>OZ026498.1:6016920-6069420 GCA_964019985.1 Aurelia sp. 4 Dawson et al 2005
TTGAGCAAGCGAAATGAGGTTTTTAACTTCTATCAAACACCATATTTCGCTTGGACAAGGTTTAAGTTTGCCCTACTCAACCGGGAAATCAAAACAAAAACGGCTGCAAAAGTTGCTCCGAAACCAGGAGGGCAGCCTCTTGCCTTGCGCAATCGAAATGAGGTTTTTAACTTCTATCAAACACCAGATTTCGCTTGCACAAGGTGAGAATTTGCCCTACTGGTTTCGGGGCAACTTATGCAGCCATTTTTATCATTTACCGGTTGAAAGAATTTCCTTTGTCTGCAGTTATTGATTGCTTTGAATCGAGGTGTCAATTAAAGCAACTGCTGCTATTGTATTTCAAAATTTGTCCTTGTTACTGGACATTAGAGATATACCAGGCAAAGTTTGAAATTATACGTTTTCACCATGGATTAAAGTTATCATGACGGGCAAAGGAAGATTTTGGGCAATCATTCATGACAATATTTGTATAATTTTCGAAGGGTAAAGGAAGGTTTCAACGAGGAAAAACAGAAACACAGCGGGGAAAATTGTTAAACTCAAACTACGTGGGGAAAGATTTTGTTAGCGGGTCATCGTTTTTTTACCTTAGCGGTATATCGTTTCAGCGGGGTCGTTACTTTGGTGTGCTCAGTCATTAACCTGCAACAGTTTCAGAATTCTTTCTGGTAGATTTCCTTCTCTGTAATCAGACCAGGACTTTTCTGCCTATGTTTTTATTTAACATGTATAATTGCGATTAGTTCTTCGGTGAATACCGTCTCTTGGAAACTGTTGTTGCGAATCATGAAATTTTAATTATGCGGTTTCTGCTGAGGCAAAATATCTGCAAACACGCTGGCGAAAATATGCAAACTTCTGGATGATTGCTACGGTTAAAAATGATTAGTAACAAAACGAATGTATATCCTACCAGCTGACAAAGTAAAAGGTGAATCAACTGGAAAACAGTTTCTAGAATTTGACTGTGCTGCCCGTCTTGAAATTCCTAGTCTCAAATGAAGTGCCACTTGAGACTTGCGATAACGCAAAATTACTCATACAAAACACCTCCCTTGCGTTTCTTTGGTAATCATTTCAATCATGATTGTATTGTTTAAGTTTCTACAATTGTTTCATTTCAATGCATTCAGACACGGTTGATTCACTTTGAATGAAATCTTGATTCTTTTGATTGCCAAAGGAACGCAAGGCTAATGTCTTATATCTCGCGGGAATTTTCACTTGATATCTACTTCTCTGAGACAGAATATAATTCAAGAGAAATTTTCACGGCTTTTTCCGTAGGGAGAGTGATCCAAAAACGTTTTGTCCCATTTGAGTGGCTGTTGTGGGGGAAATTTCACTTCAATTGATCCGTCTTTAGACAGTGGCATTGGATGGGCTTCAACTTCGAGTTTTAGACCTAGGTTGAATCAGCCGTACAGGTTGATTGTTATTGTGACTGTTAACCATTGGTTCTGTTTATCCACTAGGAACTGTACACTGGTGGTTCTTAATCAATACCATTTGTATAGACACCACCAACAAGCTTAATAGTTAACATCACAAGTGCTTGTTGATTTATACAAAGATCATGGAATATCTTTGATTTATAGTACAGGGAAGGCAAAAGAAGTGACTGCCCTAAAACAGCACTGATTTTCTTTTGTTCTTCATAAATATCTAAGCAAAGGCAGTTCTTGAACGACAGGGTTCTAGCAATGAAATTTTTGCAGCGAAGAAAGGTCGCCACAAAGCATGTTTATTGTTTAAAAACGTAATGCCTCACGGAACATTTTGCATACAACAGGAAGGTCTTTCAATAAATTCGCTTTAGCATTCTCGTTTTCCTCAAACCTCAACATTAATCATGGAATCCTGAATTTTGACAAAGCTTGCTCCAAAAAGCTTAAACTCAAGTACTGTCCAACGAATTATAACATCTTTTCTATAAACAACCTTAAGTAAAAATATAATATGGCTGCATTCCAAGCTGCCCAAGTCTATCTTGAACGCAAAGGCTCCGTGGAAAAGTCCCAAAACTCCGCGAAGAAAACCCGTTAAAAACTTTTTAATCAATACCACTTCATTCGAAACGCATTCCTCTGCAATATTTCCTTGTTTTGAATGAAATAAGGCTTCCAGGGAAAGACCTAACAAACTGACAAAAATTTTTCCCAGCCGGAATATCCAGCACATCTAATCAGCAAACCTAATAACGTTGTGACAAAAACAATAGGATAGAACAGCAAACGTAGCAAAAATGAGACAAAGAATAATAGGACTGATTAACAGACCTAACAACAATCAGGCAGAACACTGGCATGGAAAAATCTAACAACAATGCAACGAACAATAGGATACCTAACAACAATGCAACAAAGGACAATATGATAGAAAAGAAAATCGGACAACACTGTGACAAAAGATTGCGCTAAAGATAGTGGCAATGAATTTTTTACCAAGATGCACGGTGTTCTAATTACAAACTCTTAACGACTCTATAGGAATTCGATTAAAGAACGAAATGCATCTTGGTAAGCAATTCCATGCCGCCATCTTTAGCCCAGTCGTCTACAGAGAAGCAAACATAGCAACAATACGACAAGAACAATAGGACAAAGGAGCAAATCTAACAACTATGAGACAAAAACAATGGGCTACCTAACAATACTGCGACAAATAACAATAGGATAGAGAGTAATCCGATGAAAAACAATGGGCGAAACCGAAAGAACAATAGGAATTATTCAAAACATACCATAATCACTTCCGTTGCTGCCTTCTTTTGAAGCATCTACCTGCTTACTAGGAGTGCATCCCATGCTAGGCCTCCATCAACGTGACAGATACTGCCCAGCAGTTATTCAAAGCAATGAAACTTGTTTATCTCAAGTATCAGTCCTTTGGGCACGTCAATGCTCTATTCTTAGGACTGTAGCATCTTTAAATTAATAGTGTTAATCGATCACGTTTTCAATAATGCATTAGAACAACGTCTAGATAAAGGTAAACATGATCATCGACAGCTGCAACGAGATCTCTACTGTTGCTGAGTTCGATGAATAATTTCGAAATTCGCATATGATCCCTGATGTTCACTGAGGTACAATACTTCCTCTGTTTGTCGCCTCAGAAGGCCGTTTGATTCTCTTCTACGAGTACGCTTTGAAGTTGCCTTCTACATGCTTCCTTTGCAACCAAGTTTATCTAACGATGAAACGCACAACGAATATCTAATACCAAAAACCGACTGCCTGTCTGTTCCTTCTTTATATTCTTCCAAATTCTGCTTGAGTCTGTCCTCTCTTTAGTTAACACAAATGTTTGGCTATGACCAGTGTAAAGTCACTGCCAATTCTTTTCCACTGGCTAGTAAAACTTTAGCTGTTTTTATTCTTAACTGCTGTTTCAGACCTCTCCTTCAAAGACTTCTTGTCAAATCTGTTTTTGTTTTATTCCAAGCAAGTAGTATAATGTAAGTATCCACTTCAATCCATTTGAAACTTGCAACTCTCTCTGCAGGTAACTAATTCAATAACATAAACGATCACTTATCGAGAATTCCTCGTGCAATATGAATTCAAATATTTTCCTTCTTTGCCACGAGTTTGTGCATACGATCAGCTATCAACACATTTCAACATAAATATCATAAAATCAAAGGCGTTTATCTCCCTGTTGGCTTATCCACTTCCAAGAAAGGGATAAGATCTTCCGTCAGCCCTGTTCAGAACGATTAGTGCTTCTCCGTGGTACATTTGCTGATAATTTTGCAAGAGCGAAGTTACCGGCTCGCAAAGAAAACGTTCATCAGAAACTGCAACAACTGGAGGATAAAGGCTTCAGGACCAGCTTGCAACGCAGCAAGTGTGCGTAACGTCGTCAAGTATCGCGTCTGTGTCTGTCGTGTCTGTATCGCGTCAAGTATCGCGTCTGTCGATACTTGTGAAACACGACAATCGTTAGCACTCATCCACTAGCGAAGGACAGCTAGATCTCCCAGTTCATTAAATATTCTTTCACTTCAAAATGTTCTTTCAGAGGGCGCAACTATCACAACTGCAGTTCACGATTCTCCACAGTAGCAACAGAACAGACTCTTTATGAACAGACTTGAGCACTACATTCTGTGAACCTGTAAAGAAATAAGATCTCTCATTAAAAATTGCTCCGAGCAGCATTTCTTTCCCAAAACATCTCGTAAAACTTCGGACAAAAATCCTTTTGTTTTCAACAAAAATCCTTCAAAAATCTGTAAAAATCCTTTTGTTCTGGAAAAACTCTCGTACGCAGTCTAGGATGAGCGAAATACCCCCCCCCCCATCGCACTGTTTCTTATATATATGCATGGACATCTTCATATATAACTATCTTCGTACAGGATATATAATCTTATACATAAAACTATCTTCGTAAATATCTCATTACATATAGTTATTAATGAAGCAGTAAACGTTGAATGACACAAGAATTTCTTCAGCGTACCTAGTCTTCGTAACAGTAAGCGCCCAAGGATTTGTGTTACATTTTTCGGCTTACGCACCTTTATAATTCATAACCTGCTGATTTCACGATGCTATGACGTCTAAATATTTTCTGTATATTCACTTTGTGAAACAGTTGGCGTCAAAAAACTCACAAAATTTGTCCAGTCACTAGTTTACGAAGAAATAAACGCCCAAACACGTGCTATATTCTTCCCTATACTTGGCATATGCATCAAACAGTGCCCGAATACGCAAAACAATTCTTCTTTATCGTTCATAACCTGCTGACTTCCCAGTACTACGATATCAAATTCTTCTCAACATATTGAGCTTATGAAGCTGTAAGTGTTAAATAACGTAGAAAATTCTAGGGGGGGGGGAGGATAACTACCATATATTCTGGTACGGGATGTGCCACTTTTTGGAGTGCCTTTTTCAGCCAGAAAATAAATTTTGGGGTATCATTTTTGGTAAAATCACAAATGATACGAATTTTGGGGCGTCAAATTGATCAAATTGGTTGAAAATATGGATTACAATTGTTGTTACAATTTTTGGGAACATATTTGAGTGGCCTGTAAATTTTGGGGTATTGTTTTTGCAAAATTTATAAATTTTCGAGTGTGATTTCAGACGTCGAAATGGCACACCCCCGTAACCCGCCTATTGAAGTTACCCCGGGGAAACTTCTTCTGTTCAGCAAGTTTATGAAATAACAGGCGCCCTGATATGCACAATATTGTTTCCTTATTTGGCACATAAACAATCACATTAATCCCTTATTTGTCACACGGGACAATTATCTTTCAGAAACGTCTCTAACGCTTCTCCATAGTTCATAGCCTGCTGATTTTACTATCTTGAGACTTTATGAAGTTTGTTGGGCTATGAAAGAGAAATGCACTCTTCATTGATTCAAAAGCCCCATATGACTGCACAATCATAACGGTAACAAATGCTGGATGAGAAAGATCCGTCAGTACTGGTACAGTATTTCACACAGTTCCTGTTCCTTTCGCCCTTCAGTCCTAGAAAGTTGCGTTACGAACTGTTAAGATGAAAATGCATCTGTTCCTAACACCTTCACTCATCGATGTAATAGTTAAGTTGATCAGGAAATTTCTGATAGAAATTTTAATGGCTGCGCTCACTCCGAATTTTCTTCAAAAGCCACATAGATAGTAGTAGCATTATTCAATAACCATTTGTCTGAGGCTGCCTCTGAAATTTTGCCTGTTTAGAGCATAGAGCTCAAATCTTTTAAAAAGGTGGGTGTAAAATTCTATTACATTTTTCTTTGAATTAAAGTGCTTGAAAGGAACTTCAGGTGATTCGCAATAAATTTGCCGTGGCAATTTCTTGATACCTTGACTACTTTCAAAATGGTGGCATTTATTAATTTTGAGGCTGTGACGTCATCAAATTTCTAAATCCTTAACCAGAAGAGCAACAGATTTCTGCTTGTAACCATGTTGTAGACCTTCATAAACTATGGTTATCTTGAAGATTGTATCGATTTCTCTCAATCAATTTAAGATTTACGATGATTTTAATTTCTTCAAAATTTTCGATGAATTTTTGCAAAATAAGTCAAAATGCCGCCATTTTGAAAATAATCAATATATCAAAAAATTGCCACGGTAGATTTACAGCAAATTACCCAAAGTTTCTTTCAAGCACATGAATTCAAAGAAAAATGTGACACAATTTTACACCAAGCTTTTTAAAGATTTTAAAGATTTGAGCCGTATGCTCCTGTCTAGGTGAATGGACCATATAGCTATTCTGAAAACGAATCTGGTTCGAACGATATTTCATTACATTTTGTAGAATCTTCGAGTGCGAACAATTACGATCGAAGCTCTAACGAAACTCTATCGAACTCTAGTCTATCTAGATCTAAAGTAAAGTTGATGATCAGCTTATTGCCATAGATGATTTCTCCCTTTTAAGAAATGACAGAAATAGGCAAGGTGGTGGTGTTTCTCTCTATGTAAGAAATACAGTTGGGTTTAGGCCCCGGCAAGATTTTCCTAATAAATCGCTTGAAATTATCTGCATTGAAGTAGAGCCCCCGCATTCTAACCCCTTTATTGTCATAGCTTGGTATAGACCACCTAGTGAGCCTAATTCATGCTTTGATAGCCTTCAAGAAAATTTGAGCTTTTTTGATAGAGAGGGAAAGGAAATTATCATTCTGGGAGATACTAACTGTGATTTCAGACATGCAAACAATAGTCCGAGCCATGTTGTGCAGTTACATGAGCTGTACGACCTTTTCGGTATGACACAGTTAATCAAGGAACCTACTAGGGTTACTCTGGACTCTTCAACTTTGATTGATCATATTGCCACTACAAATTGCAACAACATCGCAGAGAGTGGGGTACTAGAGATAAGTCTCAGTGACCATTATCTTGTTTACTGTATAAGAAAGTTACGCGGTGGGGTTAAACGTCAACAAAAATATATTACTTCTCGACAACTAAAAAACTTCAATCAAGATGCCTTCCTCTTTGATCTCTCTGAGGTTGATTGGGAGGCAATTGTAGCAAATGCTCATGACATTGATGACGCAGTTCGCCAGTGGACTCATATTTTTGCGCTAATTGTTGAAAAACATGCCTCTACTTTAAATAGAAGAGTTTCTGATAGATTCACGCCTTGGCTTACCGCTGATTACTTCAAATTAGCTAAAACGAGAGATAAACTCAAAAGTCAAGCTGTGAAAGGCAACTCAAAGCTGCTGATGGAATGCTACAAGCATATTCGTAACAAGGTAAACAACATGAATACACAACTTAAGCGCAAATATTTTTCTGAAAAACTTACGCAGTTTCAAGGAGATCTCAAGAAAACTTGGAAAACCATCAACCAAGTTATTAACAAAAAGTCTAGCACTACAGTTGTGCCTTGTCTTACTGTAGACGGCCAGACAGTCAGAGGTCACAAAGAAATTGCGTCTTCAATGAACGAGTACTTTTGCAGCATTGGGAATAAACTCAGTGAGAAAATTCCCAGAAAAGCTAATCTACTCTTGTCAGGCGAATACGCTATCGAAACTCCTCCGTTGAGTTTCTCTTTTTCTGCAATTATGACGGATAAATTATCATCAACCTTGAATAAGATGAAGACATCGCATGGTTCAGGCCACGATGGCATTACGAGCTTTTATTTGAAGATTGCTTTGCCAGTTGTAGGCGGGTCCTTGTGTGATCTCTTCAATAAATCATTGTTTGCAGGAAAATTTCCGGAGGACTGGAAAATAGCTCGCATTGCACCCATCTTCAAGAGTAGAGCAAAGGACGACAGGTCCAACTCTCGGCCAATATCCGTTCTTCCTTTCCTATCTAGACTGTTCGAGAAATTGATTTTAATCAGTTTTATGAATACCTGGACGCGAATAAATCACTATACGAGCATCAATCTGGTTTTCGACTCTTACACTCGGTTGCCACAGCCCTTATGGCTAGCACCAATGATTGGTACCTGAATATAGATAAAGAAAAATACACTGGCCTCATTTTTACTGACTTGAAAAAGGCCTTCGATACGGTAGATCATGAATCCTATTGGAAAAACTTAAAATGTATGGAGTGACTGGCCTGGAGCATGACTGGTTTAAATCATACTTGGATAATCGTAAACAATTTTGCAGGATAAATGGCTCTTCTTCTGATGTGAAGGGAATAAATTGTGGAGTTCCTCAAGGCTCTTGTCTTGGTCCACTGTTGTTCCTGATATACATCAATGACCTGCCCTTTTCCCTGCTAAAGGCTCATGTAAGCATGTATGCTGATGATACGACCATCTCGCTCTCTTCAAAAAGCATTGGTGACCTGCAAAATGACTTAAATTTAGATCTTCTGAAGCTACAGGATTGGCTGCATGCAAACAAACTTTCTTTGAACGTTGTGAAAACGCAGTCGCTTATCATAGGCTCTGGACCAAACATTCGTAAGATAGAAAGCCAGCCTGATGCTCAACCATCTTTTTCAATAGGTGATCAGGAAATTGAAATGATTGCCAATGCAAAATACTTAGGTGTTCAAGTAGATAGTCAACTTAACTGGGACAAACATGTCGATACTATCAAGACCAAGGCTAATCGAGCCCTTGGACTAATTAAGTATTCTAAAAAATATCTTCCATCTGATGTGCTCAACAAAATGTACAGAGGGATTGTCGAGCCCCAGTTAAGTTACTGTTGCTCTGTTTGGGGCTGCTGTAGTAATTCAAAAATTAACATCTTGCAAAAATTCAAAACAGAGTTGCAAGAATCGTAACAAATAGCCCTTACGATGCTTCTGCTGCTCCACTAATTCAGAATCTTCGCTGGCCGACTATCAGTGATCTCACAAGAAAAGAGACCGCCACTCTAGTTTATAAGTCTTTGAATTCGCTTGCCCCAGCCTGCATGACAAAACTATTTACAAAATATTCAGATCATAGAGAAAGGACTTTGCGTTCGACAGAAACTGATCTTAGGTTACCGCTACTAAAAACTGCTAATGGCCAAAAGGCTTTTTCATATCGCGGAGCAAAACTTTGGAACAGTTTACAAAGAGAAGCAAAATTGGCACCCTCCCTGAAAACTTTCAAGGAACAAATATAGAGGGCGGTGTAATTTAACTTCTATTTCATTTCTGTTATATTTTATTGTAAATTAGGTATTATTGTGTATTATATTGTAAATTAGGTAAATAAATTACTTTTGTCCTTAGTTTAGCCTCTTTTCCTTTAGTTTTTTATTTCAAACTGGTCAGTTTGAAAAACATGTATATATTATATGAAACTTATACCAGTATAAATATTTTAAAATGAAATGAATGAAATGAAAATGAACCTCGTGTATAAAGTGAAAAAAAATATCGCTCGATCCTGCCTCCTTTGTAGAACAGCTAAAAGGCCTATTGCTCTGCTAATACAAACCCGATTTGCACAATCAAGGCCACAAAATCTAGGCTGAGATCGCATCTATACTGGAAACAGAACATAAAAAGTTTTTAACCAAAGGCTCCTTCGCAGTAACTGCTCAAACGCTTATACCTATTAAAGGATACCCGGTAGTCCGTAGTCCGGTAGTCATAAAATTCATCTTCTTGCTGCGGTTCCCTACGTCTATAGCAATCAATCTGTTGCTATCTGCCTGTACTAGAGAAAGAAAGTCGTGGTTTTTTCTCAAAATCTAACTTATACAACCTTTTTAAGTTCTTTATCATGCTAAGCTTCCGAAGAAAACGAGCTCTCGAAGTAAATTCTTCTTTGTAAGTCATAACCTTACATACTTTCGCAATACCCAACGGAATGCAATCCTACTAGATGCAACTTAGCAGCACTAACACATGCAGATAAAACCATTAACGCTACCGAAGACCGAAATAGTAACTGTGATAAATATTCTGCATAAATTATTAAGGATGAACATATGCTTTGAGAACAATTAATTCGCACGTAATGCGCCTCGTTTGTACGTAATGATCTACTATTGACGTTTGAACCCAACCGGCTTACGAAGCTTTAGAGAATATGTGGTCTGCCAAAGAGCTACGGACTGTGGGTAGGTGCCATCGGTGACACTCGGACAGAGGTACTTATCGGACACCTGCAACTTAGTCCATAAAACTGATATACACGCGGGTTTGACAACGCAAATTGAATTCCTTCAATTCAGCACTGCTGCGTGGCAGCAACTAATGTTGCTCTTATCTCCATCGTGAGAAACACGAGAACCACTTAAGGGTAGTTCTTGCTTTCGAAGAACTTCAAAGCAAATCCCCGCATACATGAACCTTCTGTTTTTTGAGAGCCAGGCTGAAATAGGTTCTTATTTCAAAGGCACTAAGACTAATATCAGGGTGTAGATGTTCTTATTTGAAGGGTGACTTGCGAAGGCCCTTTCAGAGCCTTAAGAATATTTTCAGACCTATTATTTGTTTTAGAAGGGTTCTGATCGACCTATTGATTAATTGCGAAGGAGAATCAACATCTAACAGCCAACTGGGACCAAAAGTTAACTGAGTAGTAATAGTCAAAACTCAACTTTGCTACCCCTGCAATAAGAACCTATGTGTCATCAAACTGAAACAGGTTCTTAAATACAAAGTGCATAATTTAGGAAAAACAGCCTCTAGGTTCTTATTTTGGTAGGGTTCTTTTATGCGGGGATTTATTGCAGCACACTGATGTTTGTGCAGATAAAGCCCCACAAACGCAACCTCTGACGTCTATGGAAAAACTTGCAACAGGTGAGTCAGAAAAAAGTTAACGTGCTCGATGGGCTGTGTAATAAAGACTAAGCTGAAGAGCAAGGCAGATTTTGTAAGACAATGGCAGCAATTTCTTTTATTGACAGCTAAATTCAAAGAGATTTGCGATTGCAGACAAAGGAAATTCCCTCAAGCAGAAATTCAAAACAAACGAAGAAGCAAAGTTTCTCTGAGACCCGGGTAGCTATCTTGCTTGTCGTGCATTTCAGATTTTGTTTTTAAGAGCTAACATGAGCGCATATTGAAAGAAGGAGCGTATATCTAGATATCTACCGCGGGCATTTTATTTTTGCTGATCAGAAGCTGAGCAGTAAATGCTTTGATTGCACCCAAAAAATACGAGAATTGAATCGCCTCCAAATCGGTTCCTAACCAAACAAGTAAAATGCCCGTGGTAGATATCTAGATATATCCTTCTTCTTTCAATATATGCTCATGTTTGCTCTTAAAAACCATTTCTGGAACGCACAACAAGCGAGATAGCTACCTGGGTTTCAGAGAAACTTTGCGCCTTCGTTTGTTTTGAATTTCCGCTTGAGGGAATTTCCTTTGTCTGCAATCGCAAATCTCTTTGAATTTAGGTGTCAATAAAAGCAATTGCTGCTATTGTCTTACAAAATCTGTCCTTGTTAAGCTGAAGATATTCAAAGTAAAATGTTGATCTGTCAGTCAAATGTTAGCTTAGGGAGCGGTCATTTTTAATCCTGGGTACCAGGGCGGAGGATAATTTCGCACAATTATAGAAAATTTCATACCCCAATCTTGTACATTGAAGAAGCGTTCGTACCTCTTCAGCATCTTTGAGCAAAATGGTTTAGTGCTCCATCCGGAGGTCTTTGTCCACAAAGAATAGATAAATGGACAGATATCAAGTTGCCCCAGGCGATTTTCATACTGGTCAAGTGATTTCTTTCAATCTTTGATCGATGACTCAATAAAAAATTTCTTCAGGCAAAATAGTTTCGTACCCCATAAAAAGGGCTCTTAAAATTTTTGCACCCCCACAAAATGATGGAAAAAGTTTCATACCCCTGCCAAACATCCTCCGCCCTCGTACCCAGGATTAGATATGACTGCTCCCTTAGATGCGCAAATTTCGTTCCGTAAAATCACTCATCTTTAAGACCGGGAAATTAGGAAAATTCCATGTTCGATTCTGGTCCATCATTTACTTGTTATTGGAACTTAAGTCGTATTTCTAAAACACACCATTGTATCGAATTTCGATTTCAATGGCATGTAAATCACGGACTAGAATCATGGACGGGCTCTTAAACAGAAATCCTGATCTCAATATTGCAACTTTTTCAGAATATTTTACATTCGTTTTCCTGCATCAAGTATAAAATGAGCAGATATATTTTTGGTTAAAATGAAACTTAACTGATAGGTTTGATTTCTTTGAAAATTGAAAGTCCCCCATGGGACCACTGGAAAGCAAAGCAAATGACGGCGCTAGCTTCGATTTCGACTGCTCGCTTATAGAAGTAACTGAAGTCAATGCGACTTCAACCAAAGAGAAATTTGTAAACATCGTTAGTTTAAAGGCCCGGGGGGGGGGTACTTGACCTAAATTTGTACTGGGATGTGCCCAAGGAAAAAAATTTTTTCACCCTGCTCCAGAATTTTTGCCTTCAAATGATACCCTGTCCTAGAAAAAATCTGTGAAAACTATACTCAAAAACACAAAAATTTGACTAAATAATAACCCGTTGTAACAAAATTTCCTCTTTTGACATGTTTTGACAACCTGCTCCAGAAAATTTGCCTTCTTTTGATACCCTGTTCTAGGAAAAATGGGCGAAAACGATACCCTGAAAAACGGCACATCCCCGTCGGACAAATATACTAAGTACCCCCCCGGGGTTTAAAGGAAGCTAACGACAAAAAGAAGATGGCACATCGGAGGTAATTTTTAATCAGCACAAATTAAATCAAATGTGCCTTTCTAACGCTGGCATTGAGAGTTAGGAACACTTTTTGTTGCTTTGCCCAACGTTTGAGGTTCAACGTCGAAACCTTATCGCATGAGTTTTTGCATGACTACGACCTTTTGGATATATCGATATTTCCAATGAAGTTTTGAAGCAGTTTTATTATTTGGTGATAAAGGCCTCCCAAATGACGTCAACAGAAATATACTCAAGTTGACTCTGCTGTACATTCACACAATCGGTCGATTAAATTAAGCCTCATGTAACTCAAGAGAGTCTCATTTCTCTGTTCCTTGTTCATATGCAGCTTTTCGTAACTGTATACTTTGCTGTATTTTAGATTAATATTCTTCAAGTGAATGACAATGGGGCAGTCATGATATTTTGCTCCCCTTGGTATCGTTTTGTAGTATTGTATGATAGCTCGTTCGTAGTCGTAGGCAATTCTTAAATAGTAACTTTTTATGTTGAATTCATGTAGAGGAAATCAATGCTACCTTAATCAACACGTCATGAAAGTTTACGCTGAAAAAACAATATGTAACTCGTGCAGTTATTTGTTTAAATCATTTCAATTAATTTCATGTAGTGTTAATTAATTCATAGCAAAGCCGTTTTTATCCTCGATCATTGATGTTTACCTTTGTGTTCATTCATTCTAAATTCCTCCACATGTCAACAAGAACAACTTCATCGAATTAATTGCTCATCCGGGTTCTCCGTGGATTCCGTGGGTACAAGTCTCTCTCGCAGATTCTCCCGTTTTTACTGCGAGAGAGACTTGTAGCAAGTCCAGGTACTCCGTTCCTCCACAATTGAAAACCAAACATTTCGGACATTAATATTTTCAGAAATTTCATACGTCCAAAAATCTTAAGGTCCGAAAGTTTTAGTGGCCCAAAATATTTAGTTGAAAGTGTTATGTCACGCTCATGAAACGCTATGCATTGTAAAGGAATGCGCAGAAAGTGTTAATACAGGTTTCCATATGATTGTAAGGACCGCTGGTACAGTAGTGTCCCGCATATAAGAAACGTGAATTTAAGGAACCATCAGACCTTCATTTTCTAAAATAATATCCCCTCTTACAAGAAACTGGTGCAGGTGTGAAAAAAGCTTTTTATCCCAAACCATACCAAAATCAACATGCAAGGTTATGTCGCTAAGTAAATGGAAATAGTTGGTAAATTCTAGAACTTTGCATAAGTGGGGGAGGGGGCTTACTAGAGGTATTACGGTAACATGATAAATCGATTGCTTTTCACCTGATCCACACAGGAGCAACAAATCACGAATCTCAAAGTGGCCTGTTGGCAATACCTGTTTGCCTTAATTAGCAATTTAGCTATAGCATTTAGCCAACTTTAAATCAAAGAGTTAATAATAATAATAATAATAATAATAATAATAATAATAATAATAATAATAATAATAATAATAATAATAATAATAATAATAATAATAATAATAATAATAATAATAATAATAATAATAATAATAATAATTGATACCAAGAATTGATTGATAACACAGAATTGATAAAGTTTTGGAAAGCGAGAAAGTTAAGATCTTGTGGGACTTTGATATGCAAACGGACAGAGTTATTGAGCACAGGAGGCCTGATATTCTCTTGATCAACAAAGAAACTAATGAATGCTTCATTATTGACATTGCAGTACCAGCGGACTATAACATAGATAAAAAGGAGTTTGAGAAAATAAGTAAATATTCTGAGTTAAAGGTAGAGCTTTCACGGATGCTGAACAAGAAGACGTTCGTTATACCAATAGTCATCGGGGCCCTTGGGTCAATCCCAAAGAGACTACATTCATTTGCTGAGAAACTGGGCATAAGGAATGACTTTATGATATGGCAAAAATCAGCACTGCTAGGAACTGCTGGGATCTTACGAAAAGTTTTATGATTACGAAGTTTGAAGAAGAAAGAAGGACAAGTCTTTATCTTAAGTGCTTGAACCTGATGAAGAACTTTACATAACCAGTTTTAACATCAAAAGCTGTGGTAAATGTGAAATAATAATAATAATAATAATAATAATAATAATAATAATAATAATAATAATAATAATAATAATAATAATAATAATACCTGCTAGTCTTTGGCATCATTCGGGGAAAGATAGAAATATTTCAGTACTGCTCTATTCTTATCGCCTGACTGAACCACAATTGAAGGGCATTATACAATGATTAACGACAGTACCACTGTTCTGTAACGAAGTGACGATGGCTGAAATTTCTATAAGTATGGCCTATCTTGAAGTGCAATGCAAGATAACATTTTATATCAGCCGTGGATCACAGGAGTTCAAAGTCAGCAGACACCAGAAACTGCGTAAAATGACGTCATCGAGAAGTCTGATAAGAACTGTTTGGAAATATAGACAAGCTTTTTGAAATGATAAATCAAGAGTTTAAGGCCTTGGGAAGAAAATAGTGAGTGTTACCTAATTTTGGTGTCTGTTACAAGGAGCTAGGGGGCTCAAAATTACGGATTTCAATGCGTGTATGCACAATTTCGGCTTTGTCAAGTAAGCAGCAAGTGGTCAAAGGCAGATGAAAGCCTTGTGTTTATCATTTAGAAGGCTGATGACTATCTCCAATCATGTTGTGGCATCTTGATAAATATTGTCTCATCACTTTGCATTTCTATTGCGAATCGTCTACCTCCTGCAGGATGAAGCCACATGCCATTTTCAGGCCATACAAAGTCTCCAAAGCTAAATTGATAGAAAGATTGCGTAGGACAATGCGAAATTGTCAAAAAAGTAGAAAATCTGTAAAAATGACAAAAAAGGAAGCAAACGTTAAATGTTCATTTGGGGAAAATAGAAATGAACCATCTTTTCAGTTGTATGCCAAAGTTTTAGCAATGACTAATAAATCGAGTCCATAACTTTTTCATGAAAATTTCTAATCCATTAGAAATTCCGATATAGTTAAAAAATATCTGTTTGGTTTGTATCGACGACTGGTTCTTCGTACGAACAAAACTAGTGAGTGAACAACGAAACACGTTTTCGGCTAATTTCTTGTTTTTCCCAGTAAGATTTAACGAGCTTTCTCCCTGGTTACTTGTCATTTTGGTTTTTATTCATTTACAGGATTCAATTGCTTTCTTTCCACATAATACAATGTCCAATGCTGCTTTCATTGGTTCATAAATCCGTTATTTAAGGCTATCTTAAAATCCTGTACTCAGAGCCGCAGGGACCGGGGGCACTGGGGGCACATCGTGCCCCAAGAATTTGCAGTAAGTGGCCTTTCATTTTCAGGAAAGCCCCCACTTAGCTTAAGGGAAAAGTGCCCATGAAGTGTCGTGCCCCCCAAAGTTGAGAAGCAAACCCGCGGCTCTGCCTGTACTCCAAATCATTTATCTACAGATATTACGTAAAATCATTAGAAATATCTTTTCGGCAAACAGGTAAGTTACATAGAATCTTAAGCTGATGAAATGACGTTTTCATGGTTTTCAGGCGGCTGAAATTAGAACTTATAGGTATTCCTGCAAAAGAGCCTCCCTCATCGAGCAATATATCTTTATACACTTTCCTAAGAAAGGTTCGATTGAGTGACCCTGGAACTCCTATCACAATTGTGTAATCATTCAGTCATGGAAAAGGGCAAGGCAACGACTTTCTGACACTTTTATTAAATGCTAAAAAGACAGTTGACAGTCTATGAACTTTGGAGGATCTCTTGTCTTGCAAATATTCAAACCATTTCTATTTACGATGGCAACAGTTCAGGCAGCATTTGCAAAGAGATGAAACTATTTGATGGATGAACTTGAAACCAACAGGAGAGTCCTATTACCAAGCAAGATCTTCAAAACAAATTTCAAGACGATCGAAGATTCTTCCAAACGAATTCTGAATATGTGACTGACGTCGAGACGATATTTCGATAAACATACGACGCATTGCATAGAGTATATAAAAGGAATGGATAGTATCAAAACCTGGCCAGGCCCCGGGGGTACACCCATCATGGCCTAACTGGGGGTCCAGTCGGTTTGAGGTTCTTACCAAATGCCTACTCAATGGCCCTATTTGTCAAAAAATACTACTAATAGGGGGTATTCTGAGATTCCTGGCCAATTATAAGATTTCAACTAAATACGCTCCTCTGCATGCAATGTAATCGTTGCAGCAATAATAATCAATGAATTTTGAAGTTGTTTGCTTTGTTCCGTCAGCTTTCACACTAGAGAATTATGAAAAATTGCAGAAAATTTCCATTACATGCTACCAAATGACCCAATCTTAGGTCCATGAGCTACCAATTAAGGGTTTTTGCAAACACATGCTACCATTGGAGAGTATTCTTCAAAATTTTTGCTTTGGCCCTACTTTACCTTGACAGGTAGGTAGGTAGGTATTTATATTTAACGCGGCTAGCCCGCGAAAGTCTGAGAGACTTATTTCCAGCAGGGGCCACGGATGTTTTACCATCAGTTGGCCACAGCTACCCGTCGCAGCTACCAGATTTCCCTCACATGGCTCTGGTCGACCCGGGCTAGAGTTACGGACAGTGACCAAACTGTCCAGCGTGGGATTTGAACCTACGGCCGTTCTGACCTTTGGTTTACGAGTCAGATGCCTTGACCACTCGGCCACGCGCTCTAACAGGACCGCCTGTTAGGCCAAAATGAGAGCACTCCCGATGTCCAGATGGTTTATGATAACTTTGACACGTGCTGTTTTATGGTATAGCTGCAAAAACAATGAGTGAGTCGTCATTTTCTTCAACCTATTTACAGTGGCCACTCGGGGGAGGTACTTGGTTTACCAGCATACGGGGAGGTGCCGCTGGAGAATCTGAAAAGCTACCCTGTCCCGGAGTCAAATTCCTGAAAATGATACCCTGTCCTGGAGTAAAATTTTCTTAGAAATACCCTGCCCTTTGTTTCTTCAGACAAAATTGTGCCCTGCATAGAAAAATTTGTAAGAAATCCATCGAAAAATGTGGAAATATTGCCATCCTAGTGATTTGAATCACATTTGCAGAATGCAAATGGCTGAAAACGACCCTTCAGACTAAAAAATAACAAATATGAACCCTGTCATGGAGCCGATTTTTACGAAAGGATACCCTGTCACGGAGTTAGAATCCTGAAAACGATACCCTGTTCAGCGGCACGTCCCCGTACAGAAAAATATATGAGTACCCCCCCCCCCGGGCTCGATACACTGATGTCCGTTCCCTTTAATCTTCCCTTGACATTTCAGATTTACGAGAAAGGTTGCAACCTTTGGCTTGCAGAAAATATGATTCCACCATTCCACCTAGCTCTGTTCGACTGTTCAAAATGATGCCAAAAGTTAATCCGCTGACAAGAAAACTGAAAAGTTGACTCACTTACAGATTTTTTCATTCTTTCGTTCAAAATTTCCTTGAATCCTCTATGTTCAACCTCGAAATTAACTTCAAGGCATACCCCTGAATAGGAACTACACTGATACAATCACCACAGCATACCCTATCAGCTGTTTTCAAGACCATTTCCTTCTCTGGCAAGAAGTTTTAAAACGTTCATATCCCTGCAGAAAGTTTTTCACACTTCTGGTGTTCAAAGCTTCTCTTAATCTCCATCCTCGAGCATGGAACTACACGTTTTTTTTATAAGAAACTAGGATCAGGCCATAGAACTAAAGTTTCTTAATTGGTTTCTTATTTTTCTGAATGCAGAATTAGCAATGTGGTCGCTAACACTGCGGCAGATATGTTTCTTGATATCTAAAACATCAAAAAGGAATAAACAGTGTTCTGTTATGTTGAAAACACAAATGGTTAGATAATATTGCTCAAGAATGAAGGTTCAATGATCTATTCGCTATAAAATCCATGCTTTTAACTTTGAAAAGTTTCTTAGTTCTTCTCAGACATAAAACTAGAGTTTCTTAAAATTTTAGCCTTCTTAGTACTAGTTTCTTATAAACCAGTTTCTTATTTAAAAAAAGACGTGTATCACAACCCAGACCTCTCTGAACCGTTAACAGAATGAACTCAAGATATATTTTTCATATATTACTGGCCATTTCTGATCGTTGTTCCTTTGCACAAAAGATTGAAAGGTTGGTTCACCAATAGAACTTTTCATCCTGTTCTTGTATAGATGTATTTAAATCATTATTTGCGGGCGCAACCGACAAAACCACCTATGATTTGTTTGCACCCTATCACGTCCCGTGATCAACGTCTTGACGAAAACTCTTTCCAATTCCTTAACATAACTTTCACCACTTGAAAACTTTTTCTATGAATGCCAAACGGTTGTGTAATACAGAAACTTTCTGAGGGTATGGTCACATGACTTGAAATGGGTAACACCAGCTGCTTTTGTCTTTCAAGACAAACATGAACCGTACAAGCACAACTCAAAAGTTATGCAAAATGGTTTGCAATCTTTTCATGAAGAGAATGACAAGTAAAAAAACTTACAGAAGATCCTATTCAGTTGTTGTGTTCAAAGTTTCTTTACATGGTCTATGTTCAGGCATGTCATCACAACACACAGAATCTCTGACCTTGACACAATAACTCAATAGCAATTATTGGGTGTTTTGTAAAAGGTGCAACATACAAAAGAATGTCATTGTGTAAGACCATTCAAAATATAAACAATTTCCTGCAGGTGGCTATCTGAAATGATGGAGAGAACCTATTTTCACACTAGAAGCTAAAATCAATGAGGAATTCGCTGCTATCTCATTAAACATTAATCACATACAGTGCAGATGTAGCGCTATGAAACGATCATGTCTTTTTTCAACAAACAGAAAAGATTTTGACAAAGCAATACAGCAGTTACACTCTGTCTGCTGAATGGCGATTTTCAAAGTCCTTCAGATAAGATTCTCATTTCATGAATTTCAACTTTGAGAAGAAAGACTTTTTTCCCAAAATTATTATATACACTTTTGACAATGTCCTGAAAAACACACTGAGTTCAAAATATTTCACAGAGGTAAAAAGACGAATTTCTGCCTCCAAGAGGAATCAAGCCATGGCTGGCCAAACATTGCACTTGTGCTTCATTGATGCTGCTTTGTTCCTTTGCAGAGGTCCTCTGAGAGATAAAATTATTTGCTACTTCAGAGAACAAAGACAAATAATAGAAACGATTCTTCAGTTCTTACTTCACAACTCCTCAGCAAGAACGTCTAATTTTTCGTCCACACAAGCAAATACACTAACATAACTGTGGTGTCTAACAACTCATGATCAAACCAGCATTTTTTCACAAGGGATTTAATGAGAATTATAATCTTTATCCACACATTTCCACAACTGACAAACACATCATAAGTTGATGATATCCAAAACACTAAGTGATATTTTGCATTATGTAGCCTTAAGAGCGCTTTATTTCTTTTGATGGCAAATTTATAAAACAAATAATTCAAATCTGATCAAGATAAAGTAATTGCTTCAGCCCTAAGAATAGGCCTCACACCTTCTGCACAACCCAAACGTTTTTGCATTCCTTTGTTTACATTTGAGTTTTTTCTTGCCAACTTTCAATAAACAAGCTTTCCAGACAGCAAGTGGCTTCAAACTAGCAAATCCTCCTTACAACATTGTTTGGGCCATTTACAGATCACCTTTTATGTTTATTTAATGGTATTAGATGATTGCAGATTCAGCAGAATATCACAGTTGGAGACACTTTGATCCATCTATTCAAGTATCATGCTTCCATGTTATGGAGATGTTTTATTTCATGCTGATTAAAACAAAATGCTCCAAATGATTTGGAATGAAATATATTCTTATTGATGTTAGTTTTAAATTAAGATATATACTGGAAATACTTTTTTAGACATCAATTACAATGCTTGGCCTCTAAGTGAATTGCTTAACTCTTTCTACTGCCAGACTTCAGAGAATGTCATGAATGATTTTCCCAGTTTACAGTTTATGTCTACCATAGTCTTTGGCCTGTTTGTCTGGTTTTTACCCTATCTCACCTTGAGGGGGAGGGGGCTGGATTCCACCCCCAACCAAATTTTTGTTTACCAATGCTGAAATATGGAAAGAAGGCTTTCAATGTTCTGCCTTGATTTTAATCTTTACTGAATTGAATGAAGAAATTTTTTTCAAGATTCTAAATATAGCACCATCACCATGTTAATCACAATACTGATTGATAATCATACCTAATTTCTTCTTACCGTTATAGCAATGGAAACAATAAGAGTTACTTTGATTTAATCACATGATTTTGATTGATTGCATTACATTCCATCTGATAACCATATTTTATGATCATAGCTACCTACAATGGCAAAAAAGAAGGTGGGGGTGGAATCTACCCCCTTCAGGCATTGACCACTTTAAAACTCCCAGGTGAGATAGGGTTAAGGAAATCTGAAATACATTGGTGTCTTAATTTTTTCTATAATTTCAAGCAAATGTGAAAATAAGAGACCAAATGGAAACAAGATACCAAATGTAAAAAGGATTTCTAGCCCCTTTAACAAAGCAGTCAACCACAAACTGGATAGCTAGTTCTCAGCAATGTTAATGCAACAGCCATAAAGCAACAAACACTTGTTAATCCTGTACTCATTTTGACCCCTATGCATATTCTGTACACGATGTGACAAAAACTGGCAACACTACTTTGGTTTCTTTACAAACGAATTTGTTTGACCTGTGTTCCCCTGTCTTGTTGTCACACAAAGACATTCTTTCAGAATCTTGAATTCATAGCCTGACTCTTTGAAAGTGAAGTCTGGTGATGCTGCCTGTTTTGCAGAGTTAGCACTCAGCAGTGCCACCCCCATGAGTTCTGGTCAAAGGAATAATGCTTTGAGAATGCAGGAGCCCCTTGGGGAAATCCCATTGTGGCCTGACAGGGGGTCCAGTCAGGGTGCAAAAGGGGCAAAGTAAAGATTTGAGAAATACCCTAAAATGGTAGTATCTCTTTACAGAAACCCCCAAATGGTAAAGTTTATAGAACCAAAATTGGGTCATTTGGTAGCACTTAGTAATCACATTTTCTGCAGTTCCTCATAATTCACCATTGTCAAAACTGAGGGAACAGAGCAAAATACTTGAGATTCATTCACAATTATTGCTGCAACAACAATAACACCATATAGCATACTGAGTTGAAATCTTATGACTGGCCAAGAATCTTTAGAATTCTGTCAGGTGGTAGTATCTTGTAATATGCCATTTGATTTAAAAACCAACTTAATTCCTTTTGTTCCCCCACAATGGGAGTACCACCCTCCCACCCCCTGGGGCATGAAAAATCACTGATATGTAGTGCGACTGCATAAAATGCACTTTGCAGAAAAATAGTGCAAAGCACATTTTCACTGACAAGAGAAACTAAAAACCAGAAGGTACCAAAGCAAAACATTTCAAAGAAAAATATTGAATCAGGCAGAATTAACAGAATATACATTCTCCTTTTTGTAAAGTCTGCATGTAAGGTTATGAATTCATTTGTGAAAACCTTTATTTCAGCTTCAGCTCTGAAATGGGTAGCTTTCATCACAGACCAAATTCCAAGGGGGCAAAATTAAGAAAATTCCATGAAAAGAAACCTTATCAGGACAGTGGCCTTTTGGGCAGCAGGCTATTCATTATTCACTGTTCAGTATTTTGCATTGCATAATGATGCCAATGGCATCCAGCATGTTCAAGTGGCATAATAAAAACCTCCTCTGTCCATAATCAGAAGTCTTGGGGTACAAAATTTGCGAATGTGCACAAAAAGGTTGCATAATTGTAGGTGGGTGTTGCCCAATTCACTAACATTCTGGGTGAGGCTTTAGCTTGCTTCTTCATTTATGTATGAATAATACTATATGACAGGTGGTAGCATGCTTTTTCATTCAATTGACTGTATGATGTTTCCTTAAATATCTCACTAAAATGATCAAAATTGGACATAAAGCATTCTAATTATATGCAGCACCATGAGCTTCACTTTTATGAGTATTTACATTCTAAAGCCTATTTGATTGCATTACTTTAACTTTAAGGCCAGTACTGAGCATCCCCATAGCACTTTGCTCAATCATACAGACCCAGCCACTCAATCATATTTCTTAGTACTGAAAGCTTCCTAAAATCATCAGACTTCAAGTATTCAGAGTTTCTTATGAGTTTGTTAACGGTTCCATAACAATCTTCATGTTATCTTCCTGAGCCTTGTGGCCATTTCAAAACAAGGCTTTTTGAAGCCTTTTCAATGTTAAGACCTTACTCAAGTGCCAGTTCCATGTAATGTCATACAGGAAACTGGTGAAAAGAAAGTAAAAATATCCCAAGCACCTGAGTACTATTGTCAAAATAAATAGTTTCTCAAGATATATTTTCCAACAAATGGAGTTTCTTAAATTTTTGGTTATCTGCAGTTGATTGCCAAATCTACCTGCCATTTATACCTATTTCTATTTATACCTATTTCTATGTTGCTGTTAACAAAGTATCATTTCTTCTTGATTTATCTATATACATAAAGTACTTCATGAACAAAATCAATTTTGATGGTTTCATCTTTCAATGAAATTTCAATATGCTGTTAATTTGGTAAACAAGCATTTCAAGGAGGGGAGGTTAGTTTTATGCAAATAAATCTCTGCTAATTGGAACAGTTTCTAAATCCTCATAAAAACTCTTATCTGACCTTTGCAGAAAACCCTTTTTAAGTGCATTACAATAGTCTGGTCTGTCAGCTATGACTGCATGACCTGCCATAGTATAAACAAAAACTCTGTGTTGTTATACAAGCAATTGATGTCAGGCAAAAACTTGATATCCCACCAGAAACTAATCAAAACAGACGATCCATTGTTCAGGACGGCAAGTAAAACGAATACGAAGTTCTATTTCTACTCCGAAAATACCGTCACTCCCTGTTTATTGTGTGAGATATGATGATATGAACACCTTCTGTTTCACGAATCATCCATGCACTCCCTAAAACATCTTGCAGACCACCTACTCAACCACTGCATGAACTAACTGTGATCTTTATCAATCCGTTATCAAGTACAAACAACGCCGGTTAATTAATATCAATCGACAATGGCTGCAAACAAGTTAAAATACTTGCCATCTTCAACCTTGTTTCCAGAAGGTGGGCCCTTCGATTGTGATAGTATCGCCTTTATAAATATGACATAAAAAATAAGCCTTTTCTTTGTTAAGTATGATAACTGCTTTTGTTGATCTTATTGTCATGGAGTTTAAGGCACAGATCGTTGCGATTGACAAATCTGGGCCTAACTTTGTTGCCCCTCACCACACAAGTCGCCCCTCGCAAAAAGGTAAAAAACTTTGAAATACAGCATGATCAAACAGGATAGAACATGAGCTGGTAACCATCGTAATTGATTTTCACAAGTTGATACAAAATGAGGCAGGATAACCTGTTTATGAAACTTTACAAATATGCTCGTTTTTGTTGACATTTTGACAACAATTGGAGAGACCAAAAAAAGAATTGTCTTGTGTTGTGCAATTTCTCTTGAAAATGATGCAATAGACATTAAATCTTTTTGTTCTCCAAACTGTCAACTTACGAAAGCTCAACTTACTAGTGTGCGAAGATGAAATTCCACAATTTGTATTAACTTCCAACTGACGCTGCGCGTTGTATTTCGCGATAATTTTACATAGGCCACCAAAAGATACAGCTCACAAGAATTGAAACTAGTTGAAATATCCTAAAACTTACCAAGCACCGTGATTTGTGCCCAAGTAATCTGTGAGGTCGACCTGCCCTTCTCCGAAAGAGCAATGAATAATAATACGGCGCCCTTCCTTCTGATGACTGGATCGCAGATATCCGTTAGCAGTGTGTTTCACCACGTTCCCATATCTCGGTGGGTCAAAATCTTCGCCCTGTTAATGATGAATTGAATTTAAAGGCAATTTACCGGAATTTACAGCAACTAACCGCAATTTTCGCAAACCTTCACAGATTCCAGTAAACACAATTATTTCTCAATACCAGTTTTGATCTCATTGCGGTCGCCGCGCATGTGCGCAAGGAGTCCGTTGCTAGGAAGTTCTCAGTTGTTTGTGTATTCACTTCCCTGGGTACCCTTGCTGGGTACCAGAGCCTCAAAAATAAATATAAGAAGAAAGGAAAGTGTCCTTCATTTTTCTTTCTTTTTTTATTTTTTAGGCCCTGGCACCCAAGGTATGTGTATGCGTATCTTTTTCAAGAAACTAAGAGTTCGGGCCAGTGCTCGAAGTCTCTCAAAATTATGAGACTTTTAGAACTCAAAGTTTCTTACGAGATTCTTCAGGGTTCTATAGCAATCTTCATGTTTACTACCTGTTCCCTCGCGAACTTGTCAGAGGAGAAAGATTGAAACCTTCCCATTTTTTCAACATACATCACCCAAGTACCTTCCGAGAAATAGGATACAGGAAACAAGTGAAACTGAAAACGAGTGAAAATATAATAAAAATATCCTTTATCAAAATAAATAGTTAATTTCCTAAGAAAGAAATTAATCACCGCTTGACAATCAAAGATATTCTTACACTTTCCAATTTCCAAGGCATCAAACTGCGTCGTTCGGCATAGCCTATGTCCCAGACCTCATTTTGGGGGTCTGGAACACAGACAACGTTTGGTGTTTTTGGTGCAACTTGAATAGCGTTCAGAGGCAGCCGGAACGGCACACCTAAGCGATTAAAGAGCAGACAAGCAATACAGCCTCCGTTTTGGCATAAAGATGAGACGTTGGACTGGGAAGGCTACAATTGTGGTATTTTAAACAGTATTGCTGTAAATTAGTTCTGTTTTCTATGGTATTAATTAGTTTGTACATAGTAGCACAAAATACACAATTATCCAAAAAATGTAAATAAATCGATGATGATGATGATGATGATGATGCTGATGATGATGATGATGACGATGATGGTCATGATCATGATGATGATGATTGACGATGGCGATTGCATTCTAGCCTTGTTGCCTGCGTCAACTTGCTAGCGTTCGCGTGCTAGTCCTGGAGCGATTTATTTTAAACGGCTTCCGTGGAGCCCAGACTCCTTCAGCTGAAAATGACGTCAGGGAAGCAGAATGGATGCAAAGATGACCTTCCCAGGAAAACCGATCGAGTTATTGAATGGCGATGAATAATCGTCCAACTTAATCCTTTGCACGCCCACTACTTTACAGGTTTCATACAATGAATGTCGTCAGGCTCCCTCAAGAACAATGATTGTGGAACAAATAACAATCGCTATCACAAAAACAATCAGTTATTCGTGGTGCGAGTAGGATGGTCTCAACGTAACTGTGAATGTCATGGTGTGAATTATTTGAAATTTCAACGGGAAAGGAAAGCTATTTTTAGACTTTGATACTTCCTCTCACAAATGGGAAAAGGATTATGGATACCTTTTAACTTGCCAGATAAGAGGCTTGGATTGAGCGTCCATCCTTTCTTTTCGAAGGACATTCTATCTAAAAATCAAGCTCATTTTACACCAGGACTTTTCCACGCGGAATTAAGATTTCGTAACGACATTGCTATCATGTCGCTGCGCTGCGCTGCTCATAGTGTGTATTGAAGAGAAAGCCCAAAATCGAACTACGGGACCACTGTGAAAACATGAAACGGAATTTTTCCCTACGGAAAAGTTGAAATGGTTTCTACTTTGCACTACGGAAAGATTGCGCTAAAATGCATCATCAAAATTCTCCTGCACATGCGTTTGGACGGAACAGCCCTCTTCTGGGGGTCTATTATAGTTTAGCGGTTAGGCGGATTCGCCCATATTGTGGATGCGGAATACGGTTTCAGCAAGAAAATCAGTGCGGTATGCGGTTCTTCTGTTGTAACGCGGTTGCGGAAAAATGGAATTTAAACGAACGGTTTGGCGGAATCTTGCTTACTTCGGGGCGGTGGGTGGTTTGTTCCGTCCCCAAGACATTGCCTTTGACGTTGCTTTTACTGGATAAACGCCATTATCTATTGAGGCTTATCAAGACTGACGGTTGCGGTATATGAGAGAAAATGGTGCGCGGTTGACGGGTAAGAAGGCAAATTTTGGCGGTTTTGCGGTATTGAGGCACCCTATAATAGACCCCCTCTTCTGCCAAAGATTCCGCCTGCTGTAAAATAGGCTTTGCATTTGAAAGTTTGATTGAGCATCCTTCCAGCTTCTATTACTGTTGCATGGATTCGAAGATTCGTCTGTTTTTATCAAAATGTATAAAAATCGCTCAATTTTTGAATATAGTAAATCCCCAAATATAAGAACCAACTTTTCAGAGAGCCAGCTGATGCTTGATAATTCCGCTTTCTTTTTCCCCCTTTAATTTCGTTTCATAGTTGGCATAGCCTTGATAATTGTAATAGGTTTAAAAGTGAAAATAGGTTATTGGTTGTTGGTTGCTGCTACACATACTGGTTGTCCTATCGCTCATGGTAAAACATAGGGATCGAATCTTAGCAAGACTTTAAAATCGAAATGTGTAAAATGTCATTGCCTACATCTGGCAACTGAGTAGATCGAACGGAAGTTCAGGTCTTTTGTCAGAATTCCAGAAAGAGCATTTTCGACATTGTCCTTGGAAATTCACATTCTTAGGTTTTGTTGTTGTTGTTGTCAATATGTTTTGAGTGGGCTTGTTATTTCTAGCTACTGAAAGCTAATTCAGGCCCACTGTGCATGCCGCATCCAGGCATGGGACAACTAGTTTAACGTCCCTTCCGAAGGACGACGAAGTGAGTTACGAGGTCAGGACTCCGAGGTCACCCATCCGGAGTTTGACCTCACATTCGACCAAGCTTAACTTCAGTCACCTGACGAAGACTGTATACGCCACTCGGCCACTCACCCCGCAAGCCCGCAAGTTTTATAGAGATTAAAAGCACCATAAATTACAAACTGATTGAGGAAATTCTACATGACCAATGCAGAATACAGTAGAACCCCGCAAACAAGAACATACTTTTCTAAAAGACAGACTGGCTAGGTTCTTATAAATGGGGTACTTATGACATTTATTGGGTTTGGTTCTTATCACAAGGACAGTTATGACTATGATGAATATCTTTCATTTCATTTCATTTCATTTTCAATTTTTTAGGCATGGTAGCCCCTCAGTTAAAGAAAAAACTGCTTTACAGGGGGCCATGCATTTAAATACTCTAGAAAATTAAATTACATGAATTACAATTAATGAATACGATTTAAAAAAAAGAAAAAATGAATCAAGATAAAGAAAAGAGTTCATGGTTCATGTAAAATCATAAATTTTACACCTTGCACGATTTCATCAGCCCTTCCTGGAATTTCTTTAGTGTAGGCGCTCCTTTTAATTCCTTCTGCAACCCATTCCAGAGACTGGCCCCTCTGAATGAAAAACATCCTTGACCAGCTGATGTCCTTAGCATTGGTGTCCTAAGGTTTATATCAGAATTACGCAGAACGCGAGAGGTTGTTTCGCTCACTCTGGTGAACATGTCGCTCATGTAGGATGGCGCATCACCGTTTAGGGACTTGAAAACCATTTTGAGTGTTTCAAGATCAATTATCTCCCTAACCGTGGGCCATATAGCTACAGTATACAGTATATGTTAAATATACTTAAGAGTATAATGACTGCATTTCAATATCAGAAGGTATGGTATTTTTGTTATTGACGAAGCAATTTAAATCATGCAGCTAGATAAAAGAATTTGTGTATTCCTGAAACTGTTGGAGGTGTTCAGTTATCAATAAATTGTTTACGCTGATTTGATGAAATTTCTTAATCAAGTGTACCATCTCATTGAAGTAAATAATTCTGTATTTGGTTCTTATATTTGGGTGTCTTTTCCCACAAAATCAGTCTGAAGGTTCTTATTTTGCTATGTTTTTGTTTGCAGGGTTTTATTTATACTCTGTTTTTGAACATCTACAAGATGGTTGGAAGCAGTCTGTAGCTTTCATGGCTTACGATTTAGCAATTTTGATGATGTCACAATTTCAAAACTGTCTGAGATTGTCAAAATGTTGTAACTCTGAAAATATTGACGATATCAAAGATGCTCTCTCTGGAATTATGGCGAATGACCTAAAGTTCCCATCGACCAATCCAGTTGAAAAAATTAGGCAATAATATTTTATGCACTTAATTTCAAAGTTTTGCAAAGATTCGAGTCCTGAGCTGTGAAGTTATCAAATTCCCAAACGAGTGTAGGAGTCGTGCTTCTTCTTATATTGCAGATATTCATAATCTATGGTTTTCTTGGAGATAATTCTATCTTTTCTCCACTAGATTAGAAATCATGACGGCTTCAAGTTTATTTCAAACTTTTTCTTCAATCCTTAAAAAAGTGACATTTTTTGCGGGGGGGGGGGGGGTTGGAAAAATTGAAAACAATCGTCTTAGTTAAAAAACATATCCCCTTTTACATTTATCAAAAACGTTCTTTACTTTCATTTCAAGTTTCAAAATTAACAGAAGGAAGCTTGGGTTGGAACAAAATTGAGGGTTGGAAAATTTTCAAAAATCAATTAGGATGGGGGGGGGAACGATTATTCGGTACTCAAAAGTAGGCCAAACTTGATTTCCAGGCAGTGTGAGCTGCTGTATGCCTGCAAAGGACCCTGGGTAACAATGGCTATCTAAATATGAACGAGTAAAATTTATTTTGTGGCGATAAATAGCAGAACTTTCTGGACAATAGTTTCACAAATTGCTGACCAAAAGACAGTCTTCTGTCAACATCACATTGCATTTTGGTCAACCAGACGATAATTAAGAAGGATTGTGGTATAAAAATTACCCTTTTCTTGAGAACTGCTGCCTGGAAATAAAGAAAACGTGCTTTCTTTGGCCTTCAAAACTCATCCTAAATCTCTAAAAATCTTCAAATTCCAGGTGCCCACATAATCTTGTTAGCAATGTCAAGACAAAGCGATACTTCCTTCTAATGTAAAATTTGCGAATGAATAGGTCCTTGCATAAAGGGCAGTAACATTTGAAACGATCAATTCTAAAGTTTGTCCAAACTTTAACGCCTATCTTGTACGGCCATGAATGATCAGGTTAGAATGTGCTCTCTCTCTCCTGTTTGAAATGATTGGTCTTAACACCTTAAAGGGTCTGTTTGATCCAGCATGCCTTAGACGTATCATCTCTTGATTTTCTTTCGTTGCCCCCAGTTTCATCAGACCTTTTAAGTGCCTTATACTTATAGGCATTGGGTCCGTATTAATAGCGCGCTCGTGACAACTATCAAGCTGTCATTTAATTCCTATCTGCCAGAGCTATCTTCATATTTTCTCGTACGCAAGGCCGTGGGAAGCATCCTAAACTTTGGATAGGGGCGAGCGCATTTATTCATCTCTTGCAACATGTTGGGGGGGGCGCATTCTCCCTAATGCCCTATTTCCTGCGTGTCTGCCCTTACCAGCGTCCTTCATTCGTGGCTAATGGGAAAAGACAGCGGGCACCACATTATTCTTTCCCCCTGGTATTAGTGGCTCGCTACGGCACCGCTTTGTGCGACTGCACTCTTAGTGTCAACTACCAAAGCGGTTTTATGGAGAAGAAGCATAGTTTCTGGTATGAGACAGCATAATCATGTGACGGCAGGATTATATCTGTTTTATGGTAGGATAGTTCTAAAAGAGTTGGCTCACTAATGTCATAGTTTCGCTGATACAGCTACAACACACTTGTACATCTAAGGAAATAAGGCCCTCACTGAAGCGACAACGAAAACACCAATCGAATTAGATGAGAGGAGCGAAAGTTGACGGTAATTGCGGAGTAATGCCGCTACTGATGTAGCAGGTAGCTAAAGCACGTTGTCGGCAATACAGAACAACATTGATAAAACAGCTCTCTGAAAGAAATGTACATTTACAGAGCAGTCTGAAATGGCATGCAGCTGTAACCAAAGCCAATTAGCAGAACACTAGAGCAGGTTATCATTGTTAAGGACTGTGCTCTATTTAAGTACAAGATGATGCCGAACGAATGATAACTTACCGTAAAAGCTCTAAGAAAGGACAAGTCCGGGGTTGTTATAATTGTTGATTATTCAAGAGATCACACTGTTGTGAATGATGTGTAGTACTTTTTAAAAATTCTTTCTCTTTTAATCTGCAAAACTACATGTTTCAATCTGCTAAGAAGTGCAAAATGACGTCATTTTAAATGAAGTCACTTCACGTTGATCAGAACGAGGCTAAAAAATGTGTTGATTATATTCCATTCACGTTGCTAGCCTTCTTATCGCGCCTTCGCACACTCGTACAAAATACAAAATGGCGACGATATTTGGCATAACTTACGAAGATTCATTAACCAATTTATGAAAGTCAGAGGCATCAAAACTTGGAAAGAACTCAGGATTGGTGTTCAGCAGTTGGTAAAGTTGCGTTTTAACAATTTTGTCAACCCCGAATTTGCCTTTTAAGCCCCAAAGGGGTTTGTTTAACTTTGGAAACTCCAAAGGGAGGGCTTAAAGGAGATGAAGCTCATTACAGAGGGGAATAATTAAAAAACTCAAATAACAAGGTTATATATGATAGCTTCTTTTACGCCACACAGTAAATCCCCGCATATAAGAACCTAACAAAATAAGAACTTAGAGGCTGCTTTTCCTAAATTATGTACCTTAAAATTAAGAGCTTGTTTCAGTTTGATGAAACGTAGGTTCTTATTGCAGGGGTTGCAAAGTTGATCTTTGATCGCTGTTATTAAGGTCATTCTGGTCTCAACTGGCTTTGAAAGTTTTATTCTCCTCCCCAATTACCTATTAGCTCCGCAAGAACGCTTCCAAAACAAATAATAGGGCTGAAAATCTTTGCGAGACTCTCACGGGGACTGCATGAGGCACCCTTCAAATAAGAGCCTCTAACCTTGAAAGCAGTCTTAGTGCCTTTGAAATAAGAACCAGTTTCAGCCTGGCTTTCGAGCAAGTACGTTCTTATAAGCGGGAATTTGCTGTATTTTGCAGATTCGACATACTTTTTTACAGGTCAAATAGATTCATTCGACATTGACATAGCCTGTACAGACACAGTTTTATCCTGAAACCATATCAAACCCAACCAGCAAACTTGTTTAGCTAAATAGATGGAAAATATTCTGTAACTTCTGGAATTTGATAGAAGTGGGAGGGGGGACTTAATAGAGAGGGGAGCTCATTTGAAATTTTTCCTCACAGGGGAGGAGCTTATTAGAGAGGGGGCTTGAAAGAGAGGGGGCAAAATAGAACTTATACGGTAAGCTACATGCAGTATATCATTACGCATAGGATGGCGTTGATGATCTTCTTATCAGGAAGCATTGCGTTCTACTTACTAGCTTTTAATAATTTCATGGGGATTTGTAAATAGTGACCACGTGGTGAGACTATCAGACTTCAGAAGTACACGGCAAAAAGGAGGGATTTAAACGTTGTCTTGTAATAAACAATAGAAAACAATGGCTCTTGGTAAAAAGTTCGTCGACGCCATCTTTAGTATAATTGTCTATTTGCACATATTTTCCTAAGGTGCTGTTCACATGGAGCAAGGCTAGCCTCTTTGCCGAGATCTCATCTTGCAGGTCTTTTCCTTTATAGAATTGTTTTTCGTTTACATGAGAGGAGGGCTAGCCCACCTAGGCGACATCTTGCTATTCAGTGCCCGAGATCTCACCTAGGAGGGCTGGAAATTTCCCATGTAAACGCAATCGGGAACAATAGAATCAGTGTAGAACAATACGATTAAAATTGTTAGTGCCAACATTTCTAGCCCTCCTAGATTGGCTGGCTCTCCATGTAAACGCAAAACCCGCCTCAGAGGGCTAGCCCTTCGTAAACAGCACCTAAAAATATACAATCGTTTTCTTCTAGTGCAAAGGCTTCTGCCACAGCTGTACTTCTTTTTCCACTGCCAAAGAACACGAAGGTCCTCCGTAGCCGTTATCTCTGTTTGCTCTCTTCCAAAGAACACGTCCAGCAAAGGCATGTTAAAGTTAGTCGTGCAAATGTTTTCACTATTCTCTACTTGAAGGGAACTCAGGAGATTTCCCATAATCCTACAGAGAGTATTCTTTGACATTGTCATTGTTTTCCGAATTATAGCATTCAAGAAATTTCAGCTATCATCTAAATCATGACGTCATCAAATTATACACCGAGGGGGGGGGGGTTAAAAGAGAGAGGGCTTGTCAGAGAAGGGGTTTTATCTAAGGATCGGGTGGTAGGGATCTACTGATCTTAAAGTTTTTCACAGATTTCATGGCTACGCTCAAAGGTCCTACCGCAATAGCTATCTCCACGACATCAGACAAACATGTGGTGACAATCGGACGCTCTCAACGCACTTTCCCTGCACTTCAAAGAATGCCATTTGTAAAATATTGAAAACTATCATACAACTTCGTTGTTAATGATTGTACGCTGTCTTCGATCAGTTTGTCAACAAGCTTTTCCAATTGCTGTTCGGTCAAATTCAAGTGAAATCGTTCTCTCATTGCTTGCACCGTTGACATCCCTTGACTGAAGCATGGCAGATGAGAACCTGCAAGATAAAATCGGTTAACTCAGTATTGTTTAACTTTAACCCTTTCACCCCCGGAAGGGCCATATGGCCCAACAGTATTCATTGAGAACTGCGAATTTTCCAGGGGGTAAAGCATTTGGAATTTTGATTGATTTGAAAGATTGTGCACATTGCATTGATCTATTGGTGACTGAATCACTGATTATGATACCCCCTGGAAAACAATAATCTACATTAGGTTTTCCGGTTAAGCTTAATTTTAGCCGGGCGTGTTAGGGTTAAAATACCATAACATGCATTCTTCATACAAATAACAATTTTTAACTAAGTTAAAATAAAAACTAACACAAGATTACATTTCTGAAACAACTTGAAATGAGGAGAGCATCCCTATCTTGCAAGCATATCGTAAATCAAGTAGTAGGGTAGGGTGGGGTATGTGGGTCTTCGGGGCAAAGTGGGACTACTGAGGTTTTTGCTAGAAATATCCTTCCTCGTCAAATCAAAGAAAGGCTGGCTATTTCTATCGTAATGTCTACATAATAAGCTGCCTTTTGACATAAAACACTTGCCTTATATTTATCCTAATTAATTCAAAAGAATTATTTTACTGAACGGTCTACTGTGGAAGAATTTCTCAAGGCCTAGAGCAACAATCTCTTGCCAATGTTATTCTGGTTTTCTGACCCACTAAATGAAAATAAAGTGAGAGTCTGGTCTCCTACGAGTGAAATGACGTTTATTTGGGCAATAGGCAATTTGGCAATAGTTCTTTTTATATTAGATTTTTTACAATATGGGATAAAGTGGGTCTACTGAGAATGCAGCCATAAATCGAATTCAACGAAGCTTTGAATTGCTTAAAATTTTCACACTTATTCACCCTGCCACGTTGTTTTGTGTTTAAGATGTGAAAAAGGAATTGCTGCCACTGTGTTTGCTCTCTTAAAACCTGCAAATGGGAGTAACCAAAATCCAAAAATGTTCATTTGATCGTTGCTGTCAAATTCGATCACTAACTTCGAATTCAGCATGATGGCGGATCAAGGCATACGGATGGTAGTTTCAATTGTCTCGCAGAGACGGGATTACATGCGATAAAAGCCAGAGACTGGGATTTTATTGAATAGAGAATATTTGGGAAACATATTTCCATTTTTCGTTTTATTCATTTACCCTTCTCAAAATTTCATATTATTCAAGTTTTGAAAATACACCCACTTTTCCCGTTCGGCGGAAAAAGTGGGCCTATTTTACTGATCAATTTGGAAACTTTAAAAAATTATTTAACTGCCTGTATCAGAGCTTAGATGGGTTGGCAGGAAACAAAAGCATGGAATGTCAATTGAACAAAAAGTTTGAAAGTGTTTTTAATTCAATTCATTGTCCCTTTGCCATCTACTTATTTTGAGATTTTGCACAATTTGGACCCACATTACCCTACCCACCCTAACAAATAATCAGAAATCGACGTGAGACCAAATTATCTTATTGTCGAAACTGTCTGCCATGTCGAAATTGTTTCGTTGAGTGCGAAGACACGCAAACCTTCTGTAATTCCAAGGTAAACAATCGTCCCATTGGTCCTTCGGAAGGGGTCTCATCCCGGGATACAACATGCATAGTGCAGTGGTCCTATTAAAGTTGCTTTAAAGGTAGTCTGTCATGCAATTGATTGGGTGATTTGGACAATACAAAGAATAGGAAATTTCTGTTGCGTGTGTGGCCTCTGGTTACGCACATTACATATATTGCATTTAGGACACGTAATCTCCTCATGTCTCCTGCTTATATTGCATGTCTGGTTTATGTAAAGCGAGTATTTCATAAGAGCAAGAGAGAATTTAGCAGTCAGTCGATCATACTCTGATTCAGAAAATAGTTGTTGTTTCTGAGTCTCGCCTAGCGAATCCTCAAGCGCATCAAATTGGTGACAGAGTTGGTGGCGAGTACGAAGATATTATGGCAACTTCTATTACACCAGAGAAGTTCGAATCCGGTGATATCTCTTCGTGGTTACGCCAGTTTGAAGTCTGTGCAACTGCAAATTCATGGGATAACGACAAGAAATTAAAAGTTCTGCCTGCTTTTCTACGAGGACCAGCAGCCACTCACTATTTTTCATTCTCTGATGCCCAAAAAGCATCATACAATGAGCTGAAAAAGAGTCTTGTAGCAGCCCTCTGCCCGCCAGTTGACCGTGAAAAATATTTCACAGAGTTTGAAAGCCGATCTCTCCGCCCAAGTGAAGATCCCTCGATTTATCTGTGGGAACTGCAAGAAATTTTAAAGAAAGCTGACCCTTCGCTTGCTGATGAAGCACGTGATGCACTTCTGTCTCGTCAGTTCATGAAAGGCCTTCCTGAGAGTCTTCGTCTCAAGCTCCTAGAGGCCAATCCAACACCGTCCCTTGCTGAGATGACGAAATTTGTTCAACGTTTTCGCGCTGTTCATCGACCAGCGGAGCAACCACTGGCTTTTGCTTCACCAGTTGCCCCTGCACCTGCAGACCGTCCCTCCAGTCATCATCAACACGACACGCTCAAGGATTCGATTGGTCAATTAACTGCTGCTGTTTCAGCCTTGACTGCAAGCCACAAAAGTCTGGAAACATCTCTTTCCCAACCAGAACCTCGTAATCAGAATGTTATTCAACGTGGATCCCGTGGAAGATTTCAAAAATCAAGCAATGCACAAAGACGCCAAGGCCGATGTTTTAATTGCAATCAACTCGGACACTTTGCATCGAATTGTCCATGGGACTTGCATTGTCAATTGTGCCGTGGATGGGGGCACACGCAGAACCAATGTGCCAATAATTATACACAACGATCTTCATCAGAGGGTAAGTCTTTAAACTTCAACGGGGTGCCTCAATGAGGGGCTGGGTTGCAGGTCACCCCCAAATTTTCTCTGCTGGGTTATGTGGAGCATCATTCGAGATGCCAGATCAGCCTCTTGTTGTGTGCCATTTTGGCACTTCTAACCTTTCCGCTCTTGTTGATACGGGCTCTATGAAATCCTTTATTTCTTTCGATGCTTTTGAACAAATTGAACCAAAACCAGCTCTCCATACAGTTTCACAACAATGTTTTGGAATCAACGGTCAACCACTACACGTGGAAGGAGGTGTGCAAGCTGCATTTTCCTTTCCCTGCAGCAACAATGTTTCCTATACAGGTGATTTTCTAGTTTCCCGCCATCTTTACAAGCCGCTGCAGTGTGTTTTGGGATGGGATTTTCTAACTGCCAATGGGTTGAGCCTAGTGTATAGGGACAATGGTGCATATTATTTAACGGGAAGGCATGGTGATACTCCCCTCATTCCACAGGATAAGTGCCTGGATTATCCTCTTCCAACCAAGCTAAACCAATGTGCTGGCGTTGCCGAGAATGGCAATATTTTATCGTCTACCCTTTTTCACCAATCAGAAAATAAAGGACCAGTTCCCATTACTTTACCAGCTAGTATTTGTGTGCCAGGTAGAACAGAAATCATAGTTACAGGCCAGGTCACAAAAAACTACAAGGATGATCTAGGAATGGTGTCCCCAATTAACAACGAATCTTTGCCCACAGGAATTTTAGCAGCGTATTCAGTTAGTCAGGCAGAAAGCAGGAAAGTCCTAGTTCGTTTGATGAATTCATCTAATTTTGATATTTCATTACAGGCTGGTCAAAAGATAAGCGAATTCTGTCCACTTGTAGAACCTATTGCAAAAAGTTCTGCGCATAACAAATGCACACCTGGGCCTAATTTAGTGTGTGGTTCCATCATACCTGAGAAGTTGTCTCTTGAGCTAGAAGCAGCAATTAGCCCTTCTTTGGAAAAGCATGAACGCTGTCTTCTTTTAAATACCCTTCTCAAATATTCGGATGTTTTTGATGAGTCCTTGGGCCAAACGGATGTTATCACACACCGGATCGACACAGGTGATGCAACTCCTATTAAGCAGTCCCCGAGGCGGTTACCATACGCTTTTAGGGAAGAAGCTAAATCACAGGTAAGGGATATGCTGGACCAAGGTGTCATTCAGCCTAGTACTTCTCCATGGGCTTCACCAATTGTCCTAGTCAAGAAGAAAGATGGTAAGTACAGGTTCTGTGTTGACTACCGTAAGTTAAACTCAGTCACAGTAAAGGATGCACATCCATTGCCTAGGGTTGATGATTTGTTGGATTCATTGCAAGGTTCCATTATGTTCAGCACTTTAGATCTTAGGACAGGGTATTGGCAAATAAATATGGACCCCGCAGACCGCGAGAAAACAGCCTTTACCACCCCAGATGGGTTGTGGGAGTTCCTGCGCTTACCCTTTGGTGTTTCCAACGGCTGTGCCACCTTTCAGAGAGCCATCGAAATTGTCCTGTCTGGCCTAACCTATGAAACATGCCTTTGTTACTTTGACGACATAATAATTCCGTCGAACAGTCTCGCACAACAGTGTCAGCGGCTCTCCCTTGTCTTAGGTCGATTTCGGGAATATAATTTGCGCGTCAAGGCATCTAAATGTTCCTTTGGAGCAGATAAGGTAACATATTTAGGCCATGTTGTGTCCTCTGAAGGAGTTCAGACTGATCCAGGTAAGATTGAGGCCGTTTCAAAACTCCTTCCACCAAAGACAGTTGAACAGGTAAGATCTTTTCTCGGCCTAACAGGCTACTACAGAAAGTTTATACCAAACTATGCGGCATTATCTGCACCTCTTGTGGCCTTAACTAAGAAAGGAGTTAAATTTGCATGGGAAAATAAACATAATCTCGCATTCTGTACTTTGAAGGATAAACTTTGCAAAGCTCCCATTTTAGCATACCCCAAATTTGACAGACCTTTTACTTTACACACAGATGCATCCGATATTGGAATTGGTGCTGTGTTGTCACAGATTGACACTAGTGGTAAGGAGAGTGTCATCTCATACTGTAGCCGATCACTTTCAGATCGTGAAAAGAACTATTCCGCCACAGAAAAGGAAGCTCTTGCTGTCATTTTTGCTGTTGAACATTTTCGTGTTTATTTGCTTGGTCGACAATTTACACTTGTTACGGACCACAGTGCATTGCAATGGCTTCATACTGTTGAGCCAAAGGGGAGACTTGCCAGGTGGGTCATGACACTCCAGGAATACTCATTTATAATCAAACACCGCCCTGGCATTGCCCATGGGAATGCTGATGGACTTTCCCGTTTGCCATCAGATGAAAAAGATGCTCCCGAGGCCCCTGTGGTTGACCAATCATTTGGTTGTGCCACGACAATGACTCCTGGCTATAATCTCCATCAGGCTCAACTGAATGATCCAGTCATTGCTAAGATCATTGAATTGAAATCGGCCAAATTACCTAAACCACCTTATTTTGTTTGGGCAGACAATCCGTCCCTTCGTACTTTCTGGCACTGCTGGGACAGTTTATTCCTCTCTAACGGCTTGCTGGCCAAGAATCTTAGTACAGATCATTCCCTACCGAGGTATGCATATGTGGTACCAGAAGCACTCGTTGATTCTGTTTTGTATGGGATTCACTGTAGTCCATTCTCAGGTCACTTAGGAATTCGTCGGACACTTCATCGAGCCAAAGAACGATTTTTCTGGCCAAAAATGTCGGTACAAATAAGTGATTTTGTGAGATCGTGCGTAACCAGAGGCCACACACGCAACATTTCAATGGCTGCTAATCCTCTGACTTGCTACGGCCGTAGAAAGTCAAGACGGTTATCCCTACTTTGTTTCAAATACACAGATTCACAAAGAAATCTGTTGTGTTGAGAGCTGACCTTTTCGCGGCCAATCCGAGACGTGACAGACTGCCTTTAAATGGCTAGAATCCTTCCATCCCACTTAAAAATATACAACTTTAATGCGTCGTCAATTCGCAATAAATTGTGCGAATCGGTTGGTGGCTCTTGGGTGCGGCTTTGCGGGCGGCTGCTGCGTCTTTCCTGATTCACGCGGTAGTTTTTATTTCTTTCTATGTTAATTGCCACGGGGTTGTCATAGTCTATTGCTCCCCGTGGTATTATCGTCCTTGTAGTGTTTTGTAGAGTAATTAGTAGGCAGTGTAATAGGTAATTTGTCTTGCAAATTTCTAATGGATTATATATAAAAAAATAAGGAACTGAAAAACTCGGAGGAAGAACCAGGACAATACAAAGAAATAAAGAAACAAGAAAAGAGATTTGAAGATTGATGGCAAAATGGAACTTTGATGATTGCCCGAAAGCTGCAAGCACTTTCTTGACTCACACCGCACGTCACTCCATTAATTGAAACTTAAATCGATGGCTAAGCCGAACACTAAGCTTCTTTTTAAAGAAACTGTTACAATGAATCCTCTCTGCAGGCTCAAACTTTCCCATGAAACCTTCCTCCACAATATATCCTAATTTAGCATAAGCTCCTTTAGAGGTTAAGATGAAAATTTAGTTTCAATTATTTAGTTGTGATCTACTTTCTTATTCAATGTGTCCGATGACTTGTGTCTATAACAATTCTAATTTGATGGTAACAATGGCTTTGTCGGACTTTTTCGCGAATATTCCGGGTTAGTAAAAAAAGACAATCCCCGTTTGAAAGGGCACCGATACCTTGATATCAGAGCAATAATGTAGAAAACTATAGCATTTTATTGCCAATATGTTCAACTAGCTTCAGTAAATTATCCGGTGTTAATTGGACAATTCCTGGCCGTGGATACAGGACATTTTCTACACAGAGCCCCTTCCAGTAAGCAAACTTTCCTTGGTTTCCTTCCTAAAGGCCTCTGAATGAACATAATGGAATCCCCATGAATTGGTTACTCACACCATGATGAAGATTTGTTTATCCCCCCTAGAGGATAAAACGTCGTAAAGTGTGCAGACGTCATTGCTGTGAGGCCGGTATAAGGCAGAAATGTTAGGCTTAGCTAAATTCGTCCCTGGCTTGAAGCTGCCTTGTTCTGAGTCTCAGTTTGAAGCCATAAACATCACGAGTCACAGTTTGAAGCCATAAACATCATCAAATTTAATGCAAAAAACTGAGACTCACGTAATCAGTCTAGTTGACGCATTCGACAAATGCTATACCGGGTGAGCGGTGAGTAAACAAGTGAAAAGTTTGGTGGCCTGTACAATAAACAGTACGGGCTGACATTCACTACGGGAAAGTGGAAAGCAGTCAGACTTAGCATTGTTTCTTTGGCTATCAATTGTTCGCAGCACGCAAGAGACATCGACTTGAATGGGGTATTTTCCCCGATTTTTGTTCTATGCAAATGAAAGCTTTTAACCTTGCACAAAGCCTTTAAATGTGAAATTTCAATAAGCAAAAGTATTTATGTTTGATACCGAGAAATGATAAAAATGCTTGTAAGGGGCTTTTACTGGCTTTAATAATTCGAAGTGCACTTCTGCTTCATGATTTTCTTAGGAGGCGGTCATTTTTAATCCTGGGTCCAGGGCGGAGGATAATTTCACACAATTAAAGAAAATTTCATACTCAATCTTGAACAAAGAAAAAGTTTTCGTACCCCATCATCTTTCATTAAAATGGTTTAGTACCCCATTCTACAAAAGAGCCAGGATCGAGCGTTATTTTTATACAATTTTATACACGAGATTCGATCGAGTGGCGTTAGAGCTTCTATCACTATTGTGCACGTTCGAAAATCCTACAAAATGTAGCAAAGTATCGTTCGATTGAGATTCTTTTTCAGAATAGCTAAAAGATCTATTGTCAGATCGGTCAAGTAAGTGATTCATCATTTCCAGATGTCTGTTAACTTTTCTTTCAATCTTTGATTGATAACTTCATCCAGAATCTTTTCAAGAAAAATAGTTTTGTACCCCCATAAAAGCTGCTTTTAAAATTTTTGTACCCCCACCAAATGGTGGTCAGAAGTTTCACACCCCTGCCAAAAATCCTCCGCTCCTGCAACCAGGATTAAAAATGACTGCTCCCTTTCCGCTGAAATATAAATTCTGTCCCTGAAAGGGAGAATTGCACTGAATCTAAGTTCCAGTAGCATTTAAATCATTGTCAAGAATAAAAATTCGAATCTTCATTCCCATACAAACCCCTTGACAGCTTGTTCCATATTTCTAGGTCTAAGAGGTGAGCTATTTTATCTAACAAAATTGTCACATCTAATTTAGCATTTGAATAATAGACTGAAATCTTAACTTCTTTGACTCATTCGGAATGACTAACTTTACCGCGCCTACGTTTCATCGAAATTTTTCGGATAATCTTCTGAGTACAGAAGTCTCCGTACTTAATAGATGCACAAATCAGTCTGGCAGCTGTGGCTGTCAAAGCAATACAATCAATGGGAAAAGCAGCAGGAAAGATTCACATAAGAATTGACTGGTTGACCTAGCCATAATAACTGGTAACAAATGGGCAATTGGTTGGTTATTCTCACGAAAACCATTCACTTTTGCGGGACAACGTTTCAAAACACTTCGCTCATTAAAAATTAAAGCCGATTCACTAAGTCGCAGTTTACTAGGATATAAAATAAATCTCACTCCTAAATCTTAATGGAACTCCTCCAGTCAAGATGAGATTATTTTCCTTCACTGCGTTCAAAACAGCAGATGTAAATGACTTTCAACGGAATTAGAGCAATGAAAAGCTTTGCGATTGCAGTTGTTTTGATATGAAGAACTCAAAGGCATATTGTTAAATATACATTTATAGTTAGGTTTAAAATAGACATAGTTATACCGAATGGCCGCGATAAATAGGCTAAGGAAGACGCCTATGCACCTATTGTTTCTTACGCCATGAAACCAAACGTGGCAAAATTGTCAAACATAACAGGGTGAATCTTTAAAGTGGCCCGGGTCATCTTTTAAACACGCTGATTCCCTTTGACAAAGTAGAATTTGCTTGCGCTGGAAAATATTAGTGCTAAGAATTATACTACCATCTATAACGGAGAGAAACAATTTTCAGTCACCCTCCGTTCAAAAGAAGCATCCCTAAATATCAAAGCATTGCATTCTGCTTGAAAACAGCTTTGCAGTGCTGTCGAACACAATGGCAGACCTGAAAACCCGAAAAGAAGTCTGGGAGCGATACTTGTGACTCTCATACTTAGTACTTGAGTTGATAAATAAAATTTTAAGATTCTTCACTTTTCATCTGAGTCAGTCAAACCTTGGAGCATGGCGGACATTTCTATTTTGACCCAAATGTTTCTTCCAAGATGCTACGATCTTAATCCTTATTCGAGGATATTAACTTTACTGCAAGCGTAGTTAACTATTTCCATAGCAACCGTTCCCGTTACGACATGAGAGAGACAAAAAGAACTTGTCCGAAACAGAAAGTTGCAAATTCTTTCTTCTTCGGTGGAATTCTAACTCACACAGTAACCGGAACTGTGTATACTATATGTGGATACCCAGTTCACTGTTATTGCACGAGAAGCACCTTTTCCATGGCCTAAAGAAGTTGAACATTTTTCCTTTCGGGTGAAGTTCTTACCAACACAGTAATTAGAACGATGGATACTAAATGTGTATAGATCGTTTCCGTTACTACAAGGGAAATACCCTTTTCCTTGATCTAAAAAAGTTGCAAATTTTTGCTTTTTGGATGGGACTCTTAGTCACACAGTAACGGGGACAGTGTATAATAAAATTGGATACACCGTTCTTATCACTATAGGAGAAGCACATTTTACCATGATCTAGACAAAATTGGAAAGTTTTGCTTTTGAGTCACATTCTTACTCACACAATAGCAGGAAAGGTGCATGCTAAATGCGTATGCATCGTTCCCGTTACTGCACGAGAAAGATACTTTCCCTTGCCATAAAAAAGTTGCAAATTTTTTTCTATTTGGATGGAATTCTTGCTCTCACAGTAACAGGAACGGTGTATGATAGATGTGGATACACCGTTCCCGTTAGTCCGCAAGAGGGACATTTTCCCTTGATCAAAGAAGTTGTAGATTTTTGCTTCTTCGGTAGAATTTTTACTCACACAGAAAAAGGAACGAAGCATATTTAATATATAAACACCGTTATTGTTCTGAGAAGCACATTTTGCTATGATCTCAATGGGTGGAATTCTTACTAATACAGTGAAGGGAACGGTGCATAACACAAAAACATTGAGTGGATTGCTGTACAAATGACCATCTCTGGACGATTTTTAAGTTGATAAGTTTTCTCCACAAGTTACTTTTCCTTGCCATCACTTTGATCTCAGGTCTAATATGGAGCAGACTTAGGTATCTAATCGTTGTTAGTATCGTTGTCGTTAGTAAGTAAGGTGTCAGCTCCCTTGGGGGGTAGACACAGTCTTTTGCTCCCCGGGGGTATTTGTCCCAGTTGTGTTGTAAGGTTATTTCTTGTAAGTAGTGCAGACCGTAATATGCATTGTAAGAATATATTTGATTACATATTTTTAAAAATATTTTCAAGTTCTATTTTCAAGAACTTTTTCCAATAAAACAGATCGTCAACAGTAACCCTTTCCGTCATAAGATAGGTAAAATTTCCATAAGTCGAAAACTTCAAATGATCTAAGGCAGTTTTCATCAATTTTTTTCTTGAAGTAAGTTCTCGCTTCAAGTACCACCTCCCTGTCTCTCGTTTTCAATGCTCTGGGGTCTATGTTAAAAATTGCATTCTTCGAAGATCAGTTGCCAAAGTAGACGGAAAATGCAATTCGTCAATAAAACATCCCAATCATCAGAAACGAACATAGTACCGTTTCAGGCCAATCTAAGGAGAGGGGCGTGTCTGTACAATTTTTCCACGGGGGTAAACCGATAAAATTTGTAGGCTCACTTCACTCACATTTGCTCACGTCAATCTTCATTGCAGAATCCCCTTATCTCCTATTTCAACTACCAGTCCATCTCTGATGGATTCATTTCATTAATCCTGACAAGGATTAATGTCATTAATCCAATTTCATAAATCCTGACAAGCCCACTCAAAGCAAATTGAAAAAAAAATTTCATGAAGACATCAGCTAAAAACAATTTTTTGAAGAAATAGTTAGAATCAGATGAAAATAATTTTTTGAAGAAATGGTCTTACCAGTTCGCATTATTTCAACAATCTGTAGCAGTTTATCCATGTTTTTTCTTGATGCAAGAAATCCTCGAAGCATCAAGATCTTGAAATAGTTGTACATGTCACTATCTGCGCCTCCCATGACCTGTCACAAATGCAATTACACTGCATCAGAATAGGCTTCATATCTTTAAATAAGATAGCGTAAATGGCTCCTGAAAGAGGCGCAATAGGATGTATGGACAAATACAGATGGCCTAGAATACATCTTTGCTTCGCTTGTGTGGTTGCTATGGAGAAGCTGCAGCTCTACTACACCACTTTGATTAACAGCCTCGTTTTGGAAATTATTCAAAATTCTTCATATGAAATTTTGGAGGCCAAATTCGGATTTAGCCCCGAAACTTTAGTCTAACCACAAGTTTTCGTGTTGCAGGATGTCGTGGTTTTAACTTTATGGTGACGTAAAGTTTGGAAATCTGTAAGGGATTTGACCGTGAAAATGACTCGGGGTGTAAAGTTTATCAAATCCCTTATAAATCTTTGAACTTTACATTGTCATAAAATTAACATCACAAATGCCAGGAGGTTAAAAACATAACTAATGTTTGGGTGCTAAATCCGAATCTGGGCTTGAAATTTTTATAAGAGCAATAGGAAGGAATTTCGACAAATTTCCAAAACGAGGCTGCTTAATCGAAGTGGTGTAATGCCTCGAATCTTTAGACAGTTGCATAGGTCAGCCATCAATCAAGATATATTTCTGTTAACTCTCTGTTTAAAGGTATACTTTTATTAACTCTATCCATAAAACTGGATGGTTTGATAAGGAATTTAAAACTTAGTCATTCAACCACCAACGCCCCCTTTAAAGTAAATGTTTATTTCTTTGTTCTGTAGCACTTACGCGTAGTCTTATGTGTTATATCTATCTTTCTAGTCGTTACATGTAATGCTAAGTTTGTGTTTCCTGTTTTATGTTGCCATGAGGTAGACGTAACTTTTCACTCCGAATGGTATTATTCTGGTAGTAAGGAAAAGTATTTTGTAAGTAGTGCAATTATGTATTGTAAGTTTTAGATGGAATATATATAAAACTTACAGGGAATACAAAAACCAGCAGCCTTTGCCATCGTTTGTTTCTGTTTTTGTGAATTTCGTACAGTCAGTTATTCTGGAAGCTGTGTACTCCGTTTAAAGTGTAAGACCTTGTTTGAGTCAATCTGATAAGTGGCCACTGATTTATGGCAGAGGAAGGGCAAAATAAGTGGTGGCTTCAAAATAGCACTTATGTTGTTTTCCAGCAATTAAGCAGGCACTGGTAGACAATGGCTCCTTAGGTCATTTTATCAGTGACATTACTTACTTCAATAAATTCTTCTGTCAACTTGAATGGTGAGCTCTCGAATCCCAAGTTCTTTGGTGAATTTGACAAGAAAAATCCAAAATCAATATGTATTATACGACCATCAGCAGTCAGCAGAATGTTATTGTTATGTCTAGAGCAAAATAATAATAGCTGAAAATGGAATCAGACTTTTCACAAAAATAATCACAATAGAAAAGAAGCATTCATTTCAAAATAACCTTATACTCCATTTACGCGATGCTAGTAGAATTTTAAAGGCAGTCTGTCACGTCTCTGATTAGCTGCGACAAAGTCAGAGCTCTACACAACGGATTTCCTTAATTTCTGTATTTGAAACAAAAAGGAGGGCCAATCGTCTGGACTTTCTACGGCCATAAAAAGTCAGAGGATTAGCAGCCATTCAAATTTCCTATTCTTGGTATTGTCCAAATCACCCAATCAAATGCATGACAAACTGCCTTTAAAACGGCAAAAAAGTTATGCTGCATTGGAAAATGAGTTTCTGTCTACACGATGCCGGTAGAATTTGAAAACGGCAAGAAAAAGTGCCATTTTCCCTCCAGTCTACACGATGCCGGTAGAATTTCATTTTAATTCCATAGACGATAACAACTAACGTCAATAATCAATCCATAGAAATGAAACAACAACAACAACAACAACAACAACAAAACAATAATGACTATAGAGAGCATCTAAAATATAAACCCCGTGACGAAAGCAGCGTAAAATTCTAGTGGCAAAGTGCGTTGACATAATGCTAACAGAGTTTGAGAACGGAAGAATCACAAACTTTCCGTTTTCCTAACCGACACAAAATTCTGCCGGCATCGTGCAGACGTAAGGCCAAGCCGGCACTTCTTGATGCCGTTTTCAAATTCTACCGGCATCTTGTAAACAGGGTCTCATAAGCAGGTTGCTGATGAGCCTAAATTCTTCTTGATATGAGAAATGGAACGGTGAATCAAATTCTGAAACAGGGAAAAGAAATTTTGACGCTTCAGTTCAGTCTGGTGGACCAGAATGAAGCAATGCACACGCAACGTAGTCATTGGCCAATTTTTTTCTGTTACAGCAATCTAATGCCCCATTCACACTGCAAGTTAAACCAGCTTAAACTAAACCATGTTTCTAAATACGGACTTCTGATTGGTCAATCCAAAAAATCCAGTCATTTGATTGGTTGAAATTCAAACTGGTTTTAACAAAGCTGGTTTAACAGTGTCAGCGTGAATGCAGGAATTCACAACCTTAAGAAGTCGTTTGAAAAATGAATGAATGACAACGGCGAAGTGACAAAGGTAAAAATGCCGAACAAATGTTTGTTTTCGAATCTCAGCCGCTTCTCTCAGCATTGAGACATAGAAATCTTCTCTCGACTTAAGACCAACCAGACGTCCACTGTAGTTCACGGCTGAATGTAGCTTTCAGCGAATCTTGCACTTCAATGACAGTACCTCTCTCCTCTCCCAAACTCTCTTTGCATTCTCAGCTTATGATGGTAATTGCTACGAAGTAGCATGATATTCTTACGCAATATCTTTCAAATGGATTCTTTTTATCTGTCGATCAGCTTGTTTTCAACAATTTTTGCTGCACGTACAATCTTACCACCTTTATGAACGTCTGGACGTCAGGACTGTCCGTTTCTATCACTAGAATTCGCTTTTGTTGAAAGCAAACAAGCAATTGCATCATAGCTCTGTTCTTCTGTTGTTAATTGCCTTAAAACCAATATACCGATTTGTCATGCATCACAATTCAATTAATATAAGCGGCGGAATCAGGGTACGAGACCTGTGCAACCATTTTCAATGCGCAGCACTACTATTATTGTTGCTAGTGTTCATCTATTTGGCTCTCACAGTGGGAAACTGACAACATTGTGTTCTCTCGCTATTTTACCGTTCTCCGGTAAAATGGTAGCTTCTTCGTTACCTGTCTTTCACTTGCATGATGTAGCACACAAGACAATATCCAGCACAACTTTCGACAAAGTTCCTTTGAGCTGTAAGAAACTCTTCAGTCGTGGTTTCACCGTATTCCTGCAAAGTAATTAAAAAGCTCGCAGGAAGTCTGATGATTGACAATGGCTGATAATGTAACAACAGTAATCATAACTTGTCACTGAGATGCAAGTACAAACTGAAAAGTAGCACTTGCAGACAAACCAATTTCTTTGCTCGACTGGTCCACAAGGAATCCACTACTAAGATCTCTTTGTTGTTTTCTAAAATAGACCTTTTAGCTACCCTGAAAAAGAATCTCAATCGAAGGATACTTAGCTACATTTTTGTAGAATTTTCAAATGTGCGCAATAGTGATAGAAGCTCTAACGCCACTTGATCGAATCTCGTGTATAAAAATGTATAAAAATAACGCTCGATCTAGGATCTTTTACTGAATAGCTAAACGGTCTATTTTCTTGCTTTCTTCCTAAACATTTCCCTGTCTCCTGCAATGATGAGGCGCGGAGAGACCGACAGTGCGGAGGAGCAATCACGGAGGAGAATCAAACAGAAAAATGGGGAGGAGAGGGGAAAGAAACAGCATTTCTCTCTTTCTCTCTCCTTGCATTTTCACTGTCTGCCCGGCACTTCTTCTTCGCCAGTTCTTTTTATTCACTCGGTAAATCCAATTAAATAGTCATAAATGCCTTGAAAGTAGCTAATAGCAAACTGAATAACACCAAAAAGTTGGGAACTTACCTTCAGAAAGTAGCCGAGTAAGGATAATTTGCTTCTCTTTTTAATTTGATGCAACGACACAGCATTGACGATTGGCTCAATAAGACCACCTTCGTTTGATGTCACAAGAACAGAATACCTGTCAATGTAAATTTGGACTTAATCAACTCATCAAGATTTGCATGAAATAAATTACAAGGTATTCGGTAGGCTTACAAAGTGTCTTTATGAGCAAGGACATGATCAAGGGTTAAAAATTAATTGACTTTGGCAGAAGCTGGAACACGGCTGAGCTAAGGAGATATAGCTAGCAAGGGTATTCCTTTGTTCAATTTATTGAGGGACACATTTGCTTCAGCCTATTACCTAAGTAAAAGTCAGTAAAAGCAGGTTTATAGTCCTATATCTAGCCAAAGGCTATTCAACCGACTTTACACCTGATCCATGGCCACTAAGCTTAGCAGCATATAGCAGGGCGCAGCCACAGACGGCGCTCATAACTACTGACAAGGTACCAACTCCTGGGTGGAGAGAGGCACAATTTGTGTTAACACCTTGCGTAGGAAGATTTCCTCAAATGTGGCCAGTGCTGGGTTCGAACCCATAACACTTGGATCGTGAGCCTGACGCCTTACCACTATGCCATCGAGGCCACAAAAAGGGTTAGCGCAGGGTTAAAAGCTGGCATTTGCAAAGAGTGAAACAACCTAAACTATCTCATTGAGATAAAATTTGGACACACGCAATGACCAATACATAGCTAACGAAATGATTCCATGTCTGAGCGTTTTCTTTGTTAAATTTACAGACAAGCCTAGATACAATTGCATACTCCCCTTAAAGAAGCAGTATCTTTGAAAAGTACAAGGATGTGCCTACTAAGCGAGAGCCGACTCAATAAAGTTACAAGAATGTGTATACCAAAAATGTACAGATTAAAACTACTTTTAAACGATGCCGATGCATTTTGAAAACGGTGAAAAATGTGACAGCAGCGAAATTTTACCTAGCGTTCACACGATAACGGAACAATTTGAAAACGGTAGGAAATTTGACTGTAACAAACTTGTTGAAATTTGCCGATACTAAGAAATGCACCTGCACCTTGAAATGATCAGCCTCATTTTAAAAGCGTTGAAAAAATGTTGCGTTGTCATCATCTTCGAGTGTTCACACTAAGCGGTTTTCAAAATGTGACGGTTAGAGTTCCGTTTTCAAAATCTACCGTATTCAAAATTTGCTGGTACAAATTGAGCCGTTTTCTTGTGAGCGGGGGGCCTATCAGTCACATTTTCTAACCGTTTTCAAAATGTGTCTGCATCTTGTAAACGCAATCTAAGCCGAGTGTCAATGTACTAACAACCTGCTCTGCATATACAGCAAGCTCTAAATACATCTTCGATACGAAACCTAAATTATCAAATATGATGTACTGTTTTCACAACAAAATGCTTGAATCATGAGACCTACGCCAAAAATCAAAACCAAGAGCAGGTTCATATTGTATGCATGAGCTGTTAGGTTCCAAGTAATTCTAGGCAAAAATCTTAGGAAAAATCATTTGTCAACCAACGGATGTCAATAAATGATAAAGTGAAGAACTCACGGTCTTATCCACAATGGTACTCTTTCTTGTTGCCAAATCGCCTGAAACATAAGATATGCAACATATATTAAAATAAGATACATCTCAGTTCAATGACATGAGATTTCTTCCACTGGTAAGTGGGGGAGAGGAACAACGGGTTGGTCAGAAAAATTTTTCAACGTTTGAAAGCCTGAAGCTCTAAAACCATTTATCAGCTTCCTATCAAGTGGCTGTAGTAACGTGCCACGCAGTTCCAATACTGATCTTGGAATTCTTGTGTTCAAAACGTTCTCAGGACAGAAAAAGCTTTGAATTTAGGGGTGCACATATTTGGAACAACCTTAACAATGAGGCAAAAATAGCAAGTACATTTTGACTTTCACGTGCAAATTACGGAAATCAGTCCTTACTATTACATCACTAAGGCAGCATGTATCAGTTTCAGTTCAAATTTCAATTTGCTTTTTAATTAACGTATTTTGAAGGGTCTGGTTATTCATTTATTTGTGTATTTAGTAGCTATTGTAATTAGGTTTTTAACAGTTTGACAGGGCAGTTTGTAAATCGATTTTGTTATTTTGGACCTTAACATGTATAAAGAATTCAAAATGAATGAATGAATGAATGAATGAATGAATGAATGAATGAATGAATGAATGAATGAATGAATGAATGAAATGAAATTATTTTATCTGTGTAGTTAAGACATCAACTTTACTTCATCATAATCGGTTGGATCGATCTCAAGCAACAAGCGATTTCATAAAACATTTTTCATCTCAAAAGTCATCAAACAGGCCTAAATTTTTCGATTCGGGTACAATTGGTATAATTTAGATTGTGGCGTAAAAAGTTGAAAGAAAGAGCTCTTAATAAGTTTCTTTTACAGAAGGCACATACTTACCAGAAATTGTCGAAGTAGTTGGTAAGCCAAGCATTCTTGTCGCAAATCATCACCGGTTTTAACAATCGCTGGTTGAAGTCGTAAAGTACGTTAAGGATTCATGTGTTTAAGGGTGTGGCTTAGGTATTAAATTCATCTTAAACCACTTGAAATCATATCGACAAAGAGTCCATTAACGTCAGGTAAAGTCCTGTGCTTGCCATGACCTTTTGAAGACACGCCAAGCAATAAAACATCATATTGACCGTAAAAACATTTTGAAAATACCATATTGGGAAAATGAATAGCCACGGGAAATAAACTGCCCCAATCCTTCACATATGTTCAAGATTCTCTGTTGTTTGAGTTCAAAAGCGATGACAAAACAACGCTCATTTGAAGACTGCAGAGACGATAAAACCTCGTGATTGCTACGCCAAAATCATCTTCAAGATCATACGAAAGTCACTGTGAGGCTCCAAAGGTCGTGTAGTGCACATGGTCTTTCAAAGCTTCGTTCACATTGGACTAAAACGTGTTAGAAATGTACTGCGATTTAAACAAGTGCTTGCTCGAAAGCGCTATCAATGTCATCTTTTGCTTTGTTCTCAAGGTTGGTTTAGGAAGAATCTTTAGTCGCTCGGGATTCTGGCGGTTATCAGATTCCTAAATCATAAACCAGAGAGCTACAGATTTCTGCTAAATTCGATATTGTAGACCGTTTTTATACATTCTACCGTTTTCTTGGAAAATATAATGCTATTTTGCTTAAGGATTGTGTCATTTTGCCTGTATCAATTCAGGATTTACAATTGCTTTGATTAAGATATGCGAAAATACCAAAGAGAGAAAATCATAGAAAGCCCTTGAAGTTCCTTTCAAACTTAAATCGACAGGAAAGTCCATTTTATTTCAGTAAAGTCTTTTTAAAGATTAGACAACGATGCTTGCGTTGCACATGCTTAGTGAATCGAGAAAGAATGGCTAATCTTGTTTAGCTGCTTACGTAGGCCGTCTATTTTGATTGTGTCTAATCAAAAATAAAATGCGCTTTCTCATAACAGTTTTATTCTGAACCAGTAAAATGTTCTAAATCAAACACAGCTGGATCAGTAAAATACTTATTTGATGGTTTAATTTTTGTGTAATCAAAGCAAACACTTTCTACGATCAGTGTTGTGTGTAGGTGATTGAAAGCATATCAATTAACAACACCAGCACCTACTGTAAATAAATGAATGCAAAATTAAGCAAATAAATTCATGATGATGTTGATGTTGATGATGATGATAATTTTGATGTTGATGTTGATGTTGATGATGATAATGATGATGATGATGATGATGTTGATGATGATGATGATGATAAAGATGATGATGATGTTGATGATGATGATGATGATGATGATGATGATGATGATGATGATGATGATGATGATGACGACGACGACGACGACAATGATGATGATGATGATGACGACGATGATGATGATGATGATGATGACGATGACAACGATGATGATGATGATGACGATGATGATGATGATGATGATGATGACAACGATGATGATGATGATGATGATGATGATGATGATGATGTTGATGATGATAATGTTGATGTTGATGATGATGATGATGATGGTGATGATGATGATGATGATGATGATGATGATGTTGATGATGATGATGACAACGATGATGATGATGATGATGATGATGATGTTGATGATGATAATGTTGATGTTGATGATGATGATGATGAATGAT
>OZ026498.1:8006920-8386920 GCA_964019985.1 Aurelia sp. 4 Dawson et al 2005
AACATACACCCTTACTCGTATCAACTGAACTGAATCACAGATAACCTGGCAAAATTTTTGGCAGGACAACATTACTCGTACTGTGTACAACTGCTCTGCCAATTTTGCAACTAAAAAATTTTAACGAACCTTTCCCACGCAGGTTCAAGTGGACATTAGCATGTGTACAGACTTTACTGATTCCCTGAAGAGAAATGTGAAGAAGAAACCTCTCTGAAAGAAACCAGTTGAGTCTGGACGCAGGGGACGCAGGCCAAGTTGATTTTGGATTTGTTATAGAGAAAGCAATTCTGCATCGATTGATGTAAATTGCAGCGTCGTACTATTATCCGCAATGACGGTGAAGGTGAAGTTGAACTTTTTAGCGCCAAGCGTTGGGATGACAAAAGTGACTAAGCGGTAATCGAGTCCGCGACCCCTTGACATGACGCTCGAGTGGTTCGGCCCTACCGGGTATCGAGGCCACTCCCCCGGACTGTTCTGGCAGCAAAGTCATAGGATTACACCACTGCGTCACGACGCCTTCATTAAATCACTTATTGATGAGACTTCTATTACTTCTAAAGATTCTCATTAACCTTTCTTGTAACGTCATAACACAATTACAACGTATTCACAAAATTACTTTGAAATTTGGAAACTTACATGAAGAGTGAATAAACAATGAAAACGAAAAAAGGCAGAGCAGTTGTACGCTTCATTGTCATGCCAACACGTTACCAAACTATGTGTGAGTTAACTAATACCACCATTCACATTGGTAAGCTAAACCAGATGAAACGAAACAAGGTTATCGAATGCACTTGATTGGTTGAAATCTAACCTCGCTAAGATAAGCTGGTTTAGCCTGCCAGTGTGAATGGGGTATGACACGAACAAAAATGTATTTTACGCCATCGGACAAACAAAGACAGATAATAAAACAAATAACGTAATATTAATTGCGCTGCGAACAGAGCTTTGTAAAGCTTTATCAACATTGTGCAACACGCATAAAAGAAGTTTGTTTGTGCAAAGACAGACGATGTTACAATAGGTCCAATGCTTTTGACTGACACCCACAAATACAAAGAAGCTAACGATCACAGACAAAGGGTATCATATGCCCGGTCAGTTAAGTCACAAATAAAAACAAAGGAAGCTGCAAAAGTTGCTCTGAAACCAAGGTAGCTAGCTCGCTCGTTGCACATTCCAGAAATGGTTTTTAAGAGCAAACATTGACATATATCAAAAGAAGAAGAAGGATATATCTAATAACTTCTGCCGCGGGCATATTATTTGCTTTGTTCAGAAGCCATAGGGATGCGACTCAGATCTAGTACTTTTTATGCGTAATTAAACCACTTACTTCGTTTCCAGCCTTCTTGATTTTCAATTGCACTGCTTGACTACCTGACTTGACTTTTCAAGTACAGGACTGTGCACCCCAAGAAACAATTTTTTCATCTGGCTTTAGAATTTTCCTTCGAGATGATAGCCGGCTTTAGAAAAGTCGGCGAGCAGTATACTCCAAAACGCACAAAATTCGCATGAAAGACATAAAATAATACTTCTGACAACTGACTCTCGAAAAATAACCTTTTGATACCCAGAGGGCACATCCCATTAGCTCAATATACTAAGTACCCAATCCGGGGTTTCCAGCCGTTTTTCTGCAGCTTTTGCATAAGACATGCTTAGAGCATGGCGTAAGGCTTCAGAAATAAAAAGCTGAATGAAGGCAGAGGTAGCCCTGAAAAGATTAAAAGCAATCGGCTGCTAACTTAGGAACAATTCACTTTGCAACGAACGTACATCCTTTGTATGGATTGTTTTTTGTTGCTACGCTAGCTGAACTGGTCTATCAATAGTAATTCTTCAATTCGTGATCGTGACAATGTCTGTGAAAAAACAACCTAAGTATTTTGCATAAGTAACTTTGCATTATCGCAAATCTGACGTAATATATAAAATTTGAGACAGATTTTAAATCTGTTTCAGAAAGACAAAACCTATAAACATTACCTGTATATCCAGACTTGCAACTGCATGTATATCCTCCAAATGTATTATGACACGTTCCATTATTCTTACATGGTTTTACAGTGTTGCATTCATTGATATCATATTGACAATGCCTTCCTTGAAACCCAGTAGAATTACAATTACATGTGTAGTTATTAATACCATCGATGCATTTACCATTTTGGCATGGATGGCTGCTGCAGTCATTTATGTTAAATTCACAGTGGATACCTCGAAATCCTACAACGAAAAATTGCTCGATCATTATCTTGGAAGTTTTTTTTTTTTTTACATTCAGATAAAAAATTTACAATATTAGTTACGTTCTACTTTACTTTCTAATTATGACTCTACGACACTACAGGGACAATTCCAAGAGGAGCGAGATTACACGGCTACCCCTTGGTTACATGAAACAAAACGAGGACAAAACAAGAAACTTTACGCAAAGAAACAACGAGGGAACGAAAAACATAAACGAACAACATACAATTAAATACGGCATTAAACTTTGAGTGTAGGTAGCTTGTTACCAAGTAATTCCAGATATAAACAAGTCTGAGACTTGGAAACCTGGATAAAAATTGTTCGTTCTTCGAAACTCAAAGATTTAGGTTTATCAAGAAGTTTTATCAAGATATTAAGGCTGATCTCCACTAGACAACTTTCTGGACGATCGTCTCAAAAATTTGCGGAGAAAAAGTTGAAGCATCTCCATATGATTTGATTTCGTAGCGAGGATGCAGAAAGGAACTTCTGCAATCAAAAGTAAAATTTGAACGAGGCTGGAGAAATCCTGCGATTTGATTGCTCAAAGAATTCTGCGAACAAAATCGTCAGACGAAAAGTAGAAACCATTTCTAATTTTCGTCCAACGAAGTTTTTCGATGCAGCTATCAGAAATTTTCCATTCAGCATGTGTCGTCGCGAAGTTTCATGACGATCGGCGCTCCCTGATGACGATCGTCTGGAAAATCTTCCCGTGGAGATCAGCCTTTAGGTGCGCCAGAAAATCAGACAGTGGTGACACCAGCTCTAAAAAATCCGAAATAAGTGTAGGGGATTTTGGAGTAACTTTTCCGATTAAAGGCATACCCAACAAAGTTAATGTCATTTTTCTTTAAATTTCGCCGATTTTTTGGGAAGTTCCCCAGTCCCCCTCCGTGACACGGCCACTGTTTAGATATTTGAGAAATCCTAGTTCAAAAGTACTGGATGGATCTCAATGAATCAAATTTCACTTGACTTCAGGAAGATTGGAATAATTTTTTCTCATGTTCTTATGCGCAAGGAAAGCGTAGCTGAATTCAAATTCATGAAGATTCGTTTGTTGCAAAATGGCTTAAAAAGACTTAAAACACTCCATAATATGCTATTTCTGCTTTACTCGTTTTACAATTTTACAAGTTAATGTGGAAGCCCACTTTATGTAAATAAATCAGTTTTATACTTAGAGCATTAAATCTAAGGCACCCCTATACACCGGGGGGAGGTACTTATCATAAATTTGTAAAGGGGTGATGTACCTACAAAACTTCTTTTTATCCGGCTCCAGAATTTTGTCTTCATATGATACTCGATTCTATAAAAACTTTGTTAAAAGTATACTCCAAAACATAAGAATTGGAGTAAGTAACAACCTGAGCTAACAAAATTCCCCCTTTTGACATGTTTTGCAACTGGCTCCAGGAGAACTGCTCTCTTTTGATACCCAATTCTAGAAATAATAAGTGAAAATGATACCCTGAAAAATGGCATATCCCCGTCGGACAAATAAATCAAGTGCTCCCATGGGACATACGCCGCTTCTGTCAGAAAAAAGTGCTTGGTAAGATTCACGAAACTGGCTACCAGCTCTGGAACTACCAGGTTTCTTACAAAAAATCTGTCCATGTTGTGCAAAATGATTGACAGGAAGGCAGCCTAACATAATATGAATGGCTTTTTACCTGTCTTGCAAGTACAATTGTATTCTATGCCTGAATCAGCAGTTGTCCAGTTGTTACAAGTTCCTCCATTTCTGCATGGGTCTATTGAGCAAGGATAGAAGATGCTCTCACAATTCTTTCCTGTATACCCTTGTGGGCATGCACATGTATAGCTGTTTCTGTCTTTAGACTCTTGGCAAACACCACCATTTTTGCAGGGGGATGGTGTACAAACAGAGCCAAGGAATGTGGCACATGTAGGACCAGTCCACTGTGGTCCACATACACATTTATAACTATTGATTCCATCAACGCATGTTGCATGAGAATGGCAAGGGTATGATCCACATTCATCTATGTTTTTATTGCAATAACGACCAGCAAATCCAATTGGGCAAACTGAAATGAGAGGGAAATCTCACGAAACTATTTGTATATTTGACATTGCACCATCCATGGCATAGGTACAGGGGCTGGGGGGCTCCGACCCCCCTTCACTGGAAACATTTGCAAAAATCAGCCATGATTAGCGACAATCAGGCACAAAGTGGCCTGAAGTTGCACAAAATTTTGCATTTTTATTGGGCAGTCCCACAAATTTCATCTCCCTATAAAATTACGAAAACAAGGAGCAAAGGACAATATCTCTATCACATCACTTGAAAGCAGAAAAGGCATGCATTGTCAAACGAGGGTGAATGGTTTCTGATAAAAGCTTTGCAAACCAACCCTGAACCATAAAAAATCTACGTTATATATATTTACCAAAATCACCATAGTCTACAACAGACAAACAATACAGGGTGAGGGTGAGTCAGAAATATACACAGAATTTAAACCCGTGAAAATAACACAAACTTGACCAGTAAAATTCAGCTAGATTTCAGAGGTGGAAAAATATTTACCTTCCCGTGCAGTGGCTTTTCTATACTTCTATTTTGTTGTCAAATTTTCTTGTGCCAGATGTCAAGGTCAAGGTACTGCACAATGCATATGCGCCAGATAGGAATTAAAGCCTGGTTTCCATTTGATTGTAACAGTTGGCGATCTACTGCGACACATCGGCAACATGTCGCAGATCAGTCGGCGGCATATGGAAACAATCACTGTTACGATCATATGGAAACCAGGCTTTAAACTCATCTCAACTCTATTGATGCATCCCCGTACTGTCCCCATCTGATCAGGAAAGTCTGATCTGATTGGCATTATTGTAAAATTCTCCCATTTATTAACTGTCCCAAACATGTCGCTGTGTTACGATCGCATGGAAACGGCTTAAACATAGCTAATTTTGCTCATGGCCAATGGCCAGAAAACTCCAAAGCCTCACTTTCACGGACTAACTAGATGGCGAATAAGCAAAGATCAAGAATGAGTGAAGATTTTTCTACACTGCACCAACCTTCATAAAACGTAACCAGGACAAAACACTGCTGGCATAATTCCGGAAATTTTTGAAGCAATCTTCCCCGCAGTGGTTTGGGTATCCCAGTTTGAATGCTGGTTTAACTACCTCACTGTTATTTTCTGGAGATATAGCATTTCCAACACACAAAATCGGCTGAAGCTTGTTGAGGCTTGAGGAGGCTTGTTGATGCCACTTCAAGTCAGGTGAAAAATCTCCTGATAAAACCTTCTTCAACTTTATAACTTATTTTGCACCAGGGAAACTTTTGCCATGAATGTAAAAAGAAGTATAAGACAGAAATTTCCCAAAAGAATTTTTGCGATATGGCTTGAAATGCATAAACAAACCTGGTAGTAAATCTTTTCACTTCACATAGAAATCGCACAGGCATTGATTCTTGAACGAAAGAAACTGTGGTTGAAGGATGGTGGCAAAGATATTTATCGTTTTGGGATGTTTCTTACAACAATCATATTATATTCACTACTTTAATCACTTTTTCTTCCCCTTTCCTCCTTCACAACAACCAAGCTCCCAGTGAAGCTGCTTTGCTGTTTAATGCACTTTTTCCACCACTTCTAAATTTTTAGCAGATATGCAGGAGACAGGCATTCCTACGAGAGCTCATTCACTTTATCATTATCTGTCAATAATCAATCAAACATCAAATGATCTTTTTTCAAACAACCTTCAGACACCCTGTACACAAAATGATAACAACTTACCTGAGGTTGAGCACAGTCTTTGATCTTCCAAAGGGCATCCAACTTGGTACCTTGATCTATTCAATGCTGTAGATAAGTTCACACCTTTCCCATCATAAAAGCAACCATGATAAGAATTAAGCCCCAATAAAAGAGGTCCAGTATTAGATAAATTCAGTAAAGATGAATAATTCGAAATTGTCTGATTCAGACTGATTGGCTTTGTAATCCTGAAAACTGGTCTCTGAAGATTATTAACAAACAATTCTGCTTCTATCAGCTGATTTCTGTCAAGCGCATAATGACCTTGTAGAGTCTGTGTTCTAACTGTGCCATTTGATTTCCAAGATAATGACAACTGGCTAAATTTTGAGGAATCAGTTGTAGATAATGTCACTTGAAAAAATGTTCTATCATCTCCCTGATACAAAAGTATCCCAGGATTACAAGTTCTAAATTTGAGTGAAAAACCTTGCTGTAATTTCACTGTTGAAGACAGCTGAACTGGTCCCTTGCCAATGGTCCATATTTGTCCATTGCTCATTGTTTTCAGAAATTGAACTAAGATAAAAATGAGATGTAAACAATATAAAACGATGCAAGACAATATGAAAAATTTGAACATGTTCCAAGAATCAATAAAGGTCTGTGTTTGCTCCTGTTATTTCAAATCACTACCTACTCAAATGCTCTGCAAGTCAACAAGACTCCTTGCTTGACCTCTGTTATCTAATTTCTATTTGATACAGAATAAGACACTTCCCACAGGAACCCTGGACATATTTGGAGTGCTTGACTTTTACAGGTCCTCAAAATAGCTCCAAGTTCCAAATAATGGGATTATTTCCAAGCATCAACATCTGACACTGATCATAACAAAACAATAATAACAACAATAATTTGGCCAGCTCTCTGACATCTCAGGAATCGATCTCACTCGCCTCGATGATAGATCGCAGTGTAATATTCTTCTATATGGAAGCCCCCGTTGCAGTGTGATAGAAAATAGCATTATTCTCGAGTCTACAATATCCTACATCAAAGATACAGGCCGGTTTGATTAGGGATAGATTATCCTAAACAGCAGCAGCTTTTACTTTTGTTTTTACTTTTCTTTCTTAGATGTCTGTCTCAAGACAGATGCTGGAGGAGTCTGCGGGAATCATTTTTGACAATTAATCTTTCAATTACTTATCCTTAGTTCCGTAGAAACTCCTGGCATCTATCTTGAGATACGCTTGTTGACACTATTTTGTTTGGTATCCTTTTTATTTATTTTTCTTTCTTTTTCTTCTGGAAAATTTAAGTAGTTGGGGATTGTAAGTACTATTCATAGCCAGAACTCGGTGACCTTGTGTCTTTTTTGGCTGTGGATGGTACATTAGTTGTATTTTAAAAAAATTGTGTTAGGTTTTATGATGGATAAAAAAAAACAAACAAAACAAAACAATAATAACAAACATAACATATACAATGAATATGGAGATGAATTAACATCTAAATGTTTCAGGCAGAAAAGTTTCAAACAAAAAGCTGCATAGGAAAAAGGTCTGGACACTTTTGAAGACTCAAACTTGGCAGGGAAACCCATTTTCTTGGCCGGTCATCCTTTCACCTTGGTGGGACAGCATTTCAGAAGGTAGGTAGGTAGGTAATCATATTTAACATGGCTAACCTGTGAAAGTCTGAGAGACTTATTTCCAGCAAGGGCCACGGATGTTTTACCATCAACCCGCCACAGCCAATGGCCACAGCTACCAGATTTCCCTCACATGGCTCTGGTCGACCCGGGCTAGAGTTACGGACAGCAACCAAACTGTCCAGCGTGGGATTCAAACCTCGGCCGTTCTGACCTTTGGTTTACGAGTCAGTTGCCTTAACCACTCGGCCACACACTCTCTCGAGGCAGGGCTGTACTGAGAGAGGGGGTGTATTATTTGCCTTTCATGATGAAAAAGGATTAAGGCCCCATTTACACTATGCCGTTTTCAAATGAAAACAGCAAGAAATCATGCCACTATGGCCTTCCTTTTACACTAAAATGTTTTTGTAACCATAGCATCAAATGAAGACGAATTTGAAACCGGCACGATTTGAAAACGGCATGAAACGTTTAAGTGTACACTTGAAAATAGGACAATGTCTTTTACTGATTGAAAGGGGACAAATTATTCCTTTGTCCCTCCTTGAATCCGTAACAATATCACTCCGTTTTTAAGTGTTTACATGAAATGTTTCATACTGTTTTCAAATCATGCTATTTTCAAATCATGCCATTTTCAAAATTGTTTTCATTTGAAGTCAGTTACGAAAACCTTTTAGTGTTAACAAAGGTCAAAATGGCATGATTTTATACCATTTTCATTCAAAAACGGTATATTGTAAACAGAGCCAAAATGACTGGGTGAGCCAGAAAGCAGTTCTCACCTTTGAAAATTTGCAGGATATTGTTCAGTGTCTGAAGCTTCCTCAGGATTTTATTAAATGCTTTGAATAACCATTCAGGCATTTTACTTTGAGAACTTTCTGTCCAGTTCAATAGCCTATGCAGACTGCTTCATGGAAACCTTCCAGCTTTTAGATTTACATGTTCTTTTTTATAAGAAACTTGGATCAGGCCATAGTACTGAATGTTTCTTAATTTCACATGAGATTTTGTCCATTTTAGTACTAAAAGTTTCTTAATTGGTTTCTTATTTTTTGAATGCAGAATTATTGTGGCCGCTAACACTGCGCCAGATATGTTTCTTGACATTCAAAACATGATTAAGGAATAAACAGGGTTCTGTTATGTTGAAACACAAGGCTAGATAACATTGCTCAAGAATAAAGGTTCAACGATCTATTTGCTATAATATCCATGTTTTTAACTTTGAAAAGTTTCTTAGTACTTCTCAGACATAGTACTAGAGTTTCTTAAAATTTTGGCCATCTTAGTACTAGTTTCTTATAAACCAGTTTCTTATAAAAAAAACATGTAATTATTCTTTCATTTTAGGAGCAAAGTAATGAATGAAGTGGATTCGAGAAGCTGAAATATGATTTTTTCAGAAATTTTGAAAACTTTTCCAAGTCTTGGACAGGGGTTGATTGCAGGAAAAAGGATGAAATTGTAGGTCTTCAATAATCTTGAAAATGGGTCTTCACACAAGATGCATCATGTTCTTGGACCACTGATCAAATGTCTTTATTTACATCATTGAAAAGATTGAAGATTTACCCTGGTTACCTGAAACAACACACAAACATTGAGACGTTCAATGAAAAAGCCCAGATCAATCCCTAGCAAAGATTAAGTTTGTTTCCTGCAGACAATTAGCAGCCACAAAATGTTATTGAATTGAACAAGGAAACTGTAACTGTTTAGTAGAATGCAGCATAAAATAGACTTGATCTGAATCTTTTAATTAATCCTTATCTCCTAACTGTACTCATCTTCTATTATGAGGATGAATCAAACTAGATAGTTTGACAGAAGTACTGGCAATAGCAGATGATCACAATTTGGACTTGGTAAAATTTCAGAATTCAAGAGAAATTGTAGAGCAATATGTGGTTGAGAGCATATGTGACTTCGTGAATTAAGAGGAAATGCAGGCACTTAGAATAAGCAAAAGATAAATCAGCGAATTTCAATTCATTAGAAAGAGGTGATTTTCCAGAACAACCTTCAGGAGAAAAGAGGTAGTTTACAATTTTGAGGAAAAACTTTTTGACTAGAGTTACTGTGCATCTTTTGCCATGTATTATCTACAAAAATTTTGTTAACAAAGGCAACTATGATAGATTTTCATACAAGCTGGTTACCAATAAGGGGCTTCGGACAAGACTATGATCTTCGATTTCTGTGTAATTCTGGGTGAGCAAGGTGGGGGAAGCCTCACATTCATCCTAGACGAATCACAACCCTATTGAGAGTTTGTTTCACAGCAAATGTTCCGTAGGTATTGAAGCTTCCTGTTTTTCACATTCAAATCTCAAGTTACAGCTCAAAAAGCCTTCCTAGATCTCCCTATTTACGTAAGTCCAGTCAGCTTGATTCCACCGGCCCTTTATCCGTCGAAGAATGTGAAGAATTTATGGCTTAGGCCCTGATGGCAGGGCCTACAACTCGCGATCAGTATGAAGAACGGTGTACTTTCTGTATGAAAAGACTACTTACATAGCAAAAGAAACCAGTAGACTTTGATTGCATCCATAATTTATTGGGTCAATGATCATCTGGAGTGGTTATTTGGTATTGATTCTACTTCCCTGATTCATACCAACATAGCCTTCCTATGCTTTCACATAACGGGTTCTGTGTACTGAGTGTGAGCTTCAATGTAAACCGAGAACATCAACCACAACAACAAGACGGGGGTCAAATAGCACATTAGAGTGGTTCAAAAGAATGATTGCGTGATCTGTGCCATTGGAGAATTTGGTGGTAGAAAGTTATTTCCTGCATCTGAGGCTGTGAGAGGCAGAAAAATATTTTTTAAGAATTCAAGCAGAATCATTAAAATCCCATTACATAGCCGTTTAATGAATGGTATATTTATCTTATGACAATCTAAGGATTTGTGGAAGTAGTGAAGGTTTCTTATGGCTAAGATCATCAGATATTGAATACTGGCCAATACTCATAGTTTTTTACGAGTTCCATGACAGGCCATGACAATTGTCACGTACTTTCTCAATAAGAAGCTCAGCTCTCTGACCGCTAAGGATTCAGACAAAGATAAAACTGACACAAGCTATTGTTTCTCTAGTTTTACTTTGTTGGTCCACATGTCAAGATTATCTACTGTGATGTGGCTGTGTTCCTAAATCTATTAGATCTCATCTTTCAGACAAATTTCTCATTTAAATACACAGATCTATCAAGCAGAAATGCGAAGAGTTTCTATACTTTACCGCTTCTTCTTTAAGAACATCTATAAATGACATGATAGCCCGTTTGATTCTATGACTTTGAGACACGCACAAACAAAAACAAAAACAACACCAATGAAACTAGAATCCTTCTTGTCCCATGAAGACAACACCATTCAGTTCAGGCCATTCACTTTATTAAGGGGCAAATGTGGCAAAGGGTATGTATCACATTGCAATTTCCAATGCCCCTACACAGCTTTTTCTTGTCAAAAGAGTTTTGTCAAAAATATTTTGGCTACAAAAACTTCAAGAACAAAATATGCAGGATGCTCTGTATCGCCTTGTTCTCGTTCTTTTCATGATCACAATATGCCTAAAATAGATCTAAAATAACCTACCAGCATGGTTTTACTTTTGTGCAACAACAGATCTCTTCAAGCTGTTTTCTGTTCGAACGATCTTTATCAAATAAATAGTTCTTTTTTCAGTTAATAAGCGTTCCCTCGCTCCAATCATTTTAAAACAAAACAGTGATAAATTGTCATAAGATTGCGCAGAATAACATCACCCCCGTCCTTGTTCTTGATCTCATAACATAACTATGTTCATTATCACGCAGTTTGAAATCATTACTCATTCGCTGCCCTCCTCCGCAAAATTCCAAGAACACAGTTGTAAACATATTCCTGTGCTTGAAAATATTAATGCTGTCCTTTCGTCAGCATTTTCACAATGCCTAGGCTAGTACTTGGTATAAGCCTATGAAAAGTTCATCTACATACATATTTCTAAATTTAATTTTTGTGATTGTTTGAGAGGTATAACTCATCCAAAACACAGACAGAGAACATCAGCTACAGGACTCGAGATGAGCGGGATCTCTGCAATTCTATCTTAAAGAGCTTTCCACTTTCTGATTTTCAGATCATGGCGTGGCCTTATGATTTAGCATTAAAAGGCACTGGAAGATACCGGAAGAGGGCCAGTTGGGCCATGATACATTGGCTCCTCGTTAATCACAACAATAATCATTGAATCAAAAAAACTTTGTTTAATTAGGTGTGGGAAGCCATCAGAATATTACAGACATCGAAAAGAAGTCAACTGAATAGATATGAGAATTCAGAACAGAATCTGCGATGCCAAAAAACATGAAATACTATGATGTCAATTTGCTGGAATAGTCAATGAATCAAAACAGTGGCGGAGCCACGGGGGGAATGGTGGGACTAGTCCCCCCCCCCACTTTTTCCCAAGGATGGTCTTGGAGATTCTTTCAAATTCGATGAGAAAATCTCGGGGGGGATGGTGCATTTTCTAAGGGTCAGAAGCAGATTGTCTGTGCAGCTGTTTAGATTTGCTGACCCGACGCTCACAGTCAGGTGTGCCATCAAGACATTACTTATTGTCCTGTGTACTGTGATACCATATTTCTATGATTCACACGAGAATAATGCAATAATCTACCAATCCTTCGAAAGCAATTTACTCTCAAACTGAGGAAACTAAGCTTGTAACTATTTCGGAGAACAACGCCATCGATTTTGAACGTTGATTATTGGATTGTAAGAAATGCTGCAAGAACGTTCCTGGACAATTTGAAACTTGAACAGCTCCTTGTATTAGGTTTACGAAAAAGTGTCACTTCTGACAGTTCTCTGTGGTATTATGGTTCATCTGATCTTTAATTTGACGGAAAACTTCACAATTTCCAACTTCAAGTGGTAGACATCATGCAAACTAGACTGTTATGATAACGTTTGTAATGGATGGTATATTAAAGAATGTTATCTGGAAGAAAAAGGGGCGTTACCTAAGAGAATTAAATAGGTGTGGAAAGCCATCAGAACATTACAGATATAGAAAAGAGGAAAACTGAATACATGTGAGAATTCATCACAGAATCTGGAATGCGAAAAAACATGCACTATTGTGATCAGTTAAATTGATGGAATATTCATTGAATCAAGGAAAGATCGATTGGATAGGTGTGGGAATCCATCAGAATATTACAAATATTGAAAAGATGTCTACTGAATAGATATGAGAATTCATCACAGAATCTGGGATGCCAAAAATCATTAACTCCGATGATCAGTTAAGTTGATGGAATACTCATTGAATCAAGAAAACATTGATTAGATAGATGTGGGAATCCATCAGAATATTACAGATATCGAAAAGAAGTCAACTGAATACATGTGAGAATTCATCACAGAATCTGGGATGCTACAACACATGAACTACTATGATCAGTTAAGTTGATGGAATACTCATTGAATCAAGAAAACATTGATAGCTGTGGCGGGTAGCTGCGGCGGACTGATGGTAAAACATCCGTGGCCCCTGCTGGAAATAAGTCTCTCACACTTTCGCGCGCTAGCCACGTTAAATATAAATACCTACCTACCTACCTACCTACCTACCTACCTTGATTAGATAGGTGTAGGAATCCATCAGAATATTACAGACATCGAAAAAAAACCAACAGAATAGAAGTGATAAATCATCACACAATCTGGCATGCCAAAAACATGAATTACTATGATCAGTTAAAGTGATAGAACATTCATTCAATAAAAAAATTCCATTGCATAGGTGTGGGAAGAAATCAGAATGATAAAAACAGCGAAAAGAAATCGAATAAAAAGATATGAGAATTCATCATAGAATCTAGAGTGCCATCTGGAAATCTCTTTACTATATGAATATGATTATCAGGCAAAATAAGCAAATTCGGCACATCTTTCAACTTCATTGGACATACTGGTTCTCGCGTACCACCGGTAACGGTGTATACACATTTAGTACACACCGTTCCTCTTACTATATGAATATGATTTTTAGCCGAAATCTGAGAATTCGAAATATATTTTTCGAAATCAAGGGAAATACTTATTGTCGTGTTAGAAGGGGAACGGTGTATACACATTTAGTACACACCATTCCTAACTATGTGAATATGATTTTTAGCCGAAATCTGAGAATTCGATATATTTTTCAAAATCAAGGGAAATACTTATTTTCGTGTAAAAACGGGAACGGTGTATACACATTTAGTACGCACCGTTCCTCTTACTATGTGAATATGATCTTTAGCCAAAATTTGAGAATTCGATATATTTTTCAAAATCAAGGGAAATACTTATTTTCGTGTAAAAACGGGAACGGTGTATACACATTTATTACGCACCGTTCCTCTTACTATGTGAATATGATTTTTAGCCAAAATTTGAGAATTCGATATATTTTTCAAAATCAAGGGAAATACTTATTTTCGTGTAAAAACGGGAACGGTGTATACACATTTAGTACGCACCGTTCCTCTTACTATGTGAATATGATTTTTAGCCAAAATTTGAGAATTCGATATATTTTTCAAAATCAAGGGAAATACTTATTTTCGTGTAAAAACGGGAACTGTGTATGCACATTTAGTACACATCGTTCCTCTTACTATGTGAATATGATTTTTAGCCGAAATCTGAGAATTCGATATATTTTTCGAAATTGAGGAAAATAGTTATTGTCGTGTAACAACGGAAACGGTGTATACACATTTAGTACACACCGTTCCTCTTATGGACTTGCTCCAAGTCAATTCCGAGATATATCAGCACTAAGGCAGAAGTAACTATGTTCCTTGGTGCTGATATATCTCGGAATAGACTTGGAGGAAGTCTACTCCTCTTACTATGTGAATATGATTTTTAGTCGAAATCTGAGAATTCGATAAATCTGAGAATTCGATATATTTTTCGAAATTGAGGAAAATAGTTATTGTCGTGTAACAACGAGAACGGTGTATACACATTTAGTACACACCGTTCCTCTTATAGACTTGCTCCAAGTCAATTCCGAGATATATCAGCACTAAGGCAGAAGTAACTATGTTCCTTAGTGCTGATATATCTCGGAATAGACTTGGAGCAAGTCTATTCCTCTTACTATGTGAATATGATTTTTAGTCGAAATCTGAGAATTCGGTATATTTTTCGAAATCATGGGAAATACTTACTTTCGTGTAACAACGAGAACGGTGTATACACATTTAGTTCCGTATACACCGATGTATATACCGTTCCTCTTATAGACTTGCTCCAAGTCAATTCCGAGATATATCAGCACTAAGGCAGGAGTAACTATGTTCCTTAGTGCTGATATATCTCGGAATAGACTTGGAGAAGGTCTATTCCTCTTACTATGTGAATATGATTTTTAGTCGAAATCTGAGAATTCGATATATTTTTCGAAATTGAGGAAAATAGTTATTGTCGTGTAACAACGGAAACGGTGTATACACATTTAGTACACACCGTTCCTCTTATGGACTTGCTCCAAGTCAATTCCGAGATATATCAGCACTAAGGCAGAAGTAACTATGTTCCTTGGTGCTGATATATCTCGGAATAGACTTGGAGGAAGTCTACTCCTCTTACTATGTGAATATGATTTTTAGTCGAAATCTGAGAATTCGATAAATCTGAGAATTCGATATATTTTTCGAAATTGAGGAAAATAGTTATTGTCGTGTAACAACGAGAACGGTGTATACACATTTAGTTCCGTATACACCGATGTATATACCGTTCCTCTTATAGACTTGCTCCAAGTCAATTCCGAGATATATCAGCACTAAGGCAGGAGTAACTATGTTCCTTAGTGCTGATATATCTCGGAATAGACTTGGAGCAAGTCTATTCCTCTTACTATGTGAATATGATTTTTAGTCGAAATCTGAGAATTCGATATATTTTTCGAAATTGAGGAAAATAGTTATTGTCGTGTAACAACGGAAACGGTGTATACACATTTAGTACACACCGTTCCTCTTATGGACTTGCTCCAAGTCAATTCCGAGATATATCAGCACTAAGGCAGAAGTAACTATGTTCCTTGGTGCTGATATATCTCGGAATAGACTTGGAGGAAGTCTACTCCTCTTACTATGTGAATATGATTTTTAGTCGAAATCTGAGAATTCGATAAATCTGAGAATTCGATATATTTTTCGAAATTGAGGAAAATAGTTATTGTCGTGTAACAACGAGAACGGTGTATACACATTTAGTACACACCGTTCCTCTTATAGACTTGCTCCAAGTCTATTCCGAGATATATCAGCAATAAGGCAGAAGTAACTATGTTCCTTAGTGCTGATATATCTCGGAATAGACTTGGAGCAAGTCTATTCCTCTTACTATGTGAATATGATTTTTAGTCGAAATCTGAGAATTCGGTATATTTTTCGAAATCATGGGAAATACTTACTTTCGTGTAACAACGAGAACGGTGTATACACATTTAGTTCCGTATACACCGATGTATATACCGTTCCTCTTATAGACTTGCTCCAAGTCAATTCCGAGATATATCAGCACTAAGGCAGGAGTAACTATGTTCCTTAGTGCTGATATATCTCGGAATAGACTTGGAGCAAGTCTACTCCTCTTACTATGTGAATATGATTTTTAGTCGAAATCTGAGAATTCGATATATTTTTCGAAATCATGGGTAAAACTTATTGTCGTGTAACAACGGGAACGGTGTATGCACATTTAGTACACATCGTTCCTCTTACTATGTGAATATGACTTTAGCCGAAATCTGAGAATTCGATATATTTTTCAAAATCAAGGGAAATACTTATTTTCGTGTAACAACGGGAACGGTGTATACACATTTAGTACACATCGTTCCTCTTACTATGTGAATATGATTTTTAGCCGAAATCTGAGAATTCGATATATTTTTCGAAATTGAGGAAAATAGTTATTGTCGTGTAACAACGAGAACGGTGTATACACATTTAGTACACACCGTTCCTCTTATAGACTTGCTCCAAGTCTATTCCGAGATATATCAGCACTAAGGCAGAAGTAACTATGTTCCTTAGTGCTGATATATCTCGGAATAGACTTGGAGCAAGTCTATTCCTCTTACTATGTGAATATGATTTTTAGTCGAAATCTGAGAATTCGGTATATTTTTCGAAATCATGGGAAATACTTACTTTCGTGTAACAACGAGAACAGTGTATACACATTTAGTTCCGTATACACCGATGTATATACCGTTCCTCTTATAGACTTGCTCCAAGTCAATTCCGAGATATATCAGCACTAAGGCAGAAGTAACTATGTTCCTTAGTGCTGATATATCTCGGAATAGACTTGGAGCAAGTCTACTCCTCTTACTATGTGAATATGATTTTTAGTCGAAATCTGAGAATTCGATATATTTTTCGAAATCATGGGTAACACTTATTGTCGTGTAACAACGGGAACGGTGTATGCACATTTAGTACACATCGTTCCTCTTACTATGTGAATATGACTTTAGCCGAAATCTGAGAATTCGATATATTTTTCAAAATCAAGGGAAATACTTATTTTCGTGTAACAACGGGAACGGTGTATACACATTTAGTACACATCGTTCCTCTTACTATGTGAATATCATTTTTAGCCGAAATCTGAGAATTCGATATATTTTTCGAAATTGAGGAAAATAGTTATTGTCGTGTAACAACGAGAACGGTGTATACACATTTAGTACACACCGTTCCTCTTATAGACTTGGAGCAAGTCTATTCCGAGATATATCAGCACTAAGGCAGAAGTAACTATGTTCGTTAGTGCTGATATATCTCGGAATAGACTTGGAGCAAGTCTATTCCTCTTACTATGTGAATATGATTTTTAGTCGAAATCTGAGAATTCGATATATTTTTCAAAATCATGGGAAATACTCATTTTCGTGTAACAACGAGAACGGTGTATACACATTTAGTACACACCGTTCCATACTATGTGAATATGATTTTTAGTCCAAATCTGAGAATTCGATATTTCTTTCGAAATCAAGGGAAATACTTATTGTCGTGTTAGAAGGGGAACGGTGTATACACATTTAGTACACACCATTCCTAACTATGTGAATATGATTTTTAGCCTAAATCTGAGAATTCGATATATTTTTCGAAATCAAGCGAAATACTTATTTTCGTGTAACAACGGGAACGGTGTATACACATTTAGTAAACACCGTTCCATACAATGTGAATATGATTTTTAGTCGAAATCTGAGAATTCGATATATCTTTCGAAATCATGGGAAATACTTATTGTCGTGTAACAACGGGAACGATGTAGACATATTTGGTACACAAAGTTCTTCTTACTATGTGAATATGATTTTTAGCCGAAATCTGAGAATTCGATATAATTTACGAAATCATGGGAAATACTTATTGTCGTGTAGCAACGGGAACGGTGTATACATATTTAGTACACAAAGTTCCTCTTACTATGTGAATATGATTTTTAGCCGAAATCTGAGAATTCGATATAATTTACGAAATCATGGGAAATACTTATTGTCGTGTAGCAACGGGAACGGTGTATACATATTTAGTACACAAAGTTCTTCTTAGTATGTGAATATGATTTTTAGCCGAAATCTGAGAATTCGATATAATTTACGAAATCATGGGAAATACTTATTGTCGTGTAGCAACGGGAACGGTGTATACATATTTAGTACACAAAGTTCTTCTTACTATGTGAATATGATTTTTAGCCGAAATCTGAGAATTCGATATAATTTACGAAATCATGGGAAATACTTATTGTCGTGTAGCAACGGGAACGGTGTATACATATTTAGTACACAAAGTTCTTCTTACTATGTGAATATGATTTTGAGCCGAAATCTGAGAATTCGATATATTTTTCGAAATCATGGGAAATACTTATTGTCGTGTAGCAACGGGAACGGTGTATACATATTTAGTACACAAAGTTCCTCTTACTATGTGAATATGATTTTGAGCCGAAATCTGAGAATTCGATATAATTTACGAAATCATGGGAAATACTTATTGTCGTGTAGCAACGGGAACGGTGTATACATATTTAGTAAACAAAGTTCCTCTTACTATGTGAATATGATTTTCGATCGAAATCTGAGGATTCGGCTCTTTTTTCGCAAACAAGGGAAACACTGGTTGTCGTGTGGCAAAGGAGACGGTGCATATACATTTAGAAGACACCGTTGCTGTTACTATATAGTAAGGATTTCAGCCGAAATCTGAGAATTCGATATATTTTTCGAAATCATGGGAAATACTTATTGTCGTGTAGCAACGGGAATGGTGTATACATATTTAGTACACAAAGTTCCTCTTACTATGTGAATATGATTTTGAGCCGAAATCTGAGAATTCGATATAATTTACGAAATCATGGGAAATACTTATTGTCGTGTAGCAACGGGAACGGTGTATACATATTTAGTACACAAAGTTCCTCTTACTATGTGAATATGATTTTTAGCCGAAATCTGAGAATTCGATATATTTTACGAAATCATGGGAAATACTTATTGTCGTGTAGCAACGGGAACGGTGGAGACATATTTAGTACACAAAGTTCCTCTTACTATGTGAATATGATTTTGAGCTAAAATCAGAGAACTTGGCACATTTTTCAAAATCATGAGAAATACTGGTTGTCATGTAGCAACGGGAACTGTGTAGACACATTTAGTACACACCTTTCCTCTTACTATGTGAGTATGATTTCAGCCGAAATCTGAGAATTCGATATATTTTTCGAAATCATGGGAAATACTTATTGTCGTGTAACAACAGGAACGGTGTATACACATTTAGTACACACCGTTCCACTTACTATGTGAATATGATTTTTAGCCGAAAGCTGAGAATTGGATATAGTTTTCGAAATCATGGGAAATACTTATTGTATACACATTTAGTACACACCGTTCCACTTACTATGTGAATATGATTTTTAGCCGAAAGCTGAGAATTGAATATAGTTTTCGAAATCATGGGAAATACTTATTGTATACACATTTAGTACACACCGTTCCACTTACTATGTGAATATGATTTTTAGCCGAAAGCTGAGAATTGGATATAGTTTTCGAAATCATGAGAAATACTGGTTGTCATGTAGCAACGGGAACTGTGTACACACATTTAGTACACACCGTTCCACTTACTATGTGAATATTATTTTTAGCCCAAAGCTGAGAATTGTATATAGTTTTCGAAATCATGGGAAATACTCATTGTCATGAACAACGGGAATGGTGTATACACATTTAGTACACACAGTTCCACTTACTATGTGAATATGATTTTTAGCCGAAAGCTGAGAATTGGATATAGCTTTCGAAATCATGAGAAATACTGGTTGTCATGTAGCAACGGGAACTGTGTACACACATTTAGTACACACCGTTCCACTTACTATGTGAATATTATTTTTAGCCCAAAGCTGAGAATTGGATATAGTTTTCGAAATCATGGGAAATACTCATTGTCATGAACAACGGGAATGGTGTATACACATTTAGTACACACAGTTCCACTTACTATGTGAATATGATTTTTAGCCGAAAGCTGAGAATTGGATATAGTTTTCGAAATCATGAGAAATACTGGTTGTCATGTAGCAACGGGAACTGTGTACACACATTTAGTACACACCGTTCCACTTACTATGTGAATATTATTTTTAGCCCAAAGCTGAGAATTGGATATAGTTTTCGAAATCATGGGAAATACTTATTGTCATGTAACAACGGGAACGGTGTATACACATTTAGTACACACCGTTCCTCTTACTATGTGAATATGATTTTTAGCCGAAAGCTGAGAACTGAATATAGTTTTCGAAATCATGGGAAATACTTATTGTATACACATTTAGTACACACCGTTCCACTTACTATGTGAATATGATTTTTAGCCGAAAGCTGAGAATTGGATATAGTTTTCGAAATCATGGGAAATACTCATTGTCATGAACAACGGGAATGGTGTATACACATTTAGTACACACCGTTCCACTTACTATGTGAATATGATTTTTAGCCGAAAGCTGAGAATTGGATATAGTTTTCGAAATCATGGGAAATACTCATTGTCATGAACAACGGGAACGGTGTATACACATTTAGTACACACCGTTCCACTTACTATGTGAAGATGATTTTCAGCCGAAAGCTGAGAATTGGATATAGTTTTCGAAATCATGGGAAATACTCATTGTCATGAACAACGGGAATGGTGTATACACATTTAGTACACACCGTTCCTCTTACTATGTGAATATGATTTTCGACCGAAATCTGAGAATTCGATATATTTTACGAAATCATGGGAAATACTTATTGTCATGTAACAACGGGATAGTGTATACACATTTAGTACGCACCGTTCCTCTTACTATGTGAATATGATTTTTAGCCGAAATCTGAGAATTCGATATATTTTTCGAAATCATGAGAAATACTGGTTGTCATGTAGCAAATGGAACGTTGTATACACATTTAGTACACACCTTTTCCTCTCACTATCTGAGTATAGTTTTTAGCCGAAATCTGAGAATTCGATATATTTTTCAAAATCAAGGGAAATACTTATTTTCGTGTAACAACAAGAACGGTGTATACACATTTAGTACACACCGTTCCATACTATGTGAATATGACTTTTTGTCGAAATCTGAGAATTCGATACATCTTTCGAAATGAAGGGAAATACTTATTGTCGTGTTAGAACGGGAACGGTATATACACATTTAGTACACACCGTTCTTCTTACTATGTGAATATGATTTTCGACCGAAATCTGAGGATTCGGCTCTTTTTCGAAAACAAGGGAAACACTGGTTGTCGTGTGGCAACGGAGACGGTGCATATACATTTAGTAGACACCGTTACTGTTACTATATAGTAAGGATTTCAGCCGAAATCTGAGAATTCGATATATTTTACGAAATCATGGGAAATACTTATTGTCGTGTAGCAACGGGAACGGTGTATACATATTTAGTACACAAAGTTCCTCTTACTATGTGAATATGATTTTGAGCCGAAATCTGAGAATTCGATATATTTTACGAAATCATGGGAAATACTTATTGTCGTGTAGCAACGGGAACGGTGTATACATATTTAGTACACAAAGTTCTTCTTACTATGTGAATATGATTTTGAGCCGAAATCTGAGAATTCGATATATTTTACGAAATCATGGGAAATACTTATTGTCGTGTAGCAACGGGAACGGTGTATACATATTTAGTACACAAAGTTCCTCTTACTATGTGAATATGATTTTGAGCCGAAATCTGAGAATTCGATATAATTTACGAAATCATGGGAAATACTTATTGTCGTGTAGCAACGGGAACGGTGTATACATATTTAGTACACAAAGTTCCTCTTACTATGTGAATATGATTTTTAGCCGAAATCTGAGAATTCGATATATTTTACGAAATCATGGGAAATACTTATTGTCGTGTAGCAACGGGAACGGTGGAGACATATTTAGTACACAAAGTTCCTCTTACTATGTGAATATGATTTTGAGCTAAAATCAGAGAACTTGGCACATTTTTCAAAATCATGAGAAATACTGGTTGTCATGTAGCAACGGGAACTGTGTAGACACATTTAGTACACACCTTTCCTCTTACTATGTGAATATGATTTCAGCCGAAATCTGAGAATTCGATATATTTTTCGAAATCATGGGAAATACTTATTGTCGTGTAACAACAGGAACGGTGTATACACATTTAGTACACACCGTTCCACTTACTATGTGAATATGATTTTTAGCCGAAAGCTGAGAATTGGATATAGTTTTCGAAATCATGGGAAATACTTATTGTATACACATTTAGTACACACCGTTCCACTTACTATGTGAATATGATTTTTAGCCGAAAGCTGAGAATTGAATATAGTTTTCGAAATCATGGGAAATACTTATTGTATACACATTTAGTACACACCGTTCCACTTACTATGTGAATATTATTTTTAGCCGAAAGCTGAGAATTGAATATAGTTTTCGAAATCATGGGAAATACTTATTGTATACACATTTAGTACACACCGTTCCACTTACTATGTGAATATTATTTTTAGCCGAAAGCTGAGAATTGGATATAGTTTTCGAAATCATGGGAAATACTCATTGTCATGAACAACGGGAATGGTGTATACACATTTAGTACACACAGTTCCACTTACTATGTGAATATGATTTTTAGCCGAAAGCTGAGAATTGGATATAGTTTTCGAAATCATGAGAAATACTGGTTGTCATGTAGCAACGGGAACTGTGTACACACATTTAGTACACACCGTTCCACTTACTATGTGAATATTATTTTTAGCCCAAAGCTGAGAATTGGATATAGTTTTCGAAATCATGGGAAATACTCATTGTCATGTAACAACGGGAACGGTGTATACACATTTAGTACACACCGTTCCTCTTACTATGTGAATATGATTTTTAGCCGAAAGCTGAGAATTGAATATAGTTTTCGAAATCATGGGAAATACTTATTGTATACACATTTAGTACACACCGTTCCACTTACTATGTGAATATGATTTTTAGCCGAAAGCTGAGAATTGGATATAGTTTTCGAAATCATGGGAAATACTCATTGTCATGAACAACGGGAATGGTGTATACACATTTAGTACACACCGTTCCTCTTACTATGTGAAGATGATTTTTAGCCGAAATCTGAGAATTGGATATATTTTTCGAAATCATGGGAAATACTCATTGTCATGAACAACGGGAATGGTGTATACACATTTAGTACACACCGTTCCTCTTACTATGTGAAGATGATTTTCAGCCGAAATCTGAGAATTGGATATATTTTTCGAAATCATGGGAAATACTTATTGTCATGTAACAACGGGAACGGTGTATACACATTTAGTACACACCATTCCTCTTACTATGTGAATATGATTTTTAGCCGAAATCTGAGAATTCGATATATTTCTCGAAATAATGGGAAATACTTATTGTCATGTAACAACGGGATAGTGTATACACATTTAGTACGCACCGTTCCTCTTACTATGTGAATATGATTTTTAGCCGAAATCTGAGAATTCGATATATTTTTCGAAATCATGAGAAATACTGGTTGTCATGTAGCAAATGGAACGTTGTATACACATTTAGTACACACCTTTTCCTCTCACTATCTGAGTATAGTTTTTAGCCGAAATCTGAGAATTCGATATATTTTTCAAAATCAAGGGAAATACTTATTTTCGTGTAACAACAAGAACGGTGTATACACATTTAGTACACACCGTTCCATACTATGTGAATATGACTTTTTGTCGAAATCTGAGAATTCGATACATCTTTCGAAATGAAGGGAAATACTTATTGTCGTGTTAGAACGGGAACGGTATATACACATTTAGTACACACCGTTCTTCTTACTATGTGAATATGATTTTCGACCGAAATCTGAGGATTCGGCTCTTTTTCGAAAACAAGGGAAACACTGGTTGTCGTGTGGCAACGGAGACGGTGCATATACATTTAGTAGACACCGTTACTGTTACTATATAGTAAGGATTTGAGCCGAAATCTGAGAATTCGATATATTTTTCGAAATCATGGTAAATACTTATTGTCGTGTAGCAACGGGAACGGTGTATACATATTTAGTACACACCATTCCTCTTACTATGTGAATATGATTTTTAGCCGAAATCTGAGAATTCGATATATTTTACGAAATCATGGGAAATACGTATTGTCGTGTAGCAACGGGAACGGTGTATACACATTTAGTACACACCATTCCTCTTACTATGTGAATATGATTTTTAGCCGAAAGCTGAGAATTGGATATAGTTTTCGAAATCATGGGAAATACTTATTGTCATGTAACAACGGGAACGGTGTATACACATTTAGTACGCACCGTTCCTCTTACTATGTGAATATGATCTTTAGCCAAAATTTGAGAATTCGATATATTTTTCGAAATCATGGGAAATACTTATTGTCGTGTAACAACAGGAACGGTGTATACACATTTAGTACACACCGTTCCTCTTAGTATGTGAAGATGATTTTTAGCCGAAAGCTGAGAATTGGATATAGTTTTCGAAATCATGGGAAATACTTATTGTCATGTAACAACGGGAACGGTGTATACACATTTAGTACACACCGTTCCACTTACTATGTGAATATGATTTTTAGCCGAAAGCTGAGAATTGGATATAGTTTTCGAAATCAAGGGAAATACTTATTTTCGTGTAAAAACGGGAACGGTGTATACACATTTAGTACACACCGTTCCTCTTACTATGTGAATATGATTTTTAGCCGAAGGCTGAGAATTGGATATAGTTTTCGAAATCATGGGAAATACTTATTGTCATGTAACAACGGGAACGGTGTATACACATTTAGTACGCACCGTTCCTCTTACTATGTGAATATGATCTTTAGCCAAAATTTGAGAATTCGATATATTTTTCGAAATCATGGGAAATACTTATTGTCGTGTAACAACAGGAACGGTGTATACACATTTAGTACACACCGTTCCTCTTACTATGTGAATATGATTTTCGATCGAAATCTGAGGATTCGGCTCTTTTTTCGCAAACAAGGGAAACACTGGTTGTCGTGTGGCAAAGGAGACGGTGCATATACATTTAGTAGACACCGTTGCTGTTACTATATAGTAAGGATTTCAGCCGAAATCTGAGAATTCGATATATTTTTCGAAATCATTGGAAATACTTATTGTCGTGTAGCAACGGGAACGGTGTATGCATATTTAGTACACACCGTTCCACTTACTTTGTGAATATGATTTTTAGCCGAAATCTGAGAATTCGATATATTTTACGAAATCATGGGAAATACGTATTGTCGTGTAGCAACGGGAACGGTGTATACATATTTAGTACACAAAGTTCCTCTTACTATGTGAATATGATTTTTAGCCGAAATCTGAGAATTCGATATAATTTACGAAATCATGGGAAATACTTATTGTCGTGTAGCAACGGGAACGGTGTATACATATTTAGTAAACAAAGTTCCTCTTACTATGTGAATATGATTTTTAGCCGAAATCTGAGAATTGGATATAGTTTTCGAAATCATGGGAAATACTTATAGTCGTGTAACAACGGGATAGTGTATACACATTTAGTACACACCGTTCCTCTTACTATGTGAATATGATTTTCGACCGAAATCTGAGGATTCGGCTCTTTTCTCGAAAACAAGGGAAACACTGGTTGTCGTGTGGCAACGGAGACGGTGCATATACAATTTAGTAGACAACGTTGCTGTTGCTATATAGTAAGGATTTCAGCCGAAATCTGAGAATTCGATATATTCTACGAAATCATGGGAAATACTTATTGTGGTGTAACAACGGGAACGGTGTAGACATATTTAGTACACAAAGTTCCTCTTACTATGTGAATATGATTTTGAGCTAAAATCAGAGAACTTGGCACATTTTTCAAAATCATGAGAAATACTGGTTGTCATGTAGCAACGGGAACTGTGTAGACACATTTAGTACACACCTTTCCTCTTACTATGTGAGTATGATTTCAGCCGAAATCTGAGAATTCGATATATTTTTCGAAATCATGGGAAATACTTATTGTCGTGTAACAACAGGAACGGTGTATACACATTTAGTACACACCTTTCCTCTTACTATGTGAATATGATTTCAGCCGAAATCTGAGAATTCGATATATTTTTCGAAATCATGGGAAATACTTATTGTCGTGTAGCAACGGGAATGGTGTATACATATTTAGTACACAAAGTTCCTCTTACTATGTGAATATGATTTTGAGCCGAAATCTGAGAATTCGATATAATTTACGAAATCATGGGAAATACTTATTGTCGTGTAGCAACGGGAACGGTGTATACATATTTAGTACACAAAGTTCCTCTTACTATGTGAATATGATTTTTAGCCGAAATCTGAGAATTCGATATATTTTACGAAATCATGGGAAATACTTATTGTCGTGTAGCAACGGGAACGGTGGAGACATATTTAGTACACAAAGTTCCTCTTACTATGTGAATATGATTTTGAGCTAAAATCAGAGAACTTGGCACATTTTTCAAAATCATGAGAAATACTGGTTGTCATGTAGCAACGGGAACTGTGTAGACACATTTAGTACACACCTTTCCTCTTACTATGTGAGTATGATTTCAGCCGAAATCTGAGAATTCGATATATTTTTCGAAATCATGGGAAATACTTATTGTCGTGTAACAACAGGAACGGTGTATACACATTTAGTACACACCGTTCCACTTACTATGTGAATATGATTTTTAGCCGAAAGCTGAGAATTGGATATAGTTTTCGAAATCATGGGAAATACTTATTGTATACACATTTAGTACACACCGTTCCACTTACTATGTGAATATGATTTTTAGCCGAAAGCTGAGAATTGAATATAGTTTTCGAAATCATGGGAAATACTTATTGTATACACATTTAGTACACACCGTTCCACTTACTATGTGAATATGATTTTTAGCCGAAAGCTGAGAATTGGATATAGTTTTCGAAATCATGAGAAATACTGGTTGTCATGTAGCAACGGGAACTGTGTACACACATTTAGTACACACCGTTCCACTTACTATGTGAATATTATTTTTAGCCCAAAGCTGAGAATTGTATATAGTTTTCGAAATCATGGGAAATACTCATTGTCATGAACAACGGGAATGGTGTATACACATTTAGTACACACAGTTCCACTTACTATGTGAATATGATTTTTAGCCGAAAGCTGAGAATTGGATATAGCTTTCGAAATCATGAGAAATACTGGTTGTCATGTAGCAACGGGAACTGTGTACACACATTTAGTACACACCGTTCCACTTACTATGTGAATATTATTTTTAGCCCAAAGCTGAGAATTGGATATAGTTTTCGAAATCATGGGAAATACTCATTGTCATGAACAACGGGAATGGTGTATACACATTTAGTACACACAGTTCCACTTACTATGTGAATATGATTTTTAGCCGAAAGCTGAGAATTGGATATAGTTTTCGAAATCATGAGAAATACTGGTTGTCATGTAGCAACGGGAACTGTGTACACACATTTAGTACACACCGTTCCACTTACTATGTGAATATTATTTTTAGCCCAAAGCTGAGAATTGGATATAGTTTTCGAAATCATGGGAAATACTTATTGTCATGTAACAACGGGAACGGTGTATACACATTTAGTACACACCGTTCCTCTTACTATGTGAATATGATTTTTAGCCGAAAGCTGAGAACTGAATATAGTTTTCGAAATCATGGGAAATACTTATTGTATACACATTTAGTACACACCGTTCCACTTACTATGTGAATATGATTTTTAGCCGAAAGCTGAGAATTGGATATAGTTTTCGAAATCATGGGAAATACTCATTGTCATGAACAACGGGAATGGTGTATACACATTTAGTACACACCGTTCCACTTACTATGTGAATATGATTTTTAGCCGAAAGCTGAGAATTGGATATAGTTTTCGAAATCATGGGAAATACTCATTGTCATGAACAACGGGAACGGTGTATACACATTTAGTACACACCGTTCCACTTACTATGTGAAGATGATTTTCAGCCGAAAGCTGAGAATTGGATATAGTTTTCGAAATCATGGGAAATACTCATTGTCATGAACAACGGGAATGGTGTATACACATTTAGTACACACCGTTCCTCTTACTATGTGAATATGATTTTCGACCGAAATCTGAGAATTCGATATATTTTACGAAATCATGGGAAATACTTATTGTCATGTAACAACGGGATAGTGTATACACATTTAGTACGCACCGTTCCTCTTACTATGTGAATATGATTTTTAGCCGAAATCTGAGAATTCGATATATTTTTCGAAATCATGAGAAATACTGGTTGTCATGTAGCAAATGGAACGTTGTATACACATTTAGTACACACCTTTTCCTCTCACTATCTGAGTATAGTTTTTAGCCGAAATCTGAGAATTCGATATATTTTTCAAAATCAAGGGAAATACTTATTTTCGTGTAACAACAAGAACGGTGTATACACATTTAGTAGACACCGTTCCATACTATGTGAATATGACTTTTTGTCGAAATCTGAGAATTCGATACATCTTTCGAAATGAAGGGAAATACTTATTGTCGTGTTAGAACGGGAACGGTATATACACATTTAGTACACACCGTTCTTCTTACTATGTGAATATGATTTTCGACCGAAATCTGAGGATTCGGCTCTTTTTCGAAAACAAGGGAAACACTGGTTGTCGTGTGGCAACGGAGACGGTGCATATACATTTAGTAGACACCGTTACTGTTACTATATAGTAAGGATTTCAGCCGAAATCTGAGAATTCGATATATTTTACGAAATCATGGGAAATACTTATTGTCGTGTAGCAACGGGAACGGTGTATACATATTTAGTACACAAAGTTCCTCTTACTATGTGAATATGATTTTGAGCCGAAATCTGAGAATTCGATATATTTTACGAAATCATGGGAAATACTTATTGTCGTGTAGCAACGGGAACGGTGTATACATATTTAGTACACAAAGTTCTTCTTACTATGTGAATATGATTTTGAGCCGAAATCTGAGAATTCGATATATTTTACGAAATCATGGGAAATACTTATTGTCGTGTAGCAACGGGAACGGTGTATACATATTTAGTACACAAAGTTCCTCTTACTATGTGAATATGATTTTGAGCCGAAATCTGAGAATTCGATATAATTTACGAAATCATGGGAAATACTTATTGTCGTGTAGCAACGGGAACGGTGTATACATATTTAGTACACAAAGTTCCTCTTACTATGTGAATATGATTTTTAGCCGAAATCTGAGAATTCGATATATTTTACGAAATCATGGGAAATACTTATTGTCGTGTAGCAACGGGAACGGTGGAGACATATTTAGTACACAAAGTTCCTCTTACTATGTGAATATGATTTTGAGCTAAAATCAGAGAACTTGGCACATTTTTCAAAATCATGAGAAATACTGGTTGTCATGTAGCAACGGGAACTGTGTAGACACATTTAGTACACACCTTTCCTCTTACTATGTGAATATGATTTCAGCCGAAATCTGAGAATTCGATATATTTTTCGAAATCATGGGAAATACTTATTGTCGTGTAACAACAGGAACGGTGTATACACATTTAGTACACACCGTTCCACTTACTATGTGAATATGATTTTTAGCCGAAAGCTGAGAATTGGATATAGTTTTCGAAATCATGGGAAATACTTATTGTATACACATTTAGTACACACCGTTCCACTTACTATGTGAATATGATTTTTAGCCGAAAGCTGAGAATTGAATATAGTTTTCGAAATCATGGGAAATACTTATTGTATACACATTTAGTACACACCGTTCCACTTACTATGTGAATATTATTTTTAGCCGAAAGCTGAGAATTGAATATAGTTTTCGAAATCATGGGAAATACTTATTGTATACACATTTAGTACACACCGTTCCACTTACTATGTGAATATTATTTTTAGCCGAAAGCTGAGAATTGGATATAGTTTTCGAAATCATGGGAAATACTCATTGTCATGAACAACGGGAATGGTGTATACACATTTAGTACACACAGTTCCACTTACTATGTGAATATGATTTTTAGCCGAAAGCTGAGAATTGGATATAGTTTTCGAAATCATGAGAAATACTGGTTGTCATGTAGCAACGGGAACTGTGTACACACATTTAGTACACACCGTTCCACTTACTATGTGAATATTATTTTTAGCCCAAAGCTGAGAATTGGATATAGTTTTCGAAATCATGGGAAATACTCATTGTCATGTAACAACGGGAACGGTGTATACACATTTAGTACACACCGTTCCTCTTACTATGTGAATATGATTTTTAGCCGAAAGCTGAGAATTGAATATAGTTTTCGAAATCATGGGAAATACTTATTGTATACACATTTAGTACACACCGTTCCACTTACTATGTGAATATGATTTTTAGCCGAAAGCTGAGAATTGGATATAGTTTTCGAAATCATGGGAAATACTCATTGTCATGAACAACGGGAATGGTGTATACACATTTAGTACACACCGTTCCTCTTACTATGTGAAGATGATTTTTAGCCGAAATCTGAGAATTGGATATATTTTTCGAAATCATGGGAAATACTCATTGTCATGAACAACGGGAATGGTGTATACACATTTAGTACACACCGTTCCTCTTACTATGTGAAGATGATTTTCAGCCGAAATCTGAGAATTGGATATATTTTTCGAAATCATGGGAAATACTTATTGTCATGTAACAACGGGAACGGTGTATACACATTTAGTACACACCATTCCTCTTACTATGTGAATATGATTTTTAGCCGAAATCTGAGAATTCGATATATTTCTCGAAATAATGGGAAATACTTATTGTCATGTAACAACGGGATAGTGTATACACATTTAGTACGCACCGTTCCTCTTACTATGTGAATATGATTTTTAGCCGAAATCTGAGAATTCGATATATTTTTCGAAATCATGAGAAATACTGGTTGTCATGTAGCAAATGGAACGTTGTATACACATTTAGTACACACCTTTTCCTCTCACTATCTGAGTATAGTTTTTAGCCGAAATCTGAGAATTCGATATATTTTTCAAAATCAAGGGAAATACTTATTTTCGTGTAACAACAAGAACGGTGTATACACATTTAGTACACACCGTTCCATACTATGTGAATATGACTTTTTGTCGAAATCTGAGAATTCGATACATCTTTCGAAATGAAGGGAAATACTTATTGTCGTGTTAGAACGGGAACGGTATATACACATTTAGTACACACCGTTCTTCTTACTATGTGAATATGATTTTCGACCGAAATCTGAGGATTCGGCTCTTTTTCGAAAACAAGGGAAACACTGGTTGTCGTGTGGCAACGGAGACGGTGCATATACATTTAGTAGACACCGTTACTGTTACTATATAGTAAGGATTTGAGCCGAAATCTGAGAATTCGATATATTTTTCGAAATCATGGTAAATACTTATTGTCGTGTAGCAACGGGAACGGTGTATACATATTTAGTACACACCATTCCTCTTACTATGTGAATATGATTTTTAGCCGAAATCTGAGAATTCGATATATTTTACGAAATCATGGGAAATACGTATTGTCGTGTAGCAACGGGAACGGTGTATACACATTTAGTACACACCATTCCTCTTACTATGTGAATATGATTTTTAGCCGAAAGCTGAGAATTGGATATAGTTTTCGAAATCATGGGAAATACTTATTGTCATGTAACAACGGGAACGGTGTATACACATTTAGTACGCACCGTTCCTCTTACTATGTGAATATGATCTTTAGCCAAAATTTGAGAATTCGATATATTTTTCGAAATCATGGGAAATACTTATTGTCGTGTAACAACAGGAACGGTGTATACACATTTAGTACACACCGTTCCTCTTAGTATGTGAAGATGATTTTTAGCCGAAAGCTGAGAATTGGATATAGTTTTCGAAATCATGGGAAATACTTATTGTCATGTAACAACGGGAACGGTGTATACACATTTAGTACACACCGTTCCACTTACTATGTGAATATGATTTTTAGCCGAAAGCTGAGAATTGGATATAGTTTTCGAAATCAAGGGAAATACTTATTTTCGTGTAAAAACGGGAACGGTGTATACACATTTAGTACACACCGTTCCTCTTACTATGTGAATATGATTTTTAGCCGAAGGCTGAGAATTGGATATAGTTTTCGAAATCATGGGAAATACTTATTGTCATGTAACAACGGGAACGGTGTATACACATTTAGTACGCACCGTTCCTCTTACTATGTGAATATGATCTTTAGCCAAAATTTGAGAATTCGATATATTTTTCGAAATCATGGGAAATACTTATTGTCGTGTAACAACAGGAACGGTGTATACACATTTAGTACACACCGTTCCTCTTACTATGTGAATATGATTTTCGATCGAAATCTGAGGATTCGGCTCTTTTTTCGCAAACAAGGGAAACACTGGTTGTCGTGTGGCAAAGGAGACGGTGCATATACATTTAGTAGACACCGTTGCTGTTACTATATAGTAAGGATTTCAGCCGAAATCTGAGAATTCGATATATTTTTCGAAATCATTGGAAATACTTATTGTCGTGTAGCAACGGGAACGGTGTATGCATATTTAGTACACACCGTTCCACTTACTTTGTGAATATGATTTTTAGCCGAAATCTGAGAATTCGATATATTTTACGAAATCATGGGAAATACGTATTGTCGTGTAGCAACGGGAACGGTGTATACATATTTAGTACACAAAGTTCCTCTTACTATGTGAATATGATTTTTAGCCGAAATCTGAGAATTCGATATAATTTACGAAATCATGGGAAATACTTATTGTCGTGTAGCAACGGGAACGGTGTATACATATTTAGTAAACAAAGTTCCTCTTACTATGTGAATATGATTTTTAGCCGAAATCTGAGAATTGGATATAGTTTTCGAAATCATGGGAAATACTTATAGTCGTGTAACAACGGGATAGTGTATACACATTTAGTACACACCGTTCCTCTTACTATGTGAATATGATTTTCGACCGAAATCTGAGGATTCGGCTCTTTTCTCGAAAACAAGGGAAACACTGGTTGTCGTGTGGCAACGGAGACGGTGCATATACAATTTAGTAGACAACGTTGCTGTTGCTATATAGTAAGGATTTCAGCCGAAATCTGAGAATTCGATATATTCTACGAAATCATGGGAAATACTTATTGTGGTGTAACAACGGGAACGGTGTAGACATATTTAGTACACAAAGTTCCTCTTACTATGTGAATATGATTTTCGACCGAAATCTGAGGATTCGGCTCTTTTTCGAAAACAAGGGAAACACTGGTTGTCGTGTGGCAATGGAGACGGTGCATATACATTTAGTAGACACCGTTGCTGTTACTATATAGTAAGGATTTCAGTCAAAATCGGAGAATTTGGCATATTTTTGAATTCATGGGAAATAGTAATTGTCATGTAGCAAGGGGAACGGTGTATACATATTTAGGGGACACCGTTCCTCTTATTATATGAGTATGGATTTCGTCGAAAATCGGAAAATTCGGCAAAATTTTGGAATTAAGTAGACAATTTTGGTTCACGTGTAGCAACGGGAACGGTGTATACACATTTAGTACAGACCGTTCTTCTTACTATGTGAATATGATTTTCAGCCGAAATCTGAGAATTTGGCACATTTTTCGAATTCAAAGGAAATACTTGTTGTCGTGTAGCAACGGGAATGGTGTATACACTTTCAGTACACACCCTTCCTCTTAGTATATGAATATTATTTCTGCCAAAATCGGAGAATTCGGCACATTTCTCGAAATCATAGGAAATGCTGGTTGTCGTGTAGCAACGGGAACAGTGTAAAAATATAGTAGACACCATTTCTCTTGCTAGATGAGTATGGATTTCAGCGAAAATCGGAAAATTCGGCAAATTTTTCGAATTCATTAGACAATTTTGGCTCACGTGTAGGAACGGGAACGATGTACATACATTTCGTACACACTGGTTCTTTTACTATGTGAACATGATTTTTAGCGGATATCGGAGAATTCGGCTCTTTTTTGGAAATCAAGGGAAATACTTGTTGTCATGTGGCAACGGAAACGGTGTATACACATTTAGAACACACCGTTCCTCTTACGATATTAATATGATTTTAAGCCAAAATCCGAGAATTCAGGACATTTTTCGAAATCATTGGAAATAGTGGTTGTCGTGTAGCAACGGGAATGGTGTATACACATTTAGTAGACACCGTTCCTGTTACTATATGAGTATGTTTTTCAATCAAAATCGGATAATTCGGCTCATATTTCGAATTCATTAGACATACTGGTTGTCGTGTAGCAACGGGAATGGTGTGCACATCATCATCATCATTATCATCAACAATTTATTTACAGTAGGCAAAAGAATTTTGAAATAGCAAAATTACTGCTAATTAAGGCCTACTTTCTTAAAAATTAAAGGAAAATATATTACAGCCGTTTAAAATAAAGATTGATACATGTCATGTTAGGTACCCAACCTGTGGTATATATATTTTGCAAAGTCTGCAATTGCAGCTCTCGCCCTTCCAACATTTAATATGGTTTTTGAAAATGGGAAGTGTGCTGGCTTGTTTGAATATATTTGGCAGAGTTGACCAAAGCCTGTTATCAAGGAAGGATATAGTCTCAATTCCATATGTTGTTGTATGGACTTTTGGAAGCTGCGAGTCGTTACCGTGCCTAAGATATTAACCAGTGTTCCGCTCAGCGAAAATATCCTTCATGAAAGGAGGACTTAAGCCAGACTGTGCTTTATAAGTTTTGGTCGTAAGCAACTGTAGATTCTTTACATGGATAGATACCAAGCTCCTTTGCTCCAAAAGAGACTCAAAATCTGTTTGATAGTCTTTGTACGCAAAACGCAATGCTCTTTCGTGGATATGATCTATTCTATGACTTAAAGTTCTGTTATAGAACATCCAGACAAGGGGGCAGTAGCTAAAGTGAGATAAGACGAATGCTTGCATTACCTGCTTCAACTTTTCCGTGTCCATGCAGCAGGATATTCTGGCAAGGGCATGAAGCATTTGACTGGCTTTTTTGCAAAGTGTTTTGACAAGCTGTTTGAAGCTCAGTCTGCAGTTGCAATCTGCAGTTGCTTATGATAGAGATTTTCAAAACAAAGAAGGATCTTAACCCAACTTTTATGAAAGACATTTTTGCAGAAAGAGACAACTATTATAGCCTGCGGAATACAAATCATTTGCAACTGCCGAAAGTAAGGACGACAATATATGGTACAGAGAATATTCAATATAGAGGTTGCCTTTTATGGTCCTCACTTCCAAGTTTTTTGAAAGACAGTAGCACAATTCAAGAATTCAAAAGACAAATAAAACAGTGGAATGGCGATTAACGCACCTGCAGACTGTGTAGAGTTTTTATAAAAGATTTGGGGTTTTTAGATTAATTAATTTTGTCTTCTTTTAGTGTCCTTTTTCATTGTAAATTATAATTTATTTTCTTTTAGTTATAGTTGGCCTTAATTAGCTGCTATTTGAGCTATTTTATATAGAAAGCCAACTTTAGAAAAATCGATAATAATAATAAATAATAAAAAGTGTTTGATCAAAAATTATCCCTAGAAGCTTCTCTTCTTTACTTTCTTTCACGTTAGCCTCACCTATTTTGACGGAGACTTCGTCGCTCTTTCCGCCAAAGATCATTAAATGACATTTATCTTCATTTAACTTCATACGATTGTTTGGAAACCATTCACTTATCGTCAGAGCGTCATTCTCGAATTTTGCGACAACATTCTCGACGTTGGGATCACATGTATAAATTGTTGTGTCGTCCGCGTAATTGCAGACCTCAGTCTCTTCTAGGAACAGAAACAAGTCATTCAAACAAATGTTAAACAAAAGAGTTCCCAAGACTGAACCTTGTGGTACACCCAGATAGGCTTTTGTTCACGAACTGAATGAACCATTCACCTTTACCCTCTGCTTCCTGTTATCGAGACAGCTATACACGAAAAGCAAGGCAGATCTACTGAAATCATACGCATCTAGCCTGAGTGGACACTTTGGTTACTGGGGAGGAGAGAAAATTTCTTTTCTCTCCTCCCCAGTAACCAAAGTCTGCACGCAGGCTATACGCATTCAATTTTGCGATTAATAATTCGTGATCTAATACAATCGAAGGCAATCGAAAGACAATCGAAGGCCTTAGAAATGTCTGTCAAAACAGCCCCTGCGATCCCTCCACTGTCTATCGACTTGTTACAGGTCTCTATAAGACGTAGAAGTGCATGTTGTGTGCCATAGCCCTCTCGAAAACCACATAGGAGTGGGGACAGGAATTTTTGGACGAAATGCAGCATTTGATTTTGCATTAACCGTTCGAAAATTTTTGAGACCGATCGTAACACAGTAATTGGTCGATAGTTCTTTTTTGAAAAAGCATCCTCTTGTTTAAAGAGAGAAGTTATATCTCCATTCTTCAGTTCTTCCGGAAAGGTGCACCTAGACATATGTGAGTTAAACAAAGATTGGATAAGCACACTGAGTATGTCAGAATTTTCCTTAATGATTCTTGCTGGTATACTATCAACTGGAGAAGACTTTTTCGAATTAAGTTGTTTTATTTGAATAGCAATATCACAAGTGGAAACCTCACTAAACTTGAATTTGTTGGCGATCTTGACATTCTCTTTGATTTTGCAGATACTCGGATGAGCATCATATTTCCTAACAGCTTTATCTACGGCATCTATTATGCCATCAGTAGGAAGCAAAACTGAGTCATTAATAGAAATCCCTAAACTATCTGTTATAGTTGCGAAGTGATTGTTGAAGATCTCCGCAATTTCTGAGTCCTTGCTTATCATTTTACCATTTTCAATAAGAGTCAAAGATGAATTTACCTGGATCTTATCTGAAAAGATTGGTTTGACAGTCTTCCAGAATTTACGATTATCCGTAAGGTTACCAAGGTTGATATTCTGATAGTAATCAAATTTGGCCTTTCGTAGCAGTTTAACAAATTTGTTCCTCTGCTTTTTAAAGGCCTTAAAATTTGCATCAGTTCTATTGTTGTGATACTTGTTACGTAGCCTAAAGTACGACCAAAAACTATGTAGAGTTAAAACGATTTTCAATGCCATTTCGGTTATATTTGCTTGATAGTAAAAGTTAAGGTCTCTTTCGAAAGAGGAAGCGAAGCGTAATATCCTTAAGCAGTATTTTCGAAATTTAAACTTACAGAAGGGGATTGAAATCAAGCCTCAAAAAAGGCAACTCTTGGCCCACGCAACAGTCCAGGTTGAACCCTATATGGCTGAAATGCTCTTCTTTAGCTGTAGCCAAATTTGTGCTCCGTTTGTTTGTCAACCCAATAGGTTTTTGTCTACAAACGAAGAAATGGTCAAGGGTTAGCAGATTTTAGAAAATCTGGTTTTCTCAATAACGGGGGAAGCTGAAGCACTAAGTCGCTACAAAAACAAATAACAGGGACTTTATCAAAAAGACTGTATCGAGCATGAAAGATTGTCTCGAGAGAGTTTAGTCGAAATTCACTTTTTCTTCCTAAATGTTGTTGATCTCTTCCAAAGAATATTTTGTTTAGATGCTAAACAATTAAATTTGGTACGCTTCAGTGGCGCAACGCAGTTCGGGGCACCTTAGTTAAAAAACTAAGGGCCCCTAACCAAAAAGGGCCCCTAGCAATAAATTTCTTTCATTATCTATTTTCGAATCTACGTTTCAGTGAAACTTTTAAAGTTACTGTTTTGTGAAAATGTACCTGTCCTCATAATTTTCCTGGGAGTTTTGCTCTCATTTTCCTGCCTCCCCCACAGATTCGCCCTATCCACGATGCAGGCTTGGACACTGCATATGTTGACAATATATCATTGCAATTGTTTTATCTTTGCCTGCATAACTTATTTACTCCAGGTTCACCGGTTTAAACTGGGCATGGCACTTTCATGTTTCTGTCATATCAGTTAAAAATGCTTCAGGTGGGGGGCCTCAAGTGCAAAAATCCCTAAGGGCCTCGACTGTCTCCGTTACGCCACTGGTACGCTTGCAGTTTTTGAAAGAACCTTTGCAGTAGCGAGTGATTCTCGTTTGCGAATCTAGCCACTTGAGAGATTAAAATCGATACATTTAATGTGCTTTTTCAAGAAATAATTGTTAGGCCTATCTAAGATGCTTGACCAAACAACTTAAAATCCAAATAGAATATTTTTTCAAAGAAAGCATCAATGATCACGAGAAAGTGACTATCGGTTAAACTCTCTTAAGATAACCTTCCATGCTCGATATAGTTTTGCTGTGATAAAGTCCGTGTTATTAGTTGCAGTAGCGACTTGTTGCTTCCCCGTTCTGCTACCCCTTGACCATTTCTTCGCATATGGAAAAAAATGTAATTAGTTAACAAATAAATGGAGCACAGATTTTGATACAGCTAAGATAGAGCTTTTCAGCCATATCTTTTTCAACCTCGACGGCTATGTGTGGGCTAAGAGTTGCCTTTTATGAGGCTTAATTTGAACCCCCTTCTGTAATTTTAAATTTCGAAAATGCTGCTTAAGGATGTTACGCTTTTACTATTAAGCAAACAGAGCCGAAATGACATCGAAAACCTTTAAACTCTACATAGTTTTTGGTCGTACCATAGATAATAGAACAGTCACTGTTCTATTATCTATGGTCGTACTTTAGTTTGGTGCATGTGTTCTTTTCGCAAGGCTTTTGTCATAAAAGGCCCATATCGTTTGCACGAATTGATTTTTTCTTAACGGGTGCATGTTCGTTCAGTACGCGCATGACCCCAGCCTCAAAAGCACCATAATCCTCGATCTCACTTTATTCAGATGAGACCATATTTACTAAATTTTCTTTGAAGTCCACGGCGCTAAATTTGCTGTAGTCCCTGCATGTAAGTATCTTGGGACCCCTTTTGACAAATCCACCCTTGAGGACAGTAACTATCATTGCATGAAAATCAGATAAACCCGTTTCTATGGCAACCGCATTCCGAAAACTAAATTTCCTGCTAGTTAGGATTAAATCAATGCTTCGAGGGTTACCTGATTTGAAACAGGTTGTACAGGTTGGGCATCTAACAAGATTTTGTAAGTTGTAATTGTCCATGAAACCACCGATAACGTCTTCCTCTGCTTCACAATTGAAGTGTCCGATTAAAATGATATTCTCATATTTTGTACAAAAATGATCAAGTATTTTACCAATCTCACAAAATAAATACTGTTCAGGTTGAGATGGTGGACGATAAATGGAAACGAGAATCCATTTTTGCTTTTTAAGAGTAAGTTCAAATAAACCACATTCAATATCATTGGCGGTTTATAGTAGACTGATTACATGTCGTAGTTGTGCTCCTTGATAAACTGATAATCGCTATAACTACGACTCATGATCAAGCTATTCGAAAAATCGGCCAGCTGAGGTTAATTGAGGCCAGCCTCGTAATGATAATTCCGGTTCCGCGGAATACACATAAAGCGGGTGCTCAAGGTTGGTAATTTAGCAAGCATGTCTTTTGATCTGTGTTGTTCTTTCCTTGCCATATAACTCCCTGGTGCTCCCGTCTCTTCATGGCATTCTTTCATGCATTCGTTATGGGCTCGCAAACAAAACCATTTTGTGGAATCGACTTTTCGTATAGCATAGGTCGCAACGCCGATCCTCTCTCGACGAATCAGATCACAAGTAGAAGGTCCTGCGATCTGATTGGTCGCGTCATTTTTGCGGAGATTTTGGCTGGATTTTCAATTAGTTTGGTTATCAGGCCCAGATGAAGCGCAGTGGCGGCATCCAATTCAATGAACGAAGTGGGAAACTGGGACTGAGGTAGTTAGTCTAGGTTTATAGCTGCTTAGCTCTTTGATTGGTGTCCTTTCTCTCACTTAGACTAAAATATCACCCCCATACCGATTTCGGTCATACCTAAATGGCTTCATAAAGCCTTCGATTATGAACTGACTGGTTGTAAAAGTATTGTAAATTTTTGTCTCCGCAATAATGAGTACAACAACATAGTTTGATACTAATGGTCTCAGAAATTCAATCTTGTTTCTAATAGAGTTTATGTTAAGATAAGCAATGATAAGACCATTGCTATTTTCAAATCTGATATTTTTCAGGGCGGCAGTTGCATCATGTTCATTAGATTGGTCGTTACCAGTGCTTTCATCAACTATCTCATTACAAGAATCATGATCATTAGTCTGTCTGGTACGACTCAGATCTTGTTGGGGTGAGGCATAGTTGTGATAAATATCTGAGAGAGTATTGTCTAGTTTTTCCTCACCTTCGTTCTGCCCGAGTCGACCAGAACGGCCAGGCCTACTAAGTCAATTTTTACAAGCACTGTCTTCAAAAATAATGTCTCCACTGCGATTTAAATGAACATGACTTCGATTCAAGTGTTTATGAGGATCTATATCAGTGTGGTCCACGTACCTGATTTCTGATTTCTTTTTTAGTGGCACAAATCTGCTAAAATAAGATTTACTCTTCTCCTTTTATCTTCATGTTCATCATTTCGTCCAACTAATCCAGAAATAGTGATATCGATATGCTCTTTCTGTATTGACACGGCCAGCGTTACGATTTCTTGTGCAAGCATGACTTCTGACTGATGCTTGTTCCTTGAGTCATTGGTTCCAACATGTAGAATTACAGCATCAGGTTTGCTTTCCACTGTGGGCTTGCAATAATGCTTCATGTCATTAACAGTGGCTCCACTGAAGGCTTTTACGTAAATGTTCTCATTCCCTTCGCATCTTTTTGTCATTCTCCAACCTTCAACGTTTTTCACTAACGAGTCACCCATGATTACAGTAGTGCGACGAACCTGTTTGTTTTCTCTCGATTTTCTCTATAGTTGGCTTGTTCTCGTGGTTGCTGTCCGTTGGGAGTGCTTCCTTATTCTCTTGCGAGTGGCTATCTTCAGTGACTATTTTAGCATTGGCTGTTGCAGCATTGTTTTCACGCGCACATGAGGGTTGGCTTAATAATAATAATAATAATAATAATAGGAATATTTATACAGGATAACCTATCAGCATAATTACAATGCTGTTATCTTAAGGGTCCTGTCATGAAAGTTAAAGGAAAAGAACTTAAAGCTACATTATGTGTTTACTGTTTTTTAATTGAAATTATGTACAGATAGTTTCTTCACGAGAAATGTTCGTTTAAAAACGACGTAAAAACAATCCTTGACTCAATCTTCCTTGCCTCAAGCGGCAATTCATTAAAAATTCTCCCACCAGCAAAGGCGACACATTTCTGTCCAGTTTTCGTTTTCATGAGTGGCAGTTTAACTGTATGATTATTATTCCTTGTACATTTTTCATGCTTTGTTCTTTCAAAATATTCCTTAAATGGTTCACATACATTTTTCTGTAGGCAGTCAAAAACAAATTTGCAGACACTTTTCTTCATTTGATTGCCTATGTTTGGAAGTCTCAAATCTGCGTTTGGGGGACATTTTGATTTGATAATGTTTATGCTTCGTTTCTCAACACTATGCAACCGCTTTAATTTGGATTCTGGCCATCCAAGTCCAATTGATCCACAGTACGTGAAAAGGGGCATGATCATAGCATTGTAGATTACTATGGCTGTTGACGTATCAATGGAACTGCGAATGCGCCTGAGAAGGTTGACCCTTCCTGCTGCCTTTTTGCATGTTTTATCAAGATGAGTATCAAGCGTCAATGAAGGGTCTAATGTTACTCCGAGATATTTATATTGCGTTGTACAATTGATAGTGGTCTCACCGACTTTGATGTTAAGCTGTCTCTCTTTGAATTTATTTCTTATGGCTTGGGATTGGTTTTCAGAAGTATTGGTACTGTGTTATTGTTGATCCCTTTGTTCTTTCGTTTTTTGCTTTTCTTTTTCTTTCCTCTATCTTGGTCGATACTTTTAACTTCGATACTTTCATACACAATGGGTACTTTCTTTACTTCTGTTACGTTTCCATTGTTTCGACTGCCCCCTTGTCCCTTCACTTCCGTTTCCGTTTCCTTAGCAACGTTGGCTAGGCCAACTTGATGCCTTAAGGTGAAATTTGCCTCCATAATTTTCCGATTTAGCTCCCTTTCCCTCTCAAGTATTCGATGTAAATCTGCGACAGTAGCAGCTAGCTGACCAGCAGTTTCGTATATGCGAGAGTCAGGTACAGTGGAGTTGGTGACGGGAGTTTTCGGTGCAGGACATTCAAAATGCCGGGAGGGCGTGGTTGTTTCAAGCTCGACGATTTTTCACCAACCATTGGCTCTGTGTTTGCATTTGACCCAACAAAATTTGGTTCTGTGTTGTCATTTACACCATTTTCATTGACTTTGTTTGATTTTACTTGTTAAATTTTGGAAAAATAAAATGACCTATTGTCTACATTCAACCTGCCTCAACATACCAAATCATCAAGAGAGGAGGACAGCAGCTCTTCGGTTAGGCCTTGTTTGATCGCTTCACGAGTTATGAATTTTTATCTGGTCTCTTCTTTTTGACAGTGCAAATGTCTTCAATGGTATGTCCATGGTATGTCCAAGAATAACAACGGCTTTCAATTCTTCATGTTCGCAATATTTTACATGTAAAGGCTATTCAAGAACTGCTAAAATCTCACTGCTCAGAGAACACAACCCTCACAGTACAGAACAATAGTTAAAAGGACACACATTTAGGACACACCGTCCTTCCTATTTTATGAATATTATTTTCAGAAAAAATCGGAAAATTTAGCACCTTTTTCGAAATCATGGGAAATACTGGTTGTCGCGAAGAGAGGGGGAACGGTGAATACACATTTGGGGCGTGTTTGATTGGTAATTCCAAACCTACCAAATTCTGAAAACGGTAGACTTCGCAGAGACAGAAACAGAGTGCCCAATCAAACTAACACAAAATTCTTCAAACAGCAGATTTCAGATTCAACCTGGCGAAAACGAGGTCTCCAGTTGAAAAACACGAAGACGAGTCTGGTGCTTGGCAACAAACACTGAACTGACTCAATTACCATAGCAGCACGGGCAAATTCGCCTCGTTTTCAAAGTTTCGCAAATGAAAACGAGAATTTCTTGAAAGTCTGCCAAACCTTCTGCTTGTTCGAGCAGAAGGTTCGGCAGGCCTTCCAAACCTAACGTTTTCAGAATTTGGTAGTCAATAAAACACAAATTCCGAGTCTTCCAAGTCTACCGTTTTCAGAATTGGCTCCAATCAAACACACCCTTAATACACACCTTTCCTCTGACAAAATGAATATGATTTTCAGCCATAATCGGAGAATTTAGAACATTTTTAGAAATCAAGGGAAATACCTGTTGTCGTGCATGCAACCAGAATGGTTTTGGAAAATGAAGCAGACAGCGCTTTGTCATGGCTAGAACAAAATGAAATGATTGCGAACCGGAACAAATTCCATCCACTTTTTGTTAAAAAAGACCAGACAAATATTTGTGGCATTAATCTTGACTTTCAAGGACATTCTATCAAATCTGAAGAGACTGTTAAACTCCTAGGTGTAACACTAGATTACAAATTGAACTTTGACCCACATATATCAAACCTTTGTAAAAAAGCTGCAGCACAACTGAACGTTCTTAAGCGACTTAAGTCATTTATTGGTTTTGTTGAAAAACAAGTTTTGGTTCAAAGTTTCGTGTATTCGAATTTCAACTATTGCCCTTTAGTTTGGTACTTTTCGTCTTCAAAATCGCTTCAAAAAATTTAAAGGATACAGGAACGCGCGCTAAGATTTTTGTACAATGATCATAAAATTTCCTACGATGATCTTCTTATTAGGTCAAAGAAGTGCACAATGCAAGTTGCTTGTCAGAGAACCCTCTGTATCGAAATATTCAAGACAATCAAAAATTTAAATCCATCTTTTATGCAAAGTATTTTAGTTCAAGAACTTCAAAGCATCCTTCACGGAATCCGAACAATTTAAATCATTTTCGACCAAATCAAGTGACTTTCGGTTCCAAGAGTCTTAAAGCCATTGGACCTCAGATCTGGAACTGTTTGCCAAATGAAATAAAATCAGCTGACAATCTCAACAGCTTCAAACGTATGATAAAACAATGGGATGTTCCTTCTTGTAAATGCAACGCTTGTAAATATAATCATACCCTGTAAATTCTATCCACCCAAATCCAAATTGTTTTTAGTATTTAGCTTTGTAAGTATTTATTTCCTTATTTCCTTTCACTTGTAATATAGTAGATTAACTTCGATTTAGATTAGTTGTATATGTATATATTGTGTATATATATATGTATAGCTAGATTTAACCCTATAGTGGTTGGGCTATTTGATAGTCCTATTTTGGTTGGGGGGCAAAAAAGCCCCCCCCCCCTACCTAACTCTTGACTGGTAACAGTTAGAGCGACCAAATTTAGTGTGCTTATAGCCTCAGGCATGTCCTTTTTGTAAGTATAAGAATTTACCTGAAATTAGCCATGATTTTAGCTCACGTCAACATTTTCCTTTGTGTGGTCAAGAAGAGCGGCAAAATTGGCCGAAATCAGGAAAATCGTGATAAAATTAAATTTGGACCACATTTTCCTTCCAAACATGATAATTGTGATAGAATGCATCAAATAACAGCACGTTACAAACGAAATTTGCAAATATTCAACTTATGCTCCTTTTTTCGCGATAATTAAGATTTGAGAAGTTGCGATTTTTCCAAGGTCAGTCCCAGAAAATTGTTCTCCCGCCCCCTCATTTTTCATAATATTTCAGTGAAGCTTTTTGAGAAGTTGCACAATGAGTACTTGCAAAAAGTCAAGAAGTTTCGTGGCTATAAATATCTTCCTGGTAGAGTTATTAAAAAAATCTACTAGGGGGGCAAATTGGCCCCCCCAACCAAAATAGGGTTAAATATCGAAGCAAAACAAGGTTACAAACAAAACAAACAATACACATTTAGTACACACCGTTCCACTTACTGTATGAGATTGATTTTCAGCCAAAATCGGAGAATTTAGCAAAGTTTTCGAAATCAAGGGAAATACGGGTTATCGTGTAGCAACGGGAACGGTGTATACACATTTACTACGCGCCGTTCCTCTTACTACATGAGATTGATTTTCAGCCTAAATCGGAGAATTCGGCACATTTTCCGAAATCATGGGAATTACTGGTTCTCGTGTAGCAACGGGAACGATTTATACACATTTACTATAAACCGTTACTCTTACTATACGAATACGATTTTCAACCAAAATTAGAAAATTTAGCACAATTTTCGAAATCATGGTAAATACTGTTTCTCGTGTAGCAACGGGAATAGTGTATACACACAGTGGCGTATAGCACGGTGGTTGGGGTTAGAGCAAGTCCTAAGGGCCCCAAAGCTTTAGGGGCCCCCAAGTCCAAGCCCTTATCCAGTCTAAATAATCACTTACATACAAAGTGAACAATCATAAGACAAAGAGGGACAACATCTTCAGAGAGCAGGCATCGAGTTGATCTTTTGCGCTATTATTTTCTTTTCAGTCATCTGCAAACTAGTTTCGGCCACAAGGCCATACATACATACATGCATACATACATACATACTCCGATACTACTGCGACGATGGTCACTGGAGAAATTTTCTCTTCTGATTGCTTCGCTCCATCTCTGTCATATGTGAAAGGAACTACACTTGCCACTTTGTCAGGTTACGGAACAAAAGAGCAAAAAAGTTACATCTTTAGTTCAATTGTTGAGACGTACCTCACCGAGTCTGAAGCCCTGAACTCTGAGGCTTTCAGCATACATTATCACACAGTCCAAATTTCGCAGAAACAACTCGAAGATATGAAGAACTCCTCCTCGTAAAAGTGCTATACGGTTCGCTGATGTGAATTTGCAAGTTTCTTTGCCATGTTTTAAGCATTTCTGGTCTTTTATGAACCATAAAACCGGGGCAAAACTCCATATCTTGCACTGTAACCAGTTCAGCATTACGGAGAGAATTCCCTCATATCCGCCATCTTCCAGAAAAGTAGCACGCAGCCCCAGACCTCTTTGAAAAGGTCTATTGACTGATTTGAGAGAATTTATCTTATGACGAAAAATCAAATTTTTGTTTGTTGTGAAAAGTAATTGGAATACCGGGTAAGCCGAAGGAGTATACACTTTTGAAAGCTTGTGGCTCTGTAAAAACCTGTAGCTCTGAAACCATTTTGCAGATCAGTAAAATTGATTATACCTGAGTATGAAGCAAATTAAGTTTACGGCAAACGCTTTCTGACTGAAGATATCCATATTTCGACTTATACCCCGTTCACACTGCAAGTTAAACCAGCTTAACTTAAACCAGGTTTCTGAATACGGCCTTCTGATTGGTCAATCCAACAAATCCAGTCATTTGATAGGTTGAAATTTAAACTGGCTTAGATAAAGCTGGTTTAACTGTGTCAGTGTGAATGCAGAATTATTCATATTCTGGTAGCCGAACAACATCTTATCCTGGTTTAGATAAAGCTGGTTTAACTGTTTCAGTGTGAATGCAGTATTATTCATATTCTGGTAGCCGAACAACATCTTATCCTGGTTTAAATAAAGCTGGTTTAACTGTGTCAGTGTGAATGCAGTATTATTCATATTCTGGTAGCCGAACAAAATCTTATCCTGATCGCTTGACCTGTTAAGCCGATAATCCCTAAGCCCTTGGAGTTTATGTGAAATAGCATTGCACGTTCTTGTATCGTTTTTGTCAGAATTGGGTAATTATCTAAAGCCTCTAATTGATTTTTAAACCTAACTGGCTCGACCCGGATTAGGTGTAGCTTTTATTATCCGAATGTGTATATACACCACCTCGATTAATAGCCTCGTTTTGGAAATTGTTCAAGTTCTTTTATATGAAAATTTGGAGGCCAAATTCGGAATTAGCACCCAAACTTTAGTCTAACCACAAGTTTTCATGTTGCTAGCAATCGTGGTGTTAACTTTATGGCGACGTAAATTTTGGAATTCTGTAAGGGATTTGACCGTGAAAATGACTCGGATTTTTGACTGTCAAATCCCATATAAATCTTTGAACTTTACATTGTCATAAAATCAACATCACAAATGCCAGCAGCTTAAAAACATGAAATTAGACTGATGTTTGGGTGCTAAATCTCAATATGGGCTCGAAATTTTCATACCAACAATAGGAAGGAATTTTGACAAATTTCCAAAGCGAGGCTGCTAAATTGAAGTGGTGTATTAGTGCGATGAGTAAAATCTCTTTTTCCAAGACTCACAAATCTACAATTATAGCTGTCTTTCTTGTCATAGTCACTCAAGCATTTACTAGATAAACAAAGAGGCTGCAGCAATCGTTTGACACCCACAGGGCTCAATCAGTTTTGCATTTTTGACTCACCCCCCTCCCCAGTGAACCATCAGTTCGCTAATTCCAAATCTCTTGATGGGTCGATTAAGGGACGTGTGGTCAGGGTTTTTCTCCGACAAGAGTAAAAAGTTTCAAAATTTGAAAAATGATATTTTGCTGGAGGGACTTGGAGAAGAGGAATGAATTGCTGTGTCAGCTATAGAAGGCTTATTTTCCGATCATATTTTTTTCTACTGCGATATTCAATTCCACCCAAACTCAGGTTTGGACCAGACTTTCCCTGTCCAATGATTTTATATCGGACAATCATGTAAACCTAAATATTATTCAAAAACTGTATCTTTTTTATTCACCTACCGGGTGACCCAAAAAAAGTGACCCGGCGGAATTTGTTATAGAAAAATGAGTGAGGGGCTGATTGGAAAGCTTCAAACGTTGTTCTGTCGCTAAGAGACTACCCTACATTAGGATTATTTTTTAAATTTCTTTCAGCTCGGTGGATTTTGCAAATTAAGGATTTTGAGGAAAATAGCATGCCTGAAATCCTCCAAAAGTCGTCAAAAACAGGGGATCAATTTACAGCCATTTCAGATCTTCAAAACAATGCAGAGCGTGTTTTATTCCAGGTTGGGAATAGGCAACTCAGTCGAAAGTTTTCATAACAAGTTTATAGTCCCCAAGTACCTAAAATATTCTTGTCTCAAGGGACAAGGATACTTCTGCTTTTCTGTAAATAATTCTTGAATTGCACGGAAAGTTGACTTCCTTCGAAATTCAATGAGTTTACAGGGAACGCTAATTTCCAATTCTTAGGTACCTGGGGACTATAAACTTTCTCTGAAAACTTTTGACTAAGTTGCCTATTCCCAGTCCGAAATAAAACACGATCCACATTGTTTTGAAGATCTGAAATGGTTGTAAATCGATTCCCTGTTGTTGACGCCTTTTTGAGGATTTCTGGCATGCCCTTGTCCTCGAAATCCTTAATTTACAACATCCACCGAGCTGAAAAAAATTGCAAAAAATAATCCTATTGTAGGGCAGTCTTTTAGCGACAGAACAACGTTTGAAACATTTCCATTGACTTCTTACTTATTTTTCAATAACAGATCGAGTCGGGTCACTTTTTTTCGGATGACCCGGTATAGTATTGCATTCTGTTCTACAAATCAATTATTGAGGACATTCCATTGGTCCATCACGCAGTCCATCTTCTCGCAATTTGTTCTTCAGCTATGAACAGGGGTTGTTTAATTTGACCCTATACTCTTCTATCTTAGATAGATAGCATGTTAGCGTAGAATCCTTCTCAAAGACGTTTGGGAACAGAACGCCGCTGGCTACAACAAATAGTGGCTTGTCCTCCTCAACTGTCGGTGTCTTGTCCTGCGTGAATCCTCTTGCACGGTCTTCTAATCTATGCAAGAACACTGAAACATTGTTTTTCTCTTCATCTGTCAGCTGACATTTGTCGATAACGAAAAAGATAAGTTTCAGCAGGAGTAGCTCAACACCCTGATCTATATCGTCCTCCTTCAATAGGCTGGTGACTGATTTCTGAAATGCTCTCATTTGTTGTATTGGTGTCTCAGCTTCCACCAATACCAGCATCGCTTTGAGGTGCAATACCTTCTCCGATGCGACTTGCAAACTTTCTGTTAGCAGTTCAAGCAGAAAAGCATTCCACGGGCTTCGAAACTCTGTATCACTCTTGCGCAACACTTTCAATACCTCTGCAAGGCATTTTATAGCTATCTCCTTTACAAGATTGTCTTGGCAGAGCAAAAGATTCTGAAATTGAAACAAAAGAGTTCGTAGGTCATTCAAATCAACACGCATAGGTCCGGCTGATTCTTCGTGTTGTTGAAGGACGTAGACTTTTCCGTGCTCAAGCTGCAAAAATTCGTTCCAGAATTGGCAACAAGCGAGTTGAATCAACGGCGAATCAGTAAACAGCAGTCCCTTGATGAGAAGCCGTTTACTGAGCATGATAACTGGCAGAGTTTCTGTTTGAATACTTTGGGAAGTCACTGATTTGGCAAGTTGTGAGGTAAATATCAATGTTGCCGCCGAAACTTTCTCGAAATAAGGGCTTGGAAACTGAAGCTTTCTTGGCAAGCTGGAAGATACTTCCTTCAAGAAGCTTTCATTATACGCAACTGTAAGATGTGAATGACCACCACTTTGCTGTATGATGTAGAGAAGTTGAGTCAACCAGTTTAAGATTGCCAAGCGAACATCAAGGTCTTGGCACTCCACATATACATTGCAGCTTCTGTTGGCCAACTTAAGATCAATATCCAGTATAGGCTCATTTTCAATTGACGGAAGGCATCTGTATACTTGAAACAAACCTGTGAGATTGGTATGATCGAGCTGTGCACCTTTCGTAAGGAGTATCTTGTGGATGGTCTCCTTGATTCGCAACACAAAACAAGAATTATCGCTTTTTTGCAATAATGAAGCAATAACTTCGACTAACTTCTGCACAACTTTCTGAGTGCCACATGCCACTACGTCAATACATGTAGCGTAGAATTCATAGTTATTCTTGTATGATGATAGTATGTTGATGATCTCATCAAAATTGGATTCCATTGTACCTTGGCTTGTGGACAACATTTGGGAGGTCATTTCCGCTAACACCCAGACGTTTGCTTTCTGATGTGATGGACTGTTCAGAATCCAGCGAATAAAACAACTGTCAAGCAAGATATTAGCAAAAATTAAGTAACTGGTTTACATGAATTATTGAAAAGTTGGAAGATCTGAAAGCCATCCATATAAATCATGCTTTAGTAAAGTGCGGCACGTTCACATGATTTTTGGCAAATGCTTTATAAAATTCCATGAAAGCCCAACACTCAAACAAAATGAATTTGCTAAAAGCCATGAACTTCGAAAAGGATAAAAGGTTACAATCATTCTCGCAGAAAATTGCATTCCTGTGCCATTCGTAAGCCATACACTGGGGATTTTCAAACTTGAGTAGTCCCGATTGTATATTTTTTTTCACAAGGACTATTTCCTTACATTGTACATACTGGCAATAAAATTAGAAAACTAAGACGTTCTTTGAGGCAAACGATGAATACACGAAGAATAAGGATCTATCGATTGCTTCTCCGAGGCTTTCCTGCGATTAGTTCCTGAAGAGAGTAAGAATGTAATAATTTTTTCTCAGAATCGAAGTGTCTTGATAATCTAATGTTTAGTGACGCGAGAAAGAGTACATACATTCGAACTTACTCTACTTTGAGAAGGAAGCGCTGCCTTTCGTCAAACAATGCAAAAAAAGTTAGCAAACCTTTCATTGAAGAAAAACATGTTGACATCTTGAGCTTGTTCCAGCTCAGATAGAATCTGCATATTTGCGTCCACAAATTGAGTCACCCCTTTTCCCAGCCTTTCAGAAGCATGTGACCACATGTAAACCAAGTGCCTTTTGGTGACTTCAGGAAAGTCACATACGATAGAGCCATCTTGAATACAGTGAGAAATGCGTTTACAGACAACCTCATCCCTCCAAATACCATCACCAAAACGTGTTGAAGTATACAACAGTGCCAGGCATGCGATTCTTACATCCTGTATCATCCGTGTATCTTCAACATTTGATGCCTTTCTACCAAAATATAAGTGCCATTCACTCGGTGGGGCTTTTAGAAGTGGAAGGACTTCCAACAAAATGCACTGTAATTGTGAAGAATATTGCTCACTCTCAAGATTACACGACAGTGCAATTAAGAAGCTGTCAATACTAGCGGCATGCAGATTGGGACTATCAGATTTCATGAATCTTGACTTCAACTCTGACGCAAGTCTGACAAATGAAGACTCGCATAATTTCTTCGCAAATGTGACATCTCTCAATTTTTTGAGCATGCTACCAAGCAAATCGAAGAAGGATACCAGGATTGCTGCTTGGTTTACGAAAGGTAGTAGAATTACAGTTGCTGGGATGTAAAAGATGTCCGCCACATTGTGCAAGTGCTGCAACAAGCCATTGAGATTTGACTGCTGGCTATGGGGTGTTCCTCCGTTTGTTTCGAAGTGACCATTCTTCTCTTCATTGACCAGTAGCTTGAAGCAATTACCAACAAAGTCTAATCCATTCTTTAGCAAGATTAGCATTTCTGGATCAACTGGAATGAACAAAAGTCTGTGAATGTTCTGGGCTTGCAGGAATGATTTCACAATGAATTTTAGTTAAGCGTGATTCTCATTAGGTCATTTAAGTTGTCGGAGTCGTTGGACGAACGACCAAAAGGACCAGGATACCCAAATGATCAAATGCCTGAACGGTTAAGGCAACAATAAACTCCTTGCCGTTCGCAGTCAGTATTTTGGGGCTTTTGACTCGTTTGTTGTACGATCCTTGCGCATCCAGGGACTTATATAAATATGATTCAGGATTTTACAAAAGTTTACGTATAAATCTTGGAATCGGTCAAGCATGATTCATCGTCGCTTGTTAAAATAGCCTGCGTGCAGACTTTACTTGCCACTGTGAATGAGAGCCTAAAGTCTGCACGCTGGCTACTGTTACGTGTAAAATTTTTCTGGCGCACTCGATAGCAAAGCATCGAAAGCACCTTTTTCAACTTTTCCAAACCATTTGTACCAACGTTTTCGAATACAATCAATGCTCCTTCGATAATGATTTCCATGAAGTATATTTCATTTTATCAGAAGCACGGGGGGAGGGGGGGGGTACATGACTTGCGGATTGACGGGGTCCAATTGCCCGGTTTTTAGAAAGGTACCCTCTTCTAATTTCCGAAACTTACTGTCATACCCACTTTTATGATGAATTTAGGCGGAAAATGACCCATTTGTTGCTATTTTTCGGCATATTCTGGATAACGAACCCATGCTTATGGAAAATCTGCTGAAAAAGGGACCCTTACTTAGAGAACCTTGGGCCCAAAAACCCACCAATATGAGCGGCACATACCCGTACCATCAACATGTTGTGTTACCCTCCTCGGGGGTTAACAGTCTTCTTTCTACATATTACGGTGTTTTTGTTGCGTCGATGGATTTTGTGTGAGGAGTCCGTTATTAGAAAACGGATAGTCACTAACTAATTGGAGAACAACTGAAATTAAGTTAGTGACGATCAGCAGTGATATTCAAACGTTACTTTGATTTAGTGAATCCTGTCTGTGCAAAAATGTAACTTTTCTGAAAGATGAGCTTTTCAAACTTCTTTGGAAGAAAGCTTATGTGTTACGATGGGGTCATTACTTCTTGCCAGGGAGGGGGTGGAAGACATCTGGGAAAGGGTGCCAAAGTTTTGCTTTCCAAAAGAGAACGGGGACGAAAAGCAACGCAAATTTCAGGGATGGCGAATGAAAAAACTTTGAGAATAATTTTGTCAGCTTCTTGAAAGCTAGTTTGTCGACGAGCAAGCCTTCATTATTTCAAAAGTAATTTCTCATCATTTTGAGATGGTGTTTTCCTTTCAAGTTCTGCTTTGACAATGTAAATCTTATTTATGTGCTGGGAGGGAGGGGGTGAAAATATCTTGTGCAATGTTGGAGGGGGCACCAAAATTTCCAAGAAAACCAGACAGGGGCTATGAAAATTCTTTCAAATATTTGTAGATGCAAATGTCTTCCACTCCCTCCCCAGCATGAATCAGTGACCCGTCCCTAATCTGATTCTGTTCAAAGGTGTAATTCACGTTCTGGAGGCAATTCGAATTACATCAAATCTTCCATTCGGATCACCGTTTTTCAGAAACTACCCATATTTTCAGAAATTACCCGACGTGTTCCTATGTAAGGTGTACTTATTACTAACCTGTTGTCTTGGTAGACATGCTCTTTGCTTTGCTAAGAATCGTCCTCCCAAAATTTTCCAGTAACTTATGCATGAATTCCATTACTCTCATGTCTACATTTGAAAGCTTTTTCAGAAATTCTGCAGCACAAGCAGCAACATGGTTAAGGACACTAGTTTCTTGAACTTCACTTAGATTCATTACCAAGGCAATGACAGAACTCCTCTGCTTTTCAACTGAACACAGATTTTTTTCAATTTCTTCCAAAATCTTTAGAAGTAACATGAGTCCCAAATTCAACGAAACTTTGTCTTTCCGTTCTACTGTTCTTCCAAGCGCTTGAACAATTGGTTCAAATCCATAAATAAGGTGCCCAGCTTTGAAGAACTTTTCAAAACTGGAAAATCGTAAAAGACAATTCAGAACTGATGAAACTAATGCTGCATTTGAAGAATTTGATAATTCGAACAAAAACTCACAGAGTCCCTTGTCTATCAGAATTCCTACAAAATCAATCAACTGCACACTTTTTCTGTCTTTGCGGACATCTAACAGAACAGTCAAACACTGAACTGCACCAATTTGAACATCTTGATGTGTGGATAGCAACATCTTCTTCATCGTTTCTGCAATGGATTTTCTTGATTCCAGGATTTCTTGATTTTCAAATTCGAAAATTAAATTTCGAAGTAACTCATTCCCTGCAAAATGTTTTAAAACTGCAAGGATATTTAGCTGTAGTTCTTTGGATGTTGCCTTTGCGACAACATCCACAAACTTTGCAAGAAGTGTTTTAGTCGTTTCTATGTTGATATTTCTGGCATCTTCGTTACGATAAACCTGTGCGAAAACATACCAATATGAAATGGCATCAGTTTCTGGAACTTTGTCAATATTTTCTGTAATCATCTCCAAAACCCATTGGTAATCATCTACAAATACTTGCAACATTTTACTCGAACTTCGGAAGACTTTTCCAAGCAAACATACATACGAGTTAGGTATTTTCATTTTGCTGTCTTTCATTTCTCTCAGTGTATTTACTAACGATTCGAGCAAGCTCAATGCATTTTCATCACGTGACTTTTGCACAATTACACCAAGTGTGTCGACAAGAATTGCCGACAATTCTCTATCGTTCGTTGATAAAAGCTTAAGCAATACTTTCCCGGTATGGCGAAGAATAACATTATTTCGTGAAAATAATGTCCATATTGCTTTGTTGGTCGTCAATAGATCGAGCATTTCAGACACCATTTTTCTTTTTCTGATATTCAAGGAAGTCTCGTCTTCAAGAGTTTCAACTGCACACGCAAAACAAACAACATCTGAGCTTGAATTTTGCAGCAACCACACTTCATCATGGGTTGAATGTTTCTCAGTATAAAGTGAAGAGATTCCCCAGCCACAATTGAAGCTTGGCCTAGACATTTTTCGTGTTTGTAAAGATCGCTTCATTCAAAAGTTCCATCAAAAGCCGTGTCAAATGAAGCCAAGCTAAGCGAAATCAAACAGACCCTGTGTCCTTCTACGAAACAAAACCTTCCTGATATCAAACGTCTTTGTTGGCTTGGCGGAGCGGAGAAATATTCTTTGTGAGAGAAACGCGTTCCAAGGATCCACCAACAATCTTTTGCAAATTCAAAAGATGTTTCGATACTTGAACATATCGGAAACATTTGGTACATCAATTTACCATCATGACCTCAACCATTCTCTTGATAATTTCAGACTTCCTCTTGGTCTTTGGTTACTTCTCTCGGCGAGCGTCTCAAAAGTTAGGACATGTTTGCTGTCGCCACATTTGTTGTCGTCATTCGAAGTCACGTGGCTCATTTTCGCGCCCTTTTTGGTGTAAGCGCCTTCGCAGCAAAATATGTGAGATCTCTACGTGAGATCATGCCAAAATATGATGCGTGGAGCGACAAATGGAGTACCGGAGCACCAAAAGCTGTAAGATTCTTAACCAACAATGTTTTTTTGAACACGGATTTTTCTGATATGTTACGAGGAGTCAATCAAACTTGGTAGAATGATCGACAGAAGGATGACTTAATGCTTTTGCTTTTTGGTAGCTACAATCTTTGCTAAAACTCTTGAAAAAAATCGCATATTTTCCCATTTCTCTTCCCCTTCCCCCTTACAATGTTGGTTTCTTGTGCGATTACGCAGTGGGTTAGGGCACAAGCAAGCAACCGAATCGCTTTCCTTCAAGTCTGGTGATCATATTCTTGGACCAATATTGTTCCGGGGGGCAGGGGGCGCGGAAAAAAGCAAGAGGTGAAGTTTCCAGGGATATATTTTGTATCGTCAAGCAGACGAAAAAGCAGCAAAATGAATTTTTTTTCAAGTTGTTTTGGCAAGGATTGTAGCTCAAGCTGTGGCTGCTTTGCTATGGTAATTACGCTACAGTTTTCCAATATTTTGTGACTAGGATTAAGAATATTTGCTACGATGATCTTTGATAAAGGTTCTCATTTCATATATTGGTTTTACTTATTCAGGTAAATAGTACCATGGCTAATAAAATTTCTCATTGAAAAATTTCAAAAGCATTTTCCAAACAAAAGATCCACAGATTTCAAAAGATATGGGAACGCCAATTTTGATGCAAAAACTCGTGAAAATTGAGCACTAGCACAAATTAAGACACTACCATCGAGATGTTCCCGTTTCTATGTAACAGAACCACCCCCCTACACAGAAGTGACAAAAGACAAAATCTAGAGTTGCGTGACATTGTGTGACTTCCACAAGCAGAACTACAATTTACAATCATAAATGTTCTAATGGTTCAGTAGGATTCAAATCTTCATCACTGAATGATTTAAAGAGTTCCATGGATGAAAACACAATTCCTACAAGACCAGAAATAGTTGATATCACCACAATGAGAATATCAATGAATAGTTCTCTGGGGGATAAGTTCGGATAGTTGAGTTTGATGTCACAAGCACATGGCATCACAAAAACTAATATAGTTGCAGTGAAGTTGCCAACCAGGGCAATTCCGAGACCAAAATGTGGTGTAACAACAGCAATCAAAACAGCCAGCGTAAGAAGTACTGCTCTGACGAAGTACCGCATTCTACAGCTAGGCCCACCTCCATCTTTGCCAGCAGGCCAATTTTGATCAACGATATCGAAAACAGTAAACATAGGAAAAATGAAAAATGTCAATGCTACAATAAGTAAAACTAACGATGAAACAGTCCTCAAGGGACCAGTTGGTAAATCTAAAGTCATCAAAGGATGTGTCAATTTCTCGTAGGCTAAATAAACAAGAAACCCACTCGCCATTTTGAAGAGTGTCACTAACAAATATGATATGTTCATAAGCTTGTCAAAATTAGATCTGTTTCTCATATCTTTCTCTATAAAAGGCAAATATGGCTGGCACGCGTATGTAACTATAGTTATTCCAATGGCAAGCGTAAATTTCTTTATATCAAATAATTTTGCAGTTGCAAATGTCTGTCCCCATCGATTAGTAAAACGTAGGCTGTACACCGTCGCTATGATGACTAGTATCGTTCCTGAGGTTACTGTAGCCATAGCAACTTTCGATAGTGAGCGAATCCGTTGCAAGAAAATAACAACCAGCAATGGTGCTGCGCAAATGACTGTCCATATATCGTCGGTAATTGCAGGAATAACTTCGTTCATGACTCCACCAGCCATTAACAAAATCAAAATTGCATGTGCAAAGTTCTCAACAATGTTCACTGCATTTACGAAGAATTTACCAAAATAAGGGAGGAATGCCTCTCCAATGTCAAGATATCCCTGTCTCGTGCGATGTCGATCTCCATTTTCGTCTACATCGTACAATAATCTCACCAGCAGTTTTCCTGTGTAATTTCCAGATACCGCAATAACAGGAACAATCAGCAATGCCCAAAGACCAGCACATCTAAAAACAAATCCCATTGCGAGCAAACCGGTTCCCATTATCCCATTGCTAATGCTAAAGAAGGTCTCAAAGTCCGACAAATGTTCACCTTCATTCTTGTTTCCGATAGACTTATCAGTTAAATGGTCGTTTAGTTCTAAACTTGATTCATCTTGCTGCAAGAGCGGCGAGTTTTCGGCCATGTTTACCGGCAATTCAGTGGTTTGTTTGCGGGCTAGACCAAGAAGCGTGTACTCATACTAAACACGACAGTAAACTACACTTCTGTCACTTCATTATGCTTGTTTGTAGTATGCTCCTTGATAAGATGTCTTTGATGAGAGATCTGCGATAAAATCAAACAATGTTTCAAGTTATCAGTAATAAACACACTCACAGTTCACATTCAATTTTCAGAATATTTTGAATTATAATCGGTAGAATGCAACCACGAACACTTTGTCCAGAATCACTGATTCCATTGCGCGAATTGATTCAAAACAATGGAACTGTCCATACCAGTTCAATACTCGTGAGAAGGAGTTTAGCAACTCGATGTGTTGTTAGTTTTTGTGAAATTAATCGAGGTTTGAAGTTAAAAAACCATTTTATATCTTCCCAGCTGCAAATAATTCGGTAACAGAATCAGGAAACCCGTGCTGAGCAGTAAATGAAAGTAAATTGAGAATTTGACTTTGATTTAAATCAAGCTGAGAGTTGTCGTCAAAGGGTTGCAGATGCTCTTCCTACCGCAATTTCATTGATTTTGCTTCAAAAAGGCCGCTTTCGTTAGTCTTGTTTATTTCACTGAATATCTGACAGAGCATTGCATAAACGAAGGACACCATGACTTTCCATCCTGGCGGTGAACAACTACGATCTCAAAATCGGAGAAGAATTGTAGAAGATCTCCTTCTAAAGATTCACCCCTTCTACTTCAAGCAGGCCGCTTTCTTTAATTTCGTTTATTCTCTTAAATATCCGACAGAGCATTGCAAAAAAGAGCAACCCACCACTGCCTATCCCAGCTGTGAACACTTTCGATCTCACAAACGGAGCAGAGTTGCAGAAGATCTCTTTTCTACAAGATTCATCTATTCTACTTCAAAAAGGCCGCTTTCTTTAGTTTCGTTTATTCTCTTAAACATCTGACAGAGCATTGCAAAAAAGAGCAACCCACCACTGCCTATCCTAGCTGTGAACACTTTCGATCTCACAAACGGGGCAGAGTTGCAGAAGATCTCTTTTCTACAAGATTCATCTATTCTACTTCAAAAAGGCCGCTTTCCTTAGTTTCGTTTATTCTCTTAAACATCTGACAGAGCATTGCAAAAAAGAGCAACCCACCACTGCCTATCCTAGCTGTGAACACTTTCGATCTCACAAACGGGGCAGAGTTGCAGAAGATCTCTTTTCTACAAGATTCATCTATTCTACTTCAAAAAGGCCGTTTTCTTTAGTTCGTTTATTCTCTTAAATATCTGACAGAGCATTGCAAAAAAGAGCAACCCACCACTGCCTATCCTAGCTGTGAACACTTTCGATCTCAAACGGAGCAGAGTTGCAGAAGATCTCTTTTCTACAAGATTCAACTACTCTGCTTCCAAAGGCTAGTTTTCTTTAGCCCAGCTTTTTTGTTGAATATCTAACAGTGCGTTGGACGAAAAGGGGCCCTCAGACTTCCGTTCTTGCTATGAAATATTGCTATGTTCTTTGCTATGACGTAATGCACGGCAGTTGCTCACATGAAATGCGGTCTTTGCATCTGCTTTAAGCTTCAGGTGCAAGAAATATTAATTAGAAATTGACAAGAAAAACGTTTTTAGTGGAAGAAGCTTAATGAATAATAGAATTCAAATAGAATTCAAACGTTTTCCTACTTTCTAGGGCCGACAGATGAGTGATTTTACCAAACAAAATTTCACATCTAAATTAGCTTTGACTGACTGATTAACAGCTCAGTTTGAATGTTGGCCAACAAGGACAGATTTTGTAAGACAATAGCATCAGTTGCTTTTATTGACACCTAGATTCAAAGAGATTTGCGATTGCAGACAAAGGAAATTCCCTCAAGCGGAAATTCAAAACAAATGAAGACGCAAAGTTTCTCTGAAACCCAGGTAGCTATCTCGCTTGTTGTGCATTCCAGAAATGATTTTTTAGAGCAAACATGAGCATATATTGAAAGAAGAAGGATATATCTAGATATCTACCACGGGCATTTAATTTTTGCTGTTCAGAAGCTGAGAAGTAAGTGCTTTGATTGCACCCAGAAAATACGAGAATTGAATCGCCTCCAAATTGGTTCCTATACCAAACAAGTAAAATGCCCGTGGTAGATATCTTGATATATCCTTCTTCTTTCAATATATGCTCATGTCTGCTCTAAGAAACCATTTCTGGAATGCACAACAAGCGAGATAGCTACCTGGGTTTCAGAGAAACTTTGCGTCTTCGTTTGTTTTGAATTTCCGCTTGAGGGAATTTCCTTTGTCTGCAATCGCAAATCTCTTTGAATTTAGGTGTCACTAAAAGCAACTGATGCTATTGTCTTACAAAATCTGTGTACGACTCAACTCAGTAGGTGGATGAATGGATGGATGGATGGATGGATGGATGGATGGATGGATGGATGGATGGATGGATGGATGGATGGATGGATGGATGGATGGGATGGATGGGTGGGATGGATAGATGCTACCATTTTGAAACTAATCAAGATGTCAAAGATTGCTACGGTAGACTTACAGCAAATTACCCAAAGTTCCTTTCAAACACTTTAATTCAAAACAAAAAGTAATAGAATTTTACACCCATCCATTTAAAGACTTGAGCCCTGTAATGAATAACCGTTTGTGCTCCCTGGCAAGGCATTTTCATCCTCTACAGGGGATAGCACGTGCTGAAGCACGAATAAAGTGTTGCTTGTCGGCAGATCTGGAAAATCTGATGGTGATTTTACGCAGTTTTAAAGGGGATTTCTCCAGCAAATCCCTAATGAATCCAGAACGGAGTGGCCCATTTCAGTCAGGAAAATTTAACACGTTCAGTATTAATGATATGTTTGCCAATGTTATCGCCTGGTTATCCAGGGAGCAGGTGGGCAAGGGCTTAGTAAACAAGGCTTAATAGATTCAACTAGTAAACAAGAAGTTAACTAAGAGCTAACATACCTCCAATTAGTACCAGTTTGTCCACAAAAGGCCAATTGTATTTGAAAATTTCTCCAAGACCTTTTATCACTATGTGCAATCATCCAAACAAAGGGAGTGGAAAACCAACGAAGTTTTACGAGGAATTTCTCCCCATTTCTTTCATGCTTCAAATAGCCATAGTTGCAATCTTCAAACAGCATACGCAATGAGGTGTTGTGACCAGATCAGTGATTCACTGCGCTTGGCATTTCTAAATAAACCAACAAGAACTCCTGCCCGATAATCGGGCAAGAATGAAAAGGAGCGCCCCTTCGTAAAAACAATGCAACAGAGCGAGATGTCAGTTTTGTGCCAAAACAAATGTCAGGGGATCAGCGGGATATCAATCAGTAACAGCTGAATGCATTTGAATAACTATCCACCAGCTTTAATAATTTCATGTCTCGATTAAATGATATACTTGAGCCTTGCTTGTTAAGAACATCTCATGCAGAACAAATTCAACTTAATACACGGCCATACACTACGCATGGATGATTTTTCCCGCCCTTAATACAACATATACAGACAGAAGACTCCTGGCAAAACACACTGTTAGGGCTAGCACAGGCATCGAATCTTTAAAATTAAATTTGTAAAATGTTATTGGCTTATCGACAAAATCGCTTAAGGGACAGGTCATTATTTCTTGCCGGGGAGGGGATGGAAGACATTTACCAATATTTGATGGAATTTTCGTAGCCCCTCTCTGACTTTCCTGGAATTCTGGTGCCCCCTCCAAACACTGTAGAAAATAATTTCAGCTTCCCCCCCCCAATACATGTATGTATGGTAACATTGTTACTAGACTGTTATGAATACAAATGCATACTTCCATGAAGACTTACATCGTCACAGTGGTACATGAAAGAAAATTCCATTTCAAATTTGATTAGAAGAGAGAAAATAGCTGCATTTAAGAACATGAACTGGTCTATCTAGTGTCAAAAGTGAAGCTACTTCTTGAAGAAGGAGTGCATTGTAGGAATTGACAGGGCTTCGCTCAAACTATGTTCCTACCATTTGCGTTATTTTTCGCCCCCTTTATAAGAAGGTAAAAAAATTTTGGTACCTCCCCCCAGATGTATCCCACCTCCTCCCAGAAAAGGAAAAGTGACCGGTCCTCAAGGTTTGTTTACACGCATTTCAAGTCATGTGATCATTCTCTTGATAAAACATCTTTTCTTAAAGGGTTTTTTAAATCATTTCAATGAAATTTCCTCTCCTCCTCCCACCTTGCATCATTTTATTTCTTTTCGTAGCTTGTAGTTCATGCTGTAATATTCGGGTTCTTTCATTATTTTCGTGTAAATATTTTATGTTAATTGTTTAAGCCACAGGGTTGCAAAGCACTCTCATTCTCCTTGTGCTATCGTCCTGCAACTATGTTCTGTTATTGTAAAGTTCTAAATTGATGTATAAAAAGAGACATCAATTGATTTTTTTGGCATATTTCGTGCAACGTTGTAGCATGAGCGCAAAAAGTAGCATAACACTAAAACTTACAAGGAGTATTTTCAAATGACTTCAAATCGGTAAAACAAACCTAAGCCAACAACGTGTACTTTGAGAATGAAACAAGAACCTCACTCGTTAAGGTATCTAAAAAGAGGCTAGGACATCCCTGCCAAGAATGAGATTCGGGAAGTGAAAATTCTATGGGTTGGATGTTCTTCAAGAAAGATGCAGGGTTAGTTCAAAGATGAAAATGTAAACGGCAACAACATTATTGAGCAGTCACTACAAAAAGATACTTAACATGTCAAGAAAAACAAACAAAAGCCAATCACACCAGTCTAAGAACAAAAGCTTCATAAACAGCCTCGCATTCCCTTAGGCTTTCACTCACACAGCTCTATCACATTTCAAGACTTTGAGTAGATGTGCATATTTGAGTATTGTCTCATTGAATAGCAACCAAGCGCGGTTGACTGGATTTGAATAAAGTCACTCGCAAGTTTAATTGTTTTGATTAAAAAGCAAATCAGGGTACTTACTAGTTAAAACCACATACTCGACCATGTCTGATCAATTATTGTAAGAGAACTTGATTTGCAAAACATTTATTAAAATATTTGCTTCCTCTAAAAATATTCCCTTGCACCAATGTTTCTAATGTTAAATATGATATGTTTTAAGATTCTGCAAGTTTGGAAAATTGTGCTTACGTTTAGCAGCATTTTGTGGCTTTATCTAACATAAGAATGAAGACACTTTCGCAAGGATAGTTCACTCCTCCTCTGGCATAATAGCTAGCATTCTAAAAGTTTTATCACTACGTTAATGCTCACAGCTCAATCTTTGCCTATCTGACAGTAGAACTTTCCTACGTTTATTGGCGTTTCGAGGCTTTCCCTAGGAGGATTAAAACCTTCCCAAGGCTACAAAATTTTGCCTGTGATATCTAGCACACTCAAAATGTTAATGACAATATCAATGCTCAAAGCTCACTCTATACCTGGGTGGCTACGTAGGCATAGCAAGGCTTATTCAGTTTGGAAATTTATTCATTTCTGATTGGATATCACACAAAGCAATCTCAGCCTCCTTAAACTGGTCAAACAAAATTACACCGTGAAACAAAGTTTAAAGGTTCGATTACAAATGGATGAATAGAATAAAGTCGAAATATTACTGCATCTTCTCACTCCCTTTAGCCGTTGCAAGTGTTTCTGCTAAGAACTCTGATGGGTTTTCGATGTCCGTTAACAACCCTAAAACAGAATCAAAGTCAAGTTTTTTAAAATATGCAAATAATTCTGTTTTATCAAATACTAATCTTCAAAAGCAAGTTAAAGATCAATTTGATGTGGCAGTTTTCTTACTGTTACGAAACTGCAATCATGCCCTGTTTCTGACGACCTTAGATCAGCTTCATATCTGCTTGGAACAAGGACTGACTTTGTAGTACGATAGCATCAGTTGACTTTGAATTCGAGCGATTTACGACTACAGACAAAGGAAATTCTCTCAACCGGTAATTTAAAACAAACAAAGCCGCAAAAGTACCTTGAAAACAATGGAGCAAACTGTCACCTTGCGAAGGGTGGTTATTAAAACAAGTCATGAGTTTATGACGAAGGAACAACTTCTTTTAAGAACAACATTTCGTGTGCATAAGGCGACAGCTTGCCCTGCTGGTTTCAAGGAAAATTTTGCGGCTTTGTTTTGAATTACTAGTTGAGAGAATTCCCTTTGTCTGCAGTCGCTAATCGCTTTGAATTGAGGTGTCAATCAAAAGTAACTGATATTATTGTATTACAAAATCTGTCTTGTTCCTGCGTGATGTAAACAACATCCTTATCCTAGACGTTCTGTAATAATAATGATAATGATAATGATAACGATAATGATAATGATAATGATAATGATAATAATAATAATGATAATAATTTATTTATTTATTTAAGGTTGGCATGATAAAAATAGTTAAAAAACTAATTAAAGCCAACCAGTTACCATGTCGACGGAGAACAGCGAAAGAGATGGTGTGCACGGATTTATCGGCTAAATATAAAACCTTTTGATCACTTTTTCACAAGTATTGGTCTAGCTAATGGTACCATTTTGAAAATGTTGGCGGCACTCCCCTATCTGAAACCTACCCTATATGAAACGTACCCAGTGGAACGGAGCAAATATCACCAGTAGCAAGATATCATGCAACTGTGGTTATCCAGTGACCCGAACGAATCTTATCAAGAGGGGCCTTTAACATCGTCGATGAAAAATATCTCGAATTTCGCAAAAATTTACATTGAAACGAACTTGTCAGGTAGTACCATGAATGAAAATCAAACTTACCGGCAACATCAAAGAACTCGTCGAAACTTTCACATGGCAGGAGATCGTTCTCGTAAAACGAAAGCAGCTGAGAAACAAAGCGGAAATAAAATCAGGTGAAGAAGAAATCACAAAAAACGTCTGATGTATTGTGCAATTTTGAAATAGTTTTATAGCTCATGAGAATTGTCATTCCTCACAAGTCCTCAGAGATATGTGCAGTGGAAATGAAGATGCCAAAAGTCTTTATCTTATTCTACGTACTTAGTTGATTATTCCTACAGCAAAATTAAAGTAAAAATTTAAGAAATGTCATTCGAATCAGCAGGGATAAAGAAAATTTGAATGGGTTTTAGAACTGCAATTAATTCCGACTTGGAAATGAAGATATCCTGGAGAGCATTGAAACGTTTTGGGTCTGCATTTCGATGTGAAATCAAATGCTAAGATCCAAAGAACGACATATATGCTGAGTATCAGTGGGACTGCTAAAAAAACTCTTCCTTCTTCAAAGCAGGTTTTCGACGTCAGTTTACTTTGATTGGAAGTAAATATTTCTTGAAGAGTTTTGAAAGATTCTTGACCAGCCTTTGAAACTATATTCAAGCGTTTAAAGTTAGATTCACTAAGTTTCTCGCCTGTGCGTTCTACATTTGTTTGTTTTTTGCCAGCAAAGGAAGTTTTAAGTTGAATATTTATTTCTCCAATCAGATCAGAAAATGTCGTTGGTATTGATAACTATCATCTTCGATTGATATCTTGCATTTCTTTGCCAATAATTCCAACTAAATCGAACTGAAAATCGAGTCTTAGAAAATATGGCTGCTGTTCTTGCATTGTCAAAATTTTGCAAAGTGAAAGGCTTTTCAACTTTCAAATTTCCTGAAATCAAAAGGCTACAAGGTGTCTCAAAAAATTGTTCGACGTATGATTAAATACTAAAAATTAACCCTTTCACCCCTGGAAGGGCCATATGGCCCAACAGTATTCATTGGGAACTGCGAATTTTTCAGGGAGTAAAGCATTTGGAATTTTGATTGATTTTAAAGGTCATGCACATTGCATTTATCTATTGCTTACTGAATCACTGATTATGATACCCCCTGGAAAACGACAATCTACATTAGGTTTTCCTGTTAAGCTTAAGTTTAGTCGGGCGTGAAAGGGTTAAACGATACACGCTGAATGGGCACTTTGTCACGTTACTCTTTCCTGACATTTTAACATGATTTTAACATCAGAATCTTGCAAATCCGCTAAAAATTCATGGCATTACAAGCTTTTGAAGTTCAAGTTTGAGCGAAAGCTGAAACCAGAGGTCTTGCAATGACATTTTTGGTAATAAAAGTCCCATGGGCCATCGTTTCTGTTATTTCTCAACTATTTTAGGGCAAACCAAATGGGATTAGAACAAGTTTTCGATAACCTAACTTTCAATCGTATGGATGCTTTAAGGGAACAGTTTCAGTCTCTCATCGATTATGTTTGGAGCTACTGTTTTTGGATAAGTGCAATGGTGAGCAAATTTTGACAATGATTGCAAGAAATAAATCACTTTAGGCTGATATCAACGAGAGGTATGATATTGGTCAGCCTCCTTTTACCTCGATCTTCGTGCTTTTCTGCATTACAAATAATCTGGGGGTCTCTGGTTGCAGCTGTCGCATATTTTTTATCTTTGAAAGCTAGCAGTTCAACCGATCTGCAAGATTCTGGTCTCTAAAATTATTTCGAAATCTTAGCCACAGGGTTGTCTTCCCACGAGCCTATTCATGTTATCATTATTTTTCAATATTTAATCAAACGCCGAACAACTTTTTTGAGACACCCTGTAGATTGTTCTACTACGTATATCTCAACCCTGGTTGAAGTACACTACACAATACAGTTAAAATCATGTGATGTGATAAACACCTTATCTGCAGCTTTTAGAACAGATTCATCGTTGTTTCTCAAGTACGCTGACATTGCCTGGGTCCAGTCTGCCTCTGATGTTGATAATGTTTTCTAAAAGATAACGCAAGAAACTTTCATAACTCATAAGGCTATCTCATAAAAAAACACACTGAAAGGGAAACAAGCTTCAACTTAGACTTTTCTATTAAAGCGAAATTAGTTGGAATGAAAGATTACGAATTAACTACTCTCTACAGCATTCATATAGGACAAGTCCTAGGTTGGTACGATTGATGATAAAATAAAAGATTCTACACTTATGATAGCCCCACGACATAGTCCCAGATATCGCAATTGCAACAACAATGATAACAACAACAACGACATTTCTTATTTTTGCTCAACCTGGGCCTTACGGACTTTGATATGAAATTTTGAGACGGAAATGAACACGTTTACGTGTGCCCTTTGGAACGAGGCTGCAGTGTAGTATCAAAAGCGAGGCAAGCGACCCTCGACAGTTGGAAATTCTCAATGCTGCGGTGAATTTCATGGAAGCTAATTGGCCTTAAAAATGAGGAACCCCTGGTTCACAGGGAAAGGTTTGTTGATTCTTGGATTGAGGAAAAATTCGTATGGATACTGGTGGCTTTTGTTCATGGCTATTATCACTGTAAACTTGAACTCTGAGCTGTTTTAACATTGGAGGTTCGAGCTCGCAACTTAGGCCCATCCACCATTGCCTGGTGTTCGTACAGTGTTGCTATGATTTCCATATCTAGTTATGAAATCGATAGGGGAAAATTTCATCCCAAATTTCAGTATCAAAGTCCATGAGGCGTAGTTGTAGCGTCCATCATTCTATCAATAGCGATCACTACGTACGTGTCATCAGTCTACACTTATGAATGGTGTGTCGTACTTTTGCCATCCATTTTCGCCTTTTCAGTTTTGCCAAATCGAGGTATGACTCTGCACGCAGGTTACCACATAGTTTTCTTCCTTATTAAAGGCACACTGTCGTGGCTAGTTGTGACGTTGAAATCGATAACAAAGCTCTGGCCTTTAAGTAATTATCAAGCCTTTGTGCTCTTGAATCATACTTTGTTTCGAGAATAAAGGGAATCAAATCATTATCACCTTCGTCAATTTCACTGTACGGTGAAATGACTAAACCTTGCCTAATTCTTTTCTTCTTGACTGTCTTGTTTACCCAATCAGCGCCATGACAGTGTGCCTTTAACTGCAACTAGCATCTTTGTCGTATTTTTGTGAAAAAATTATTGGCTTAAATTCGCAGAAATATTAACCAATCTATGGCTGTTACGAACGTCAATGTATAGAAAGAAGTTGATGATTCGTGGAAGCAGCAGTGTTGGTAAGCTTTAACACCAATGATACCAACCCCGGACTTGTCCTTTAGTATACGGGATACCCTTAAAACAGAAAGTTTTGAACGAACATAGTTTTCGAACTCGACTTACACATGCAGTCATACCCATACAAAAATCTAATTATCCCTGTTTCTGCAAGCAGAAAAGAAAGGAAACAAACAGGAGGATATGAATTTGAAGGAGTGAGTACAGCTTAGAATAAGGATTTTGCTCCAGAAGCTTTTTGACACAATAATGATAATGAAACAGAAGTCTCAATGATAATAGAAGCTGCAAAACAAGTGTTTGTTTTTTTGTTTTGTTTTCAATTTGTTTTGAGTGGGCTTGTCAGGATTTCTAGCTACTGAAAGCTAATTTAGGCCCACTGTGCATGCCGCATCCAGGCACGGGACCCCTAGTTTAACGTCCCTTCCGAAGGACGGCGAGGTGAGTTGCGAGGTCAGGCCTCAGTGGTCACCCATCCGAAATCTAACCTCACTCGGCCAAGCTTAACTTCAGTCACCTGACGAAGACTGTATAAGCCACTCGGCCACTCACCCCGTAAGAGTCGATCTTAACAAAGCAAGAGCCTACAAAGATTTCTTCCAAACCAAGGAGACGCAAAGGTATCATTGTTGATAAAAATCTACTTCTTGATAATTCTGGTCCAGCAACCAGACGTTTCAAAGGTAAAAAGCAGATCGCAGCTGTGTAAGGAGAGGTGTCAGACAAGAAAGCAAAAATGGCAAGAACATTCTATTTCGTTCCTTGCTCATACAAAACATGCTACATACAAGACAATCAAAGCATGAAGACCATGGTGGCCCAGGCGGTAGTCAGTGTTTAGTATAACCATGTCAAACATATTTGGGTAATTGGAAAAACGAGAAAAAATTCATGCCAAGTTTGATAATCGAGTGGTAGTAATTCCTTAAATAACGGGAGCACTGTACTTTTGGGGGGGGGGGACAAAGGGGACTTGCAAATATTGCAGTGAACATTTTCTACTGACTGTGACGGAGGGAAATATACAAAAAAGAAATTTTCTTACCTTAAACATGAGATGAAATTGGTTCGTTATTTCGAAGAAGATCAAAACAGGCTTGTAAACTGAGAATTCTTTCGGGGTAACGTTATCAGGCCATCTGGTAAAAAAGAATTTTTTCGTTCATAACAATACTCAATTTAATCACCTTCAAGAAAATGACAAATAGAGACAATAAAAAGCAATTTTAATACACTACAGGCCTTGTACACATTAACATGGAGAAGTGAGGACTCTGCTATGACACAAAGACTCTGACAACGGCTACGAAGAAATACCTTCGCAATCCATGGTTGAAGATTGCTAATAATTTGGGTTTGTCAATTCAGCAAGCTAAGAAAGTGACACAAAGTAATCACAAGTTCGCCGAGTTGGTTTGAAAACGAACCAATGCACACCTGCGACGTCAATGAAGTAGTGTGTAGGATTTTAAGGGTAAAGGTAGAACTTCTGATCAGTCAATTTTCAATAATACTGGGCTGTGCCATCCAAGGCGAAAAAACCCCATAAATCTATAAAATGAAGTTTTACAAAGACCCATGCCCATAAATCCGGAAAACATACAAAATCGTTCCACTCGTTTATACGAGACTTTACTGAGAACGGCTCCAAATGGGATCAACTTCGTATGTAGACCCATTTCGGTACGGCTAGCAGTTCCACTTGGAACGGTTCCAGTGGGTCTGGGTCCCTTGTAAACACCAGGCCTGAACGTACCCAACGGTTCCAAATGAAGCCCATCCGGTGTAAAAGCTGCCTAAATGAACAGTATCAAAAAATAATCATCACTCACGCTGCCATTGGCGTAGCAGAGAGACTTCGGCAGTGAGCGAGTATAAGCAATCGTCTCAAAAACAGCAAACGCTTTTCTTTCCAAGCATCTAATGGCATTGTAAACAGTGACAGGGTTGTAATGAATAATGGACCATCAACCTACAAAATAATGACGTATCATCTTAACACTTTCATGAAAATTGGAGCATTCTCATTTCCTTCCCCTTCCCATCCAAAACCACCCACACACGGCAGCGGAATGAAATCTCTGGGTATAACACAGGACACAATAGAAATCTCGACATTCCAAAGTTTAAGCTTGAGTGTTTAAAAGAAAATTAAAAACGCATTTAAAGAGCTCAGCAAACCCTAACTAAAACACGAGTTTCAGGAAGATCAAATCTCAGACAGAACTCAGTCCAATTTATCAACAGCTACTTTAATTTTACTATTTATCAAATTGTAACATGTTTTATATTAACTTATAACTGATGAGATATCGTGTAAAAATGTGAATTAAAAAAAGTCCTGCGAGTCAGCAATGAGAGGCATTTCACTCATTCGAAAAAGCGTACGAGATTAGCAGAGCAAAAGAATTTTTACGGATTTTCGATAGAATTTCTGGAAAACAAAAGGATTTTTGCCCAAGGTGTATGACATCTTTTGCGTGTGAAATTCCCCTCGACCAGCAGGATAGATTTTCATGCGGCCGTGCCAAAGCTTGCGAATTTTGCAAGAGAGAAGATAAAGCTTTTATAATAGAGAGAGCGATCGATTAGCCTTTTTGAAGAATTGATTTCACATCCCTGAGTACACTCGATCAAATGAAAAAAAGTGAAAACAAAACATTATGGTTGACTGAGCATAAGGCGTGAAATCTAAATTGCCTCGTATTAATCAGAAACGTATCCTTTCTTCCACAAAATTTAATCTTCCTTTATCCATCGGGAAAATTACAAAAATGAAAAGTGGAACTTGGGTTCTTCATCTTTCAGAAAATCCCAAAATACCAGGCGAGTCAGGAGGGGGGATACTCCAATACTTGACTAGACGGGATGTGCCGCTCAGCTGGGAGCCAAGGACCGCGGAGTGATCCAAAAAGTGGATGGGCTAGGAAGCGTGTGTAGATTGGGGGCTCGAGGGCCCAGCCCCCGGAAAAAGTTTTTGGAATCATGCTCATTGGATTGCTGGAAAACGCCCTTTTCACAATAACACAAAGAAATTATCATCATCATAGTGAATAGTTTCCAAGTATTCAATTTCATCTGCAAAATCATTGGATGCCAATGCCGCAAATGCCCCGAGGAGTAGCAATTCGAGATGTTCGTATGCTTTAAAATTTTGCTGATTGAATCATAGATCTATAAAGTGTACTACAAAATCAAGAGCTTCAATCATTCTGAATTCGTCTTCAACGACTCCAGTTTCAGCTTCTCTGTGCACATTATTTTCAAAATTTTGACAACAAGGATAAGGCCATTTGCTACCAAAAAGTGGGTGGGCTATAGCCCACCCAGCCCATCCTGCTCCGCGGTCCCTGGGTACCCTTTTATGGTAACAATTATGCGACAGGGAGTCCTACTCTGACAAAAATTTGCGACAGGGTAATAAGATTTATAAGAAAATTACGCGACATGGTAACATGTGGAAGGACATTTTTTAAGAGTTCTTTAGAAACGATGGATAATGTATACTTTTGGAAAAATTTTTATGCGACAAGGTATACTTTTGGGGTATCTTTTATGTGATGGGGTACACAGTATGGAGAGATTTGCCTCACACCCCGTCACATCCTTAGTCAAGTAGCCCCCCCCCCCGGAAAGTTTACCGTTTGGTGTAGTGTGGAATCAAAGGCTACCCTGGAGTCTGGTACCCAGGGTAATCAAAGGCTGACTTAGATGAGAAAATTTTGGGGTGAAATCACTCATATTTAAGACTCAATTTTAGGAAAATGCCAGTATGGGATTAGTGTGGGAAGGACAATTTTTCGTTCCATTCTTGTTCATCATATGTTTGGCATTAAAATCTAAATCCAGTACAGTTGTCAGTTTCAGAAACAGATCTATAATTTCAAAAGCAAGTAAATCATGGACCAGAACGTGGGCCATGATGAACCGATTTTTGGGAAAGGGAGACAAAAATTGCAGAATTTCTCACCCCTCAACTGCCTAGTTATCCAATCTGCATAGATGTTGGTCACTTCGAGTAGAAACGATCAGCATAAAACCCTTCTTCCTTAATTTCTTTTGCCCTCGCTTCGATTTGACTTCGTCCGACTCTGTTTTGCTTAGGCCATAAGTCAAATGTGAGTTGAATTTTTGTCTTCCTCTCCCAAAGAATCGGTGCATCATCGCTCATGGACAGAATGGAACATGGAACTCTCATTCCTATACATGCTCCTTACAGACATTTCGTTAATTTCTTGGTCCGGAAGATGGTTTTACCAAACAAAAAATGCACGTAACAGGTAGATAACAGTGTAACTTTCAATATCGGCCACATACTTTTCACTCCAAAGCTCACCAGACGTGTAAACTTTTCCTTGATTTTTTGTTGACTTACCCGGTAGGTCTTTTGAGAAACGATTTTGAATTTCAGATGTCTCTCGTAAAATTTATGGCTTTTGTGTAGTATGACCACGTACCTCGTACGCAGAATGTCTCCATTTTTCTGGTGTAGCTTCGAGAAAGGCAGAGATAATCTTTTCTTCTGTCAGATGTAAACGAGCACTAAAAAGAAACAAAAACAGGTTAGGAGAAATATCAGTACATGGTTTGATGCAATTCTTATTTCTATAATTATCAGATTCGTTGCTGACTTGAAGGGGCTGAGTCATTACAATAATTATTATTACTATTATTATTATTATTTTTAATTTCTAGACGCTTAAATGAACAGCAAAATTACTGCTACACGTTTTTTTTATATAAGAAACTTGGATCAGGCCATAGTACTAAAAGTTTCTTAATTTCACATGAAATTTTGTCCATTTTAGAACTAAAAGTTTCTTAATTGGTTTCTTATTTTTGGAACGCAGAATTATCAATGTGGTCGCTATCATTGCGGTAGATATGTTTCTTGACATTTAAAACATCATAAAGGGATAAACAGTGTTCTGTTATGTTGAAAAAAGAAATGGTTCAATAATATTGCTCAAGAATAAATGTTCAACGATCTGTTTGCTATAATATCCATGTTTTTAACATTGAAAAGTTTCTTAGCACTTCTCAGACAAAGTACTAAAGTTTCTTAAAGTTTTGACCATCTTAGTACTAGTTTCTTATAAACCAGTTTCTTATATAAAAACGTGTAATTGAAGACACGTAACCGTAAACAAATCTGCTATCTCTATAATTTATATTGTTGCCCACACGTGGGCATTGTGTCCTGCACCGATTTTGTGGATGGAGTGAATCCACAAGACAGTTACTTCTAAAAATCCACTAATATCTTTGTTATCATATAAAATGAGAGTGTTTCGTTCAACAAAGTATGTCTTTGTTCACTCAGGTCTCGCCAAGGCAGCCCAGCCCGGTCGGGCCAGCACGCCTCATATAAACAGGCCTTAGATACGACCAAATAGACACAGCAACTGTACTTGGTATTTTATTGCAAAAAAAAAACGATCCCGGAGAGCTTTTGATTCAGTTAGAGGTGTACAATAACGTTATCTAAAATGGGTCTAACTATAACGTTCGCTGAGTCCATCCATTCTAAGTGATGCTCTATTCTTTAAAGAGGACAGACTAACTTAGTCTTTGACCTTCTTAGGTACATGCCTTGCGGATGGATGGGGTGCCGCCCGGTTTTCAGACAGCTACCCTCTTCTTATTACCAACAGTCATTGTCATACCCACTTTTATGTTGAATATTGGCGGAAAACTACCCATTTTTTACATTTTTTTGCCAGTTTCTGGAAAACTCACCCATGGCTAAGGAAAATCTGCAGAAAAGGGGACCCTTGTTTAGAGAATTTTGGACCCAAAACCCACCCATATGGGAGGCACATACCTGTACCCTCAACATGTTATGTTACCCCCAGGCCTTCTTATCATGAAAAATTCCTTTTTCACGGCTGCAAGGTTTTAGTGCTTAAAGCAATTATTCCGCACTAAAATTACAGGCAATTCAAAGTGACACATGTTTCTGAAGACGCATAAAAACATTGTGTAAAAACTCAGGCTTTGCTGAGACTTCAGCTTCAAGAAACAGCTATAATCTCTCACAAGAAAAATCATGCACACAACGTTGAAATTCATGGAAAAGACAAAACACTTATATCTTACATAGCATTTCATCCTGACATCTGACATGCCATTCACTCATTCATTCATTCATTCATTCATTCATTCAGTCATTCATTCATTCATTCATTCATTCATTCAAGCTCTTAACTCTCAACCAGCACAAAACAACACACAAGTAAAAGCCATCGAGATTTCACGCAAAATCTGCAGTTAATCAAATTTTGTTTGTCGGATGTAAGAAAACAAATAATTCCACTGTGCTAATGCTCAGGATCCTTAGCAAATTTCTGGCGTTAGGAACAGGCTCCTGAATGACAGGATGAAAAACACCATCACCTGTCTACGAAATTTCAGGTCAATGAATTTGTTTTTAATGAGCAGCAAAATGATGCAAAGTTTTGCCACTAATAATCAATTGGCACTGCTGCCACGAAGCGATGTCAGCGGCGTTACTTCAGCTACAAATGACGTAGCCAATATCAAGGCCTAATTGGCCTATGAGCTCCAACATTATCATCAAATTTGAAATTAAATTATTGGGACATTTGGCATAATCAAATAATGGAGATGCTTATCTTTAATCAATTAAAATGCTCTGAATTTTCAAACTGCAATGTAATCCTTAAAGCTTGAGGAAAACTACAATCTCCAGGTCCGATAATTTCTGCTCCATCAGCGTTTCCTAAAGTCCATGTGAAAATTACACTATCCCTACTTTATTGCGGAAAACCCAGCATCGTCCTACACTAAAAAGAATTGTAGAAGCAAAAAGAACGCTCATCTAGGCAAATTTCGGTGGGTTTGTCAATTTTGTCAAAGTTTGTCAAACTCTGTAAGGATTGCGAAGAATTCTCTTTATATCAAGGGTTTGACACATATTACAAAGCTCATGAAATGTAGCAGATATCTAGCACTTCAGTATCATAAATCGTTTATTCTTTTTCGTGATTAAGTGGAGATAATGCTCTTCTTTGTAGCAATCTATTAAAATGAAATGAATGAATGAATGAATGAATGAATGAATGAATGAATGAATGAATGAATGAATGAATGAATGAATGAATGAATGAATGAATGAATGAATACTCTTCTTGAGCCCAGTTTGCAAAATTCAGTTTCAAATCACAGCGGTGCTCTTGTAATGAAACAAACCTTATTCCGTAAAATTTCAAGGCATTTCAAAATTACACTCTAAGAGTTAACCTCTCTCCCAGGGGAAACTATGCTATAATAACCAGAAGCAACACTGGAAATATTAATGGAGAATGAGACTGAAAGCCGGCAGATTTGCATTTCAGTTTAGTATAAATATGATATTGTTGCCTCATGGTTTAATAAATATTTAACATGAAGAGTTGCTAAAAATCATTCACTCTAACCATGGACATTTATCGTTTAGACTCAAATACAAATTCTTAGGACAACACCAAATATATCCAGGCCTCCAAAGTTTTTAATAAATTGGTAATGAAACCTTTCTTATAATTTCCTACAAAAGCGCATGTGTCATTGAATTTTCAGCCCGGCTGCGAAAATAATTGCCGTTGCGTGGGCGCGTGCACGCTTCACGTAAAACAATGGGGTTAACATGCTAGGGACTAACGTTTCATCTCGGCCAACAAAAGGTGAGTGCGAGCTGAATTTTCAGCCCGGGGGGGGGGGAGAATTTACCATAGAATGGCAAATTGATATTTTCAAGTTTTTGTCCGTAAAGGAGGGATGAAGGTCCATGCCGGGTAAACGGGATGAAAAATCACATGTAAACAGCCCTAAATGGCCACAAAGTTGCTATGTATCTCTACGTTCCTTCCATGCTAGGAATTGTCTTCTAACGTTGACTGTTTTTTTATATTGTCATGAGAATCAAAAAAACTGATTCAAATTTCTTTCGTCCAATCCATTCGTAAACATTCGATGTAACAAACTCGAACAGATTACGGCATCAACTTACGTGTTGAGGACATACAAAGCAACATGTGCTGTATATGGAAACAGATAGATGTTGCTGATTCTTCCGCCTCCGCCTGCTTCATCGCTGAAAGACTTCTCCTGCGCAAATCGCAGCAACAGCAACTTGAGGTCATGGACAGTGGAATGGAAAGTAGGCTCACGGAAGCCAGTGCATTCTTGCAAATAGTTGTTATGTCTAGGAGAAATAAAAGTTAGCCGCTAGAGAACTTCCTTGGTTTGCAAAATTTGTAAGAAGCAGCAGAAGACAATAATATAGGGAAGTCTACAATATGGTATCAAGCAAAAGTCTCTCACTTCTGTGGTTTATGATTTATAAATTTGATGACGTAACACCTTCAAATTAACTGAAATATAAAATACACTGTAATTTTGAGAAAAAGTCAAAATTTGTGAAAAATGTCCGACGGTAGAATTATGGATAGGTAGCTAAAGTTTTTTGAAACCATTCAGTTAGAAGAAATAGGTCATAGAATTTTACTGGGAATTTTACACCCATAATTTTACGTTGATTTAAAGATTTGGAGCCTATGCTCTCTCGTTTACTATCGGGTGAGCAAAAGCAAGCAATTGCGCTCTGGATATCCAGACACTAATATTTGTAATGTACTGGGTGGGTCAAGAAAAAGTTTACGCATTTGGTGGGCTATGAAACAAAAAGAACGAGGCTAATATTCAAAACTGCAAGCTAATCTATCAGTCAAAGGCTACAATCCTCGCCAAAACCTCTTGACACAAAATAAGATTTTCGGCATTTTTCGAAAAAATCACAGCTCCTTCTAATTCAGCTGAAAAATTTTTGCAAACCCCCCTTCCCCCCAAGTCAATGTTGATTGTCTCGACTCAGGACACTTGCTGCATGATTTTGTCTACGTTACAGATATCAACAACATTGACTTGGGGGGCAAAGGGGGGAATTTGCTCTTCAGATCTACATTTTTCCATTTTGTGTCCAGGGTTTTGGCGAGGATTGTAACTTAGATCAGAAAACGCTGGTAAGGTGCATGTTTGGAAACGAGGATTCCACAATCCTTGCTGGTACATGATTTATTTCCTATTGAAATCAAAATCCTATTTCTCAAAAAGACAATACAAAACTTCAATACGACATAACTCATGTACCAAAATGGAACGTGGAATCTCGATTCCCATACAAACCCCTTGCAGGCATTTGTCTAATTGCTGGGTATTAAAGATTTAAACAAAGTTTTCTGATCTAAGTTTAGCTTTGACTGAAACATTAACATTTTAGTTTTGAATATCTGTCGCACACTTTTTATGCCAAAGCGCACCAAACGAGTAAACTTTTCTTTCGACTCACGCAGTATGGTATCAATATAATTAACGGCAAACTCTTTCGAGGCAACAGGAAGCTTTGAAATATTTCTTTTAATATACCTTGCGAGACAAGTGGCAAATGCAGACTCGGACACCTAAAATGAAAAAACAAGGTTTTGAAAATAAAAATGCGGAGAACTAATTTCGTTTTGCATCAAAGTGGGTTATTTCTACAAAACAGAAAGTGCACTTGTGAATGGATTAAAAGAATAACTCAGTGATTATTGCAGTGATTAACTTATTTTCTCTCCTTTCAAGGTTTCAGGCTACATCGTTGCTTCCCTTGCAGGATTAAACAGCTTTCTCCTTATAGTTAATGGTTAATTTGGTAGCTATTCTTTTACAGGAGCTATTATGGAAACGCAGATTTTATCGAATTGGTTTATGCATAGACCTAACCGGCAAAGATTTGTTCCACCCAGTTCAAGTCACGTGACCATACTCTTAGGAAGTTTTAGGCCCTGTTCACAAGTATACGTTTACGTTTTGTAAACGCATGGAATGTTTTCCGTCCACACTGATCCTCTAATCGTTTTTCAAAAGTATGCGTTTACGACCGTCCACATGAAACGCAAAAACAGTGTTTTCAAAAAGAACTGCAAATTAATGGCGAATATGAAGTCTGTGACGTCACCGTTTACGAAAGTATGCGTTTACGACCGTCCACACGGAGACGTGAAAACAGCGTTTTCAAAAGTATCCACTTTGGAAAGCGTTTTCGAATGTATGCATTTAGGATCACTTAAAACGCCGTTTACGTGTGGACGCAAGGTGTAAACGTATAAGAAAGTATGCGTTTACAGACGGAAACGTATACGTGTGGACGGGGTCTATGCCGTTTTTTGCACTCATGGCACAACTTTACATGACACGAAATACATTAGAGAAATTAATGATGTTTTCGGAAGAGATTGATCACATGACTTCAAATAGGTGCAAAAAAAACCTTAGCCGAATTTGCCTTTTTTAAAACGTTCGCTTTTCCATGGCTAAGCAAATTCCAAAATACCAAGAAGGATTACCGAAGCACGAAACAGATTCTGGTATGAACAATGATGCGGTGTGCAGCTTATACCAAATGTGTCAGAAGGAGCGTGGGGCGTTCGCAAATGTTTGCTTATGTAATTTATTTTGCAATCATTTTCCTTTAAAAATTCGTTGAAAGGAAATAGGCTAATTTAAAAACGAAAATTTGTTTGGTTACAGTCGGACTTTCCGTTCCATAATCACGGACAATCTTAGACATTGTTTACACGATGTCGACAGAAGTTCCAGATTCTGCCGGTAGAATTTTATGCTGCTATCGCCACGCGGCAGATATTCTTAATGTTCCCTACTGTCCTTCTTTTTGTCGTTGTTTCATATTTCTTTATTGATTATTGACGTCAGTTGCTATTGTCCATGTAATTAGCACAAATCATACCGGCATCAAATATAAGGGAGGCCAACACAGTTGTTTTTCATGACGTTTTCAAATTCTACCGGTATCGTGTAGACGGTAGCTCATTTGCCAAGGCGGCATAAATTCTGCCGTTTTGAAATTTTACCGGCATCGTGTAAACAGGGTTTTGGTAAAATCATGCACCACAAGAATCTTAGGCCCCGTTCACATTACACCGTTTTTGGATAAAAACGAAGCTGTTTAGCTCCGTTTTTGGCTTTGCGTTCACATTAGTCCACCCCAAAAACGGAGCTAACTAGAAACGCTTGCAAAAACGGGCCTAAATAAAAACGGAGCTAAACAGAAACGCATAACTGTAATGTGAACACCCAAAAACGGAGGAATTTAGAAACGCTGATAACAAACAAAGACTGAAACATAATCAGGAAACAAAGAAAACAAAGAACAGAGAGCAAAGACAAACAAAAGGTGATCAGATCCGTTTTCGAGGACAAGTGTGAACACCGGACTCGAAAGATATCCGTTTTTGTTTAAAAACGGAGTAATGTGAACAGGGAGGAAAAATAGCTCCGTTTTTAGCAGCAAAAACGGATCTAAATAAAAAAGGAGTAATGTGAACGTGGCCTTAGATACGCTTTCAATTCGATCATGGTTCAATTCATATTGATGCAAGTGTGCACTCCTAAACCATGATAAACTGACCGTTTCTCTACCAGAAAAATGAAACATGGCATGCATTGTGTTACAAAATTTTACAGGATACAGGAAACATCTTTAAATTGGTGTAAATAAAAGGGCCTAAAATTACTCGACCGATTTCTTTCAGTTGGATAGTTCAGAAGGTTTGGCAAGTTTGGAAGGCTTGCTGAACATTCTCCTCAGAAAGGCAGAATGTCTGGCAGACTTTGGAAAGATTTTCGGTTTCATGTGCGAAACTCTGAAAACGAAGCGAATGTGCTTGCGTTGCTACGGTAATCGGTGAAGCACCAGACAATCGTGCTTTCCAGAGCAATCGTGTTTTCCAACAGGGAACCTCGTCTTCGTCAGGATCACCCTGAAGCCTGCCGATTTTGAAGAATTTTTAGCTTGCGTTGCATACCGAATTCCAAGAGGAAAAGGAATAGGGTCTGCGCACAATGGAGCGTCAGATCCTATTGCTTTTCCTTTCGGAATTCGGTCTGCGATGCAGGCTAAGGAATTTTGTGTTTAATTGGGACATAAATTCCATTTCTGCGAAGTCTACCGTTTTCAGAATTCGGTAGGTTTGAAGCTATCAATGAAACTATACCGGGTGACTCATAAAAAACGCCCGACGTTTGAAAGGGTACTGCTCCCTGAATATATAGGCAATGATATTTTGCAACATATCATCGAAAAGCTAACATGTTCAATTATTTTTAGAAATATTTTTGGCTAAAATCGGTCACTCCGTTCAGATTCTGTAAGCGATTTTCTAAAATGAATCTCTTTGAGAAACCTCAAAAAACGTGCTAAAATTACAAGCAAAAATCCCTAATGTGTTTTCCTCACAGCGATGACTTTCTGCAAGCTGATGACTTTAACAACATGGTTGAATGTTGCGAATTTCCAGGCGAACTTAAAGAGGGGGAGATCACCTCACTTTTCAAAAATCAAGGTGCTTTGACAAAAAAGAATTATCGCCCCATCACTATCCTTACATCCGAGTCCAAAATATTCGAGCGAATCATGTATGACCAAATAAAAGTGTTTTTTCCATTTTCACATTATTTGTGTGGTTTTCGTGAGGGCTATAGCACTCAACATGCTCTCCTTAGACTACTGGAAACGTGTAAAGAGTTTCTCGATAAAAAAGGGTATGTAAGTGCTGTCCTGATGGACCTTTCAAAGGCCTTTGATTGTTTAGATCACGACCTACTCTTAGCAAAACTAGATGCCTATGGATTTAGTCGCAACGCTCTAATTTTGATATGTAACTACCTTTCTGATAGGAGACAACGGGTGAAGGTAAATGGTACTTTCAGCACCTGGTGCTACTCAAAAATAGGAGTACCACAGGGATCAGTTTTAGGGCCCCTCCTTTTCAATATCTTTATCAACGATATTTTTTATCTTGTGAATGATACTGAAGTATGCAATTACGCAGACGATACAACGTTATATGTTGGAGATAAGAACCTTAGGACAGTGCTCTCAAAACTAGAAAAAGACACGCTCTTACTGTCAGAATGGTTCTCTGACAATTTCATGAAACTAAATGAAGACAAAAGTCATCTATTAATATTCGGAACAAAAAGTGATGGAATGACACTAAGTATTGGTGCCTCGCAAATATCAGAATCTGAATCTGAAAAATTACTAGGCGTAACAATAGATTCCAAGTTAAATTTTAATCTTCATGTTACTCAACTGTGTGTGAAGGCAAGTCAAAAACTTCATGCCTTAGCAAGGTTATCCAACTATATGGATACGGAAAAAGTAAAACTGATAATGAGGTCTTTTATTATGTCACATTTCAGCTATTGTCCGTTAATTTGGATGTTTCATGACAGAGCCACAAATAGTCGAATTAATAAGATTCATGAAAGAGCTTTGCGAATTGTATACAGAGACACTGAATCCTCCTTTGATGAACTTCTTGCAAAGGATAACTCAGTATCAGTTCACCAAAGAAACTTGCAGTTACTTATGATAGAGATATATAAAACCAAAAACAATTTAAATCCATCGTTCATGGAAGATATCTTTGTCGAAAGACCTAACATACCATACGACCTTAGAAATAATGATGGTCTTCTGGTACCAAGGGCAAATACAACTGCTCATGGTATAGAAACCATACGATATGTTGGAAGCAGACTTTGGCAGACATTACCAAGTGAAACCAAAGAGTCTCGCACCCTAGAAATCTTTAAGGGTCGCATCAAAAACTGGAAAACAGACAAATGCAACTGCAAGCTTTGCAAAACATTTGTTGCAAACCTTGGATATATCTAGCTTGCACTTGTATTTATGATTTTAGATTTTAAAAATTCATGTAAATAGGCTGTTTATTTCTTTATGTAGTTGGCTTTAATTAGCGTTGCTGCTATCATAGTCGCCAACTTAAAATAAATTGTATTATTAAGCTTTAGCCACAGGGAAACCAGATTAAATATTAACAGTTGCATTTATTGTTTGAAAATCTATATTATTTTTCATTAACTTTGTTATTTGGTAATTTCTTCTATTTTCTATGTAGCTCCATCTCTTATTCATTTTCCGTGACCTCTAATGTGCCACGCAGCTAACTTTACAGCGAGGGAGCGTGAAGCGAGGGAGGAAATGCGAAGGAGCGCTATCTTCTCCGCTCTGCGCTCCTTCGCTCTGCGCTCTTGCTGTTTTCGCTCGTTTTTGCAGGTTTTCGGAAGGGCCTTTCTGCAGAAAATCTCTTATTTCGACAGGAAGGAATGACCGATTAAGGCCGGGTAAATTACCGAACCTTATTTGATACATCGGGGATAAAACAAGACAGTTTTCAACATCATTGTTTTGATATTCCGGGAGCAGGATTTTTTCAAATGCCGAGCGTTTTTATTGACTTACGCGGTAGATGAAACACACCCTTAGTGACGTTACCAAACAAAGCTTTTCAGCTAAGCTGACCTTTGACTGATAGATTAACATTTTATCGTTGAATATCAGCCACATACTTTTTATTCCAGAGCCTGCCAAACGTGTAAACATTTTTTTGACTCACCCGGTAATTTACACCAACTTTTTTGAAGATTTCGAACCATGTTTCGAAGCTGTGTTACAGCAGGTGCGAAGGTGCAGAAACTACCAACCCGATTGCATCCGAAGAGAGGCGTGTGGCACCCTATGTCGATTAAGACGTCCCAATATGACAAAAAAGACCCTGGGGACAAGGTTGTCTGTTCTATTTAGTGACAGACAGGTCTGCTATTATTTCCAAAACAGTTTAATTGGTGTGAACTCTATATCACGGTCACCATGTGATTTGATCAGATTGTTATGATCGCACGCTATGACAATGATCGCTACAGTGTGTCCCAGAAACACTGTGCCTTTGTTTATGTGGCTGCTGTGGAGGAGCTGTAGCCTCAACTGTATCCGTTTTTACACCGTCCTTGCATAGGCCAGGCTTCAACCTAGACTTCTTTGAGACCTTGTATCATGAGCGATAGGACACCCAGTGTGTAGCAGTTAAATTTATATCATCAGCGAGCCACCTTAACTTATTGTTTTTTTGTGTCTTGAACTTGTTTTTACTATGTACACAGCCATCTTTCACTGTATCGTAATTTTTAAATTTTGAGTAGTGAGCCACCTTAAGTGAAGATCCACCTCTGAGAGCTTTACGAGTTAAGGTGGATCTTCACTTAAGGTGGCTCACTACTGAATATTTCAAAATTACGAAACATTGAAAGGTGGTTGTGTACGAAGTAAAAACAAATTCAAGACACAAAAAACAATAAGTTAAGGTGGCTCGCAACTGATATAAATTCAAACTGCTACAGACTGGGTGTCCTATCGCTCATGCTTGTATGAGACAATCTGACAAGTCGTTGCTGATCTATGATAAAGGAAAGGCAAAATGTCTGGTTGCTCTGCTCCAGACAGAACATTCTTTTGCTCTCCGGCCATGTCAAAATCAAGAAATGTTTGAAATAAATGGTTCTTACGTTTAGTCACATTTTTGCTACATCAATGATTTATAAGAATTGAAAACTGTAATAAAACGCTAAAACACTTCTTTTAAATTTAATAAGTTTGGTACTGCTGGAGAACAATGGTTGATTGCTGTAAACATGGCAGCAAGGAACTTTCGCCAAGATGCATTGCCTTCTAATTACAAATCCTTGATGATTCTATAAAACGCAATGCATCTCGGTAAAACATTCTTTGCCGCCATCTTTAGCGCAATCGTCTATAGCGGTGCTGCTTTCAAAGGAACAAATTATCTTGCCCGTTTTGTCATGAATCAGCAACCACTTGTAAGACTGACTCGAGCAAGGTCTCGAGCTCTCGGCTCCTCCACAGCAGCGACTCAAGAGGGGCACAATCTTTTTGGGGGCAACATGTAAAATTAAAAGCATCAATATTTTGGAACAGAAATCAAATTTGACAGCTTCAGGTTATATCACGCACCGATTTCGAGCTAAATACAACTCATGATGCCAAAATGAATCCGTTTAGCAAGATAATTGAAGGATTGTGGTTTAATGTATTCCTTTAAAGTACAACTTAATTCATTTATCAAGGGAAAATGAAAAAGCCACAGCCGACTCTGACCAAACACGAACTAAATATTTTATCCTCTTGGCAAGCTTCACCGATTTGAAAATGATACAATAATGATTTTAATGCTTATTAAAGTTAATTAGTACACATACAGATTTTAGTTTCATATCAAGTGTACATGTTTCTTGTTCAGAAATCGATAAGATGAATTTTCACACCTCTAAAGTTGCATTGTTCTGGGAGAAGACCAAATTTAACAGTTTTGTTAATCAGGATTGGGTTATTTACTGGCAATTTTATTCATTGATTTTTCGACAATAACGGATTCGCTTCTCGTTCAACTCAATGCAAACCGACGACAGAGAGGCCTGAAAAGAACCAACGACATTCGAGATAATAATCGGCTTTGATGTTTCATCTTGCCGACGTCTTATGTCTCAAAATCATGGGTACTGCGCATGGGGACAGTGATCTTCTCAGCAGGCGTGGAGGATGGAGCAGAAATCAACAGGGGCTCGGATTAAAGGAAAAGCACTGAATTTCAGCATCGATGAGATACTGAGGGACACAGTAACGGCAGAAGAGCTCACTGATAACACCCAACGCCACAATACAATATACAGAAGAAGTGAAGGATTAACAGCAGGAGCTGGATACAACCAGTTTCAAGGTACGATTTCAAAACCAATGTATCTCTCAAACACCTAAAGTCCCCCCGGTCAAACAGGTCAAACGCAAGTGTTCTTTGAAAGTTTCAAAGAATTTAGGCCAGTATAATCTTTACGTCCACTGCCTGTGCCGTCGTGAACATTTCAAATTATGTGTTTTTATTCTTTCTAGTAATTAGACATGAATCAAGAGAAATAGACCAGTTAAGGAATTCTTTTGTCAAAAATGAATAACTTTTCCATTACTGAAGTTTCTTACATTTTTTGCGATCTGAAGGTTTTGTCTCTTATAAACGTTTTTCGATGAGAAACTAGGATCAGGCCATAGTACTAAAAGTTTCTTAATTTAACATGAAATTTTGTCGATTTTGGTACTAAAAGTTTCTTCATTGGTTTCTTGTTTTTTGAATGCAGAATTATTAATAGTACTTTTCAGACAGTACTAGAGTTTCTTAAAATTTTAGCAATCTTAGTACTAGATTCTTGTAAATCAATTTCTTATACAAAATGTGTAAGCTGTCTCGAGCGGACGTGCATTTCACCAAACATTTTAAAACCTCGTGATCTCGATGAAATTTCGGCTTTGTTTGGTCACATTGCTTGGTCACACAACATTTTTGTTGATGATGCTGGATAGAGTTTGATCGAGGTCAAACAAATTTCGTTTTTAATTCTGTTGAGTGTTGCAACCGAAGGACATTTCACTCATTCGAACAAGAGTACGAGATTTTTTCAGGACTAAAGGAGATTTTTACGGATTTTTGATGGATAAGAAAAGGATTTTTGCCAAAGTAGTACGAGATTTTTTAGGGAGTGAAAGGCCCCTCGAGTGTTGTCTTCAGTGAAATGGCGTGGCGTGAGCCTTTAACGTAGCAAAACGAACTTGTAAAGTTGTCAAGGCAAAGTCAATGAATTTGATCTGACATGGAGGTTAAATTCGAACTTTTCTTAAAGGGCTTTATCATCTCACTAAGACAAGTTGTAGATCCATAGAAAAAGTTAAAGATTTGACTGGGAACAATTTGTAGTTTCAGTTCTCAAATTCAAAACATTTTGTCACTTCTATACCAGAACGTCAATGATGCTATATTTATGACGCTGTCTTCATGAACTTTTAGAGTGTTCTCGAGGAAACAACAAAATTTTCATCCTGGTGTATCAACTTGTTGTTTTTAAAATGTTGATGATAAATTTGATTGTCGATTTTGAAATGCAAAGACTAAAAGTTGTCCAACGTCGAATGAATTGTAAATTTCCAATGCTGACATTGTGTCAGAATATCTTTGTTGATGGAAAGTTGATATGAAATTGATAAACGCTAAAACCTTATACCGGTCTTATACCGGTTAAGTAAAAAACAAGATAAAACGTTTGGTGGGCTATGGAACAAAGAAAGCGAGGCCGATATTCAAAACTTAAATGTTAATTTATCAATCGAAAGCTAACTTAGATACAAAAATTCTATTTGGTGAAATTGCTCATCCTTTAGACCCACAAAATAGGAAAAAGCTTGTAAAGGGTCATTGTGACGGAAACGAGATTTCCACGTTCCATTTGGTCTATGATTTACTTGTAACTGAAATTTAAATTCAATACAATAGTCAGTTTTAGAAACAGAAATCAAATTTCAGTGACAAGTAAATCATTGACCAGAATGGAACATGGAATTTCGATTCCTGTGCAAACTCGTTACGAGCACTTTCCTAAGTTATGGGTCGAAAAGACGAGTGATTTTGCCAAACAAAATATTTTGACAAACAAAATCTTCAAATCTAACTTAGCATTTCACTGATAGATAAAGATTTCAGCTTTGAATATCAGCCAAGTAAACAAGGACAGATTTTGTAACACAATAGCAACATTTCCTATTTACTGACATCTCAATTCAATGTGATTAGTGACTGCAGACAAAGGAAATTCTTGCAACCAGTAAATCAAAACAAACATGGCCGCAAAAGTTGCCCCGACGGCACTAGGGCAAACTCTCACTTTGTGCAAGCGAAAGGTGATTTTAAGAGAAATTATGTGCTTATGACGAATGAAGAAGGGCAAACCTAACGTTCTGACTTGCGGATTTTAGTTGATTAAGAAGCCGAGCAGTATGCAATATAATTATCGAGAATTTAGGGCTTAAATGAAACAATTACCACACACCTCCTGAATCAAATAAACAAAATTTCGTGAGACAGAACTTTAGATCTACCCTTCTTCTTTCGTTACAAGCACATAACTTCTCTTAAAACCACCTTTCGCTTGCAAAAAGCGAGTTTGCCCTACTGCTTTCCGGGCAACTTTTGCAGCCGTAATTGTTCTGATTTACCAGTTGAGAAAATTTTCTTTGTCTGCATTCACCAATTGCTTTGAATTCAGGTGTCCATTAAAGTAACTGTTGCTATTGTATTACAAAGTCTGTTCTTGTTGGCCACGTACTCTTCATTCAAAATCCCGCCGAACTTTTAATTTTTCTAGTACAGCCATTACAAACCAAATATCAACACTAAAGCAACCCGAATTTGCCCACTGGGCAACAAGCTAACTGAATGGCACCAATCAGATTAGCTATGACATCATAGTAAATATCTTCAAAGGTCATAAAGAAATACTTGCCTTATCCCATCCCCGCCCTTAGCCTCGCTCCAATCCTGACCCTGACCCTAACCCCCCCCCAACCTCACCCTCACCCTAGCATTGGTCTCACCAACAAATAATAACATATATATGAAGTACTGAGAGGACTGATACTTAATCAACGAGCAATCAAAGGAAATTCAAATGCAGAATCCGTTTCATTTAGGATCAATGACAAATATTGAAGATCAAAGTCACCATACCAGAGCCCTGTGGAACATTTACGCTAAATATTGCAAAGTCCGTAGCTTATGGTACCAAATAAAGCCCTTGTAAATGTCTCAAAAAATTCAAACGAAACAAACACAGTGCGTTACACAACACGTTATGAAAATCGCTTATGACTTCGTTTTTGAAAGGTTCACAAGAATCATGCTGCTAGCTAGCCTGATATCCAGACCCAAGTTCAAAGAACTATTTACTTTGAACTTGGGTCTGGTTATCAGACTAGCTGCCAGTAAATAAGAAGCTTCACAGTTCACTCAATTCAAGAAATTACAGTACACAAAGAAGTCTAATTTGTGATTTCGTTAATAAGGTTATAGAGTTGGCCCCAAGTTTTCAAATGTCCTGAAATAACTAACAAGTACCCCCCCCCCGAAAAAAAATCATAAAGGTCCTCTAGGTGCTTCCGCAAAGACCTCTGATCGATGCATAAAAACATACTTACCCAGCTTCTAGTCTCAACAAGTTATACATTAAGACTTCTGGACATATAGTGGACATTTGCCGGTTAATAGATTACAATGTCCCACAGTTAGGATTATCACCAATTTGCCCACAAACCTTTAACTGATGATGCCAACATTTAAAGACAGTTTAGAGACAATTTAGAGACCATCTAGGTAAGATTTAGAGATAATTTACGGGCATTGTGCAACTCAATAGCTATTACTTAATGCAAAGGACGAATCGACAAACAGGAATGACCATTAATCCCCAAACTCCTTGAAATGGTTGGTTCTGTTACGACCGTAACCCAATAAACGGAACCAGCCTTTGTTGAGAGCGCTCAGATGCGTCGGATGTTCAGAGAGGGAGGTGCTAAGATTTCGTGGCAAAGGTTACCAACAAGGAGATTGCGAAAGATCGATATGAATTTCAGTATTGAGAAGATATTATATGGAACAACATCGTCTGTCATAAAGGATCAGAGGATTGCAGGCAAGTTGAGTGGGAATTTACATGAGTCATGTGAACCTGTTTCAATCCAAGGTAAGCAAAGTATAATAGCAGTGGATGGGAACAGAATAATCATGGGATAGTATCGCTTACGATTTTGAAAATAAGACGCCAAGAAAGAACGCTTTTCGCTAGATACTACTATGGCAAGAAGCCTCGAAGTATCAAATTATCCAAATTTCAGCCTGATAACCAGGGTCTGGTTATCAGGCTATCCGACTTTAAGATCGCGCAGATTTGAAAGAGTTGACGGATAGGCATATCTTCGAAGAATTCTATTGACCAAAACTGTTTCAAAGGCTTTCTTCAATAGAATCTTAAACTAAGTGGATGGAATCTTTCTCAAATAAAATCTGAAACTAATTGCGAATAACGTATCTATTGCTTACCTTCTACCGGGTGAGTCAATAAAAAGGCCCCGCATTAGCGAAAGTGCTGCTACCTCAATATTAAAGCTTTAATATTGAAAACTGTCTTGTTTTAATGCTGATAAAGTCCAATAGGATTCAGTAATTTACCCGTTTATATGGGGGATTTTCCGCAGTAAGCCCCTTTCAAAAACCTTCAAAAACGAGCGATAACGACAGGCAAAATTTCCTTCGCCTACCATCTTAACTACAATGTCACGCGTATTCGTTATTATTCATACTGGGGGGGGGGCTTTTATTCCACCCAACAGGACAGCATGTGCTAAAGCGTGCTGAAGTCATTACTGTAAGGAAACTTTACTTGGGAAACTTGTTCTTGATTTTAGCACGTTTGCTACGGTTTTCCCGAAGGGGCATTTTTTTGGAAAATCCTTTGCAAAGTCTGAACGGAGAAACCGATTTCAGCCAGAAAAATTCTGAAAATAATTGAGTATGTTAACTTTTCAATCTAAAGCATCATTGATTAAATATTCCGGGAGCAGTAGCCTTTCAAACGCCGGGCCTTTTTCTTGACACACCCGGTACTTACAACCTAACACTTGTGATCTCCCTATGAAAAACTACCTCCCCCTGGCTACAGCGGCCATTTATCGAAACTGAACAGCCAATTCCACCAGTTTCTGTTGGGGAGTCTATTTGAACATGATGCATCATAAGCTGCGCGATAAAAAGAATCCGTTTGAGAGGCAAAAATATATTTTTTGAGAATACTGGAAACAATTGGGGGTGGCAGCCACCTGCATCTACTCTTCGAGAATTTTTCTTCGCAGCACAGCTGCCATTGTATTATACAAGAAGAAACAGCACAGCAAGCATACGTTTTAGGATTGGTCTCTTTAATAAATTCATCCGTAAAAACTTGCAAATCTAAACTCAAGAACTCTGACGTTCCGAGAGTGTGAAACAGCAATCGGAAGATTTTGAACAAATCCGTCAATCTTTCGAAGTTTCCAGTATGTTTTAACAGACACTTGTTGCACTGTAAGTATAGCAAGAATCAGACATTCTCCTAACAGATTTCCATAGATAGCGAATGGTTATTAACGACAAGGCCCTCTTAGTCCCTCTTTCGCAAACTTTGAAGCTCAAAATTTGCCCTTCATATCATGCCATGCTCAACATGATCCGTGTTCTCAGATATCTATGCAGCTTCTTCGTAAGCCTCGACGTGTCCTGAAATCTGTCCAAATGGGGAGGGGGGGGGGCGATAACAGAAACCAATCTTTAGCAAAGATACTTGCCACAAAAAGAATGCCGTAAATAGGATATTAAATGGGAAATTACACAAATTAAAGTAGCAGATAAACATTTGATCAAACAAAAGCGTAAAACGTGACAGGAAAAGTTCAATAAAATACTGACGATGGACAAAGATGGAATTTCGTGACTTCCTGGAAAGGGCTGGATAAGAACAACTCTGCGCCCTTGTCAAATGATAGTACAAAAATATCAGAGATAACATTTTCCTTATTTAGTAGCCTCCTTCCATCAATTTTGGCTTAGAGATTGAGAAGGAAATATTTATTGATCATTCTAAATTCTTTAGTTGATTAGGAAGGTTTTTGCCGCAACCGGCCGCAACTTTAGTAAGGTAAAGTTACTACGCCAAAAAATATTTCACGGCCGAAAACAGTCATCAAGTCTAAGAAGACAACGAACCAAAATTTTCTGCCGACAAAATCAACGATAACAATAGCGACAGCAACAAAATCAAGTAGGAACATAACATTACAAGAGGGGGGCTTGCGAGGGTACTAGCACTGGAAAACCCAGACCAAAATTTGGAAACAGCCGAAAACCAGGAAATAAAAAAACCAAAACCCGAAACTGCAAAACTAAACAAAAATCCTCAATTTTCGTCAGTAATCTTGGAGGTTTTTTCAGCATTTTTCTTTTCACTGAATCTCTGGGCATCATTTTAAGCATTTGAAACCTGGTTTTTCGATCTCAGTGAACCACATGGACTGTATGACTTGGAAAACCGTAAAAACAGGAAATTTTGAATGAAACATCCGAAACATGAGCACAAAATTCGCCAAACCCACTACCCGTGACACATCTCAAAACCCGAAAACCCCTAACGTAAAACCAAAAACCCGAGGGCTAAAATTAACCAAACCCGCAACCCGTGGAACCCCAAAGCCCCCTTCTTACAATCATATGAAATGACTATTCTCCCTTCAATACCCAAAAAACTTCAAACTATCTTGCAATCAAACATTGTTACCTTCAAAATTGATTAATATGAAGCCAAAAATATGCTGTAGATTCAAACATTCTGTTTCATTTAACCCCGAACGCTATTAAATTCATGTTCAGTGTCTCACTTCTTCAACAACATCTTTTAAAAGTGAACCCTGGAGCCCTGTCCTAGGTATATGGGCAAATGATGGCAAAAAAATTGATAGTTGAAGGTGAAGTTGTGAACCCTAAGTCATGACGCTCAAGTGATTGGTATCTACTTGGGCCTAAATCCAGTCCGTCCGACAGTTCTGGCGGCAAAATCGGAGGATTACACCATTGGACCAAAACACCTTCCTTAGTGCTACTGTTCATCCACAGATCTCCACTCCACTCTACTCCACTCCACAACCGACGGCTGACGCCCAAGTAGTAGAGTGCTACTTTGTCCTGAACCCTCTGCCCGACTGTCCTAGCTGTTAAATCAGAGGGTTACACCACTACAACACAGCACCTTCATATAATGCTACTGTTTATCCACAGATATACGAAGCTCCCCTCAGCCACAAAACCAGCCTCAGTTTCAACAGCACATAAATACTGAGAAAGATTTGACTAAAGCTGACGATGAAGCAGATGATTGTGATGCGAGCATGCATCGACGAGCAAGAACAACAATAACAACATGGCAAAGAAATGAACTCGAGGCTCTCTTTGCAAAGCATCGATATCCAGCCCTTGAAAAAGTGGAGCAGCTTAGTGAAAAACTTGGATTGCCACAATATGTTATCAAGGCAAGTATCATCTACAATGATACAATTACGTCATCACCAGCTTAGCCCCAACTAAGCTCATTACATATCGTAGCTTCACTCCATCGCTTCAACTACGATTCCTTTCACTCCGCTTCCAGAAATAGATTGGAATCATCCTGATATCATTTACTGGGTGTCTCAAGAAAGGACCCCCTTTTAAATGGAAATAGGAACAAAATGATTAAACATTATTATTCTCAGAGTGCACAGCTAAATTTATCATTCTTCAACTTAGATGCACATACCTTGCAAGTAAAATCGTCCACCAAACACCAGAGATACAACCTTGCAAACTCAAAATTTACAGTGCACCAGAAACCAGAGGTTTTGAAAAAGGGCCTAGCCATGACTGTAACTGTAAACTTTACTTTTTGCTTTTGGAAACAATTAAAAGACGCATGGGCATCCCCCTGATCAAATTGTGGTAAGAATGATAAAGTTGTGACACATCTCCAAAATAACCTTGCATATGCTCCTTTTCCTCTTTTTTTGGATATAAATAACAGTTGGAACTAAAGATGAAGTTCAAAATCCTTTTGCAAAATGCCTGCATTATCAAATCATAGATAGGCCTTTCGCCAGACCTCTGGTTTTGAGTGCAACCCAAATTTTGACCTTGTGAGCTAGTATCTTCGGTCTTTTGTGGACGATTTCAATGCGCCAGGTATGCGCATTTAAGTTGAAGATCAACAAATGTACCTATCAATTCAAAAAGTCCCCATATTTTATCGTTTGTTGCCCATTTTAGTCAAATGGGATTATTTGTTTGAGAAACCCGGTATAACACAACACGAAATAACATAACAGAACACAATACAAGCCAACATAACATAAAATGAAACGAAATAACATAATATAACATAACAGACGTTGCGCGATACAATAGAACATAACATAACATAACATAACATGACACATGACATGACAAGGCATGGCATGACATGACATGATATAACATGACATAATGCTGCATAAGGCTATGAGCCTGTTACAGGTCGCTGCAACTCTACTTATGCTGTTGTCATTTGTTAGGAGATGATCCTGAACGATATGCAAGTTTGAAACATCGGAGGCCACATACTATTGGAACCCAGCATGCCCCCGCACATATCGGATGGACCAATCGACACCCACAGTTAATCCGGCCCCCACAAAGATCCAAGGCTACCCTAATGCCAATCAACCAAAGTCCATCCATCAAGACCAACGTTGAGGGTCTTAATGGAGTAAGACTAGTCCTATTATCTACGCACATTCACCTCTACGATGCAGCACAGCTTAGCCCAGCACATCACAGTTTACCTTTGTTCAAATAATTGTGTATTTGTAATTTCGGTAGTTTTGTTCCGAAGAAGACAAACCCGTACGGGTTCCGGGTACGGGTTCCGAAGAAGTCTCGTATATATAATGAGTGAAATACGATCTCTTATATAAACATACAGCTAGTATATAAGTAATCATTAAGAATGATTGACAATCAATAGTTCATCTAAGCAATAGTTGTCTTTGCTTTTGCGTTGTTTTGCAGTGTTCCTGCCTTAAAACAATTAACACTTCGCAGCAAGCATTTTAAAGCCAGATTGGACGCACAGCATTTGATCGTTTATTTTTCTTTATACAATTCATCATCATTATGATGGTTTTTGAAGCTGGATTTTATATGTACGATGAAAATCAAATAGACGATTGCGCTAAAGATGGCAGTGAAGAATTTTACCAAGATCCTTTGCGGTAATGAAGAAATCAGCCAATCAAATCAATCGAAATTCAATGTGGCACAAAGCATCATGGTAAAAAATTCCTGTCCGCCATCTTTAGCAAAATCATCTATTACTGCGATTTTCAAATAAATTGACCTCCTAGCTGGTCTACAAGAGGGTTCTGTATCGAGCGATACAATTTTTCAATTTGCAGAAACCTGAAGAGTTCTGTTGTGATGCCGTCTTTGTATTGCCATTGATATCACGAGCTCTTTTTCCTTAGGCAGCAAAAGCATTAATGTTTTTTCTCAGTATTGGGCTGGAGTACGGGTTTGTCGGGGTAAATGGCCAATCATTCATAAAGAAAGTTTCTTGGACTAAGCGAGATTATATTCCAAAGATGTGTCGGGTGACTCAAAAAAATTAAAACACGTTTGGCAACAAAGACTACGCTGCCAATATTCAAATTTGATATGTCAATCTATCAGATATGAAAAAATTTTGTTTGGTTAAGTCACTGATCTTTTAGACCTAGAAATTAGGAAACTGCTGAGACGGGGTCTACGTTTGAAGAATTCTGGTCCAAGATTTACTTGCTATTGAAATTAAGATTCGATATATTTGTCAATCTCATGAATATAATTCAAATTTCGCAACTGACACTGGAAACTAGACTTCGAGGTAGCCCACATGAAGCTTGAACATGCGATTGTTAGAAATCGTTACATTTTCATGCAATATGATTGCTTGACCAAAAGCCAATAAATGTGGCAAAATCTAAATGATTTCAGTTAAAAGTTTTCCAATTAAATTTGCGGCAGGAAGAATCCTGGGCATATGAAAATCTACTACCTAATTAACAACACCAATGTCGGTATCATAAAGGATGGAATGCTTCATGCAAAAGTCTAGTAAATACATTTACACAAGATTTGGCAGATCTTGAGCTCACAAATTATGTGGTTGAGAGCAAAATTATGATAATTAGGAATGATTATTGAAACTAGTGTTGTTAAAGAGAAATCACGTTACTGTTTACGAAATTGGATGTGCGCCGAGCATGTAACGCTCAAGGGCAAATATGACGTAAATCATCCTTCAGCAGATTATTGTTGATGGAGTTTTAAAGAAATTTAAGTGCAACGACCAACCATCAATAAGCGAAATCATTAAATGTGTATGACGTCATGGTCGGTTTGAACCATCAAAACTTGTACTGCCTTTGGTATCGAGGAAATGTCCCAGCTTCGATCATATCATCAGAAAATATCAATGGTTTATATCTGACCAGTTTTTTCTTTGCCATACTTTAGGGGCAGAAACTTTCGCGGGCAGAAAGTAAAAAACCTTTGAGAAACCTTAAAAAACGTGCTAAAATTACAAGCAAAAGTCCCTAATGTGTTTACCTCACAGTGTGAATAACTTAATCAGGGGGATTCCATTCTCCTATGAGGACAAAAAACATGAGCACATCCAAGAGTCATTATTGCTAGGAAGTCGAACAAAGGGAAATTTTGCTTGCTGTTTTCGCTCGTTTTTGCAGGTTTTCGAAAGGGGCTTTTTGCAGAAAATCTCCAATTTCGACGGGAAGGAATGACCAATTAAGGCCGGGTGAATTACTGAAACGAATTTGACACATCGGGGATAAAACAAGACAGTTTTCAACATCATTGTTTGATATTGAGGGATCAGGAATTTTTCAAACGCCGGACGTTTTTATTGACTCACCCGGTAGGTAACCATAAACACAACTGTTGTCTGTATAATCTATATTGTTGCCCACACGGAGCCATGGTGTTCTGCACAGATTTTGGTGAATGAGGTGAATCTACAATAAAGTTACTATCGAAAATCCACCACTATCTCTGTAATCGTACAGCATATGAATGTTTCGTTTGTTTCTATAAGAAATTCAAGATTCCATCTTCAAAATAACACCTTTATTTCGAGAAAGTAGTGGAAAATCTCTGTGATGTGACTTATCAAAAATACTGCAAAATCGTGTTTTCGAAAGAAGTTTGTTTACATTGCTTCTGTGCGTTGATAAAGCTGTGGACTTACTCTATAAACGGGTCAAAGAAAAAGCCTACGGATGGTTTTGTCCGTCTTGTCCTTCTAACTTAACAATATGCATGCACACGTCGAATTCATCAAAAACAACAGGCCAACCTTAGACATGCAAATGCGGTTCTTAAGTTAGCTATTTATCTCCTTCAACTAATTTTGACGTTCCTCCCGTAGGTTTGGTTTCAAAATCGCCGCGCAAAGTTTAGAAAGGAGGGAAAACGACGAACAAACACCATAGCGGCTGCTGCGGCCAGAAGAAATACACCAGTAGTGTGTCCGCACGGAGCACCGATAAACAATGCAACACCGCCGGCGGGACAGCCTACAACGGCAAACTCACCGCAGTTTGAAATTACAACAATGAACAATTTCTTATTACATCAACGGCGCGCGTTTACCGTCGAACATCTTCAAGCGGCCACCAAAGAGACTGCCGTTAAAGAATTACCAGAGAAAAGCGACATGGAGTTTAATAACCGCGCAGAAGAAGATTTTGAGCAGAGAAGGAGAGATGAGATACAATTTCTGATGCAGAAACAGTTAAGTGAAGACTACCACAACCGATATGCAATCACTATAAGGGAGATGGAGGCACGTTCTCGAAATGAGTGTTGTTGCATTAACTGTAGACTAGGGACTTGCTATGCAAAGTACTGACTGCTAATAGACATGGCGGCAATCAAAAAGGGGAGGACTGAAGATGTACACATACAAACGCTGAGATACGAAACTAACAACCAAAGCTCGGAGATGAACTGCTCAGTGGATCCTACGCTGACGAGACTTAATAACGCAAGAATCAAATCTACAAGAACCAAAGCTCGAAGAAAGAAGTGCTCGACAATTGATGATACAGTTGATCCCACGATGAAGAGACTTTCTACGCAAAGTATTGACAACTACCTGTTGAAACCAATCAGCCGACAACTTTTAGTAATCATATACAGCAATCCAACCAAGAACAAATCAATGATAATGATAATGATGATGATAATAATAATAGTAACAAACTTTGTGACAAAGGCGAGGAAGGGAAGGACTGTGGAAGCACACATACAGAGACCGAGACACTACGCTAAGGGTCGAAGCTCGGAGAAAGAATTGCTCAACAGTTACTGATCTAGCTAAAATAACTGCATTCTAATGTCTAGTTGTAATGTCAGATAGAAAAAATTCTGCAAGCCAGCGCGGAGAGGACCGAGGAAGTACCTTTTCAGGCGTTGAGATATTATGTCAAGAACAACAGCTTGGAGAAAATACTGCTCAATAGTTAATGATCCAGTGATTCCTATGTTGTAGAGCAGCGTTGCTAAAATACAAACTCCGATTTCGAGTTGTAATTTCGCATACAAACAATTCTGCAAGTCGGCATGAAGGGGACGATTTGGGATGCACATTATGCTAAGAACTAAAGCTTGGAGAAAAAACTGCTAAGCAACTGATGATCAAATGCATCAGGAAGTAAAGCAACATTGCTAAAATACAAATTCTGATTTCGAGTTGTAATTTCGCATGGGACTCACGACGTGATGTGGCAGACGAAGGATGACAGTAAGAGGCATATAGAAAGTTATGATACGCGCATAGAATTATAGAATATAGAATATATTGAATTTGAATCTGTTAGACGGTATCATTATGAAATAAAAGTTCTTAATGTAGCATAGAGAAGGGCCTCTTAGATTTTATTCATTTTCATGTCACCATATCGGATAAGTAAACAAACAAAAGTTATGACGTTTGGCGGGCTGTGAAATGTATAGTACGCAGCCGATATTCAAAACTGAAATGTTAATCTTATCAGTCAAAGGCTAATTTAGCATTGAAAGTTTCGTTTGCTAAAATCACTCATCTTTAAGACAGAAATTAGGAAAATAATGGCAAGGGCTTGCATAGGGACGAGAATAGCATGTTCTACTTTGGTCCATGATTTACTAGCCATTGCAAGTTAATTCTAATTCTGAAACTGACGATTGTATTGAATTTAAATTTCAATATAATATAAATCATGGACCAGAATGAAACATGGAATTCTCTTTCCCATACCAACCCATTACCAGCATTTTCCTAACTTCTGGGTCTATAAGATGAGTGAGTTTTTAAACAAAAATTTTCATTTCCAAGTCAGCCTTTGACTGATAAAATATAAAATGTCAGTATTGAGTATCAGCCGTGTGCTTTACATTCCATGGACCGCTAAGTTTTTTAACTTTCTCACTCGTTACTGGTTTGGTTCTCTTTAAGCCACATTTCAGTTTTGAGTATCAGCCGTGTACTTTACATTCCACGGACCGCTAAGTTTTTCAACTTTATTACTCACTCGTTACTGGCTTTGTTCTCTTTTAGCCAATTTTCGAACGAATAAAATTCAATGTGAAGCCGATCTCTGATGAGATCTTAATCAAATGCAGAAAAATAGATATGGAATGCGGCATCTAAAATCCGTTGTCCTAAACCAGCTGTATCTTTATTAGTAGAATATCCATTTTATTTTCGTGAAGGTACTCAAAAAGTTGTCTCAAAAAGCCTTATTTTCAGACATTTGATTAGAATATGGCGATGTCATCGGCTAATGAGCGCGAAATTGGCACACTTGTGGATTTTCTTGTGCCCTATTCGCAGATTTGACTTGAATCCTAGATAATTTAATTATTGCACGCATAGAAATATAGCAAAATACCTAAAAGCACACATATATATTTATATATTTATATCAATATTTAATGCATCCCTTTAGCAACATCTTGAAAATTTGATTAATGCAGTTGAAAAAAGTCTCTAATTTATTCTATAGCCTACCAGATCCAAGAGTAATATTAGCTTATTTGATGGAGGTCAATTGAGATGTTGTACTGTTGTTCCATCCTATTCATTGTTCAGTAAGGGGAATTGAATACTGGCTGAAAAGTGCAAATTGTATCAAGGTTGATTTCCAAGTTGCATCATGGGCAGCTCGGACACTATTGTTGTGCTGTCTGAACTAACCATGAAACGATAATGATTCAGTACTCACCAAGGCAAGCAACGTTTGTAATCCGTTACAACATCGTAGTTTGGTTAGGCCCGAGCTTCAAATTCTGAATCCAAGCTGAACTGCAACAACATTCCGCCTCCCAAACTTACCCTAACGAAATGCCCTCGCAGCGATCGTTAGGGTAAGTTTGAGAGGCGGAATGTTGTTGCAGTTCAGCTTGGATTCAGAATTTGAAGATCGGGCCTAACCAAAATACGATGTTGCATCGGAATACAACATTGCTTGGCTTGGTGGGTACTGAATCATTATTGTTTCCTGGTTATGGTTAGTTCAGACAGCAAAACAATAGTGTCCGAAGTGCCCATGGTTGCATCGCAAGTATTCTTCGAATAACAATTTTCCAATGTGTGAGGTTCCTTTGGTCCACCCGGTAAACTAGGGCTTTATAGATCTGTTCCTTTTTGTTCTCAAACCTTACACATCACGGATAGTTGGATGCGCCAGGGTATCATTTGGTAAAGTCGAGAAAATTATGTACAACAAGAGTCCCATTAAGAATTAAGTGATGTTTGCTAGTAGCTAAATTGCATACATTTGGCATGTTTTACCCCATGTTGATCAGGACTGAAGACAATGTTTCAGCTGCAAAACACCCATTTAATTTGATTACACAATTTTACAGTCTTTGGCATGGGAATATCACAACTTAATGGTCTCATGTCTCATCAGAGATGGACGAACAGCAATGGAAGATACCTATGCCCTATGCTAAAACAGATTTTTTAAATACAAAAAAACCCGCACACAAGAAATTGAATAATAAGAAACTGCAGGCTGACTTTCTTAAATTCACGTATCAAAATATAAGAAAATAGTGGGCGGGAAGTTTTTCCATATGCTTAAAAGTTCTTATTTCAGAACAAAAACCTTTGGAACAAAATAAAAGTAAGAAGAAGTTTTCCAGGAACGGGCTAACTTCAACTCATTAAATCTAAGATTTGCGTTACAGTTTCCAGTTCTCTAAAATACTGATTGACATTACAGTCAGTGTGCCCTTTTTCATAGAGTTTGAAGTGCTTTGTTTGTACAAATGTATGATACAGAGCCCTTAGCGGGGAAATAAAATACACTCGGAAGCATTCATCATCAATCATGGAATCTGTGCCTTCTTGGTCGGTCTTGCTATTTTTATCAGAGGTCCTTATGAGACATTCATCAGCCGTTTCTTCAAAATTCATTCTATTTGTAAGAAAAAGTACAGCCTGATCCGAAAAATGAGTTTCCTATATGCAGGTTTCCACCTTACAGTTCAAGAAATGCATTTTTTGTGATTATTCGTTTCGTCTTTTTCCATTCTCAGCTATTCGGAAACTTTTTAATAACTTTTAGAATTTTAGGTATCTTCAACGAACTTGAGGATAAAAAGATTTGGTTTTGCAGTCAGCAAGTCCCGATATCTTATCTTGTTGCTTCTTTTCCCATCAAAGAGGGGTACATTTTATGACACCTGGTTTACGGTTACTTTGTTATAATTTTACACACTGGAGGCAACTGCTTAATCACCCAGCAGATGACTTGCAAAAAAGGATACGAAAGCTCTGGAAATAAGGGAAGCAAATTCTACAACTTTGCTGACCGAATGGCCCTGAATTACAGTCAACATCTCTATTGTCATCCAATAATTTCAAGGCTAGAATATAGCCATCATTATAATTGTTTGCATTTTAGCATAATAATAGTCTTGTAGTTATCCAACTGCTGTATTCTATTGTACACGGGTAAACAGAATTGAAAGCAGTTACCAAAACACAAAGATGTATCATGCACTATTCTGTATTGGTTGTTTGTAACTGACTATGTTGTACAGAATATATCATACGGTCTGTAGACGTTTGCTGCACTTTTGTTTCGACTTTTTCCAGCAATGGAATTTAGCCAAACCAAGAACTATGTTAATTTCGTCACCTGGTCACAGTTCAATTTGCACATTATAGGCTCAAATCTTTGAAATCTTTACAAAAGGTCGGTGTAAAACTGCATCACATTTTCCATGAATTGGATGACTTGAAAGGAACTTTAGGTAGTTTGCTGTAAATCTGCTGTGACAATTTTTTGATAGCTAAATTATTTTTTAACTGGCGGCATTCTGATTGTTTTTGCAAAATGCATCGAAAATTTGAAAAAATCAAAATCACTGTAAATCTTATATCACTCGAGGAAAATTTATACGTTCTTCAAGAAACCATAGTTTATGAAGGCCTACAATATAGTGGTAAGCTGAAATCTGTAGCTCTTCTGGTTAACGATTTAGAAATTTGAAGACGTCATAGCGTCAAAATTAATTAATGCCGCCATTCGGAACCTAAAAAAGATATAAAAAATTCGCCATGGCAGATTTGCAGCAAATTACCCAAAGTTCCTTTAAAGACCCATTGCTAACCATGATCCTTTGTGCGCCGAATGAAAAGCAAGACAAAGGCAATTTAGGCCAAAAAGGATTTTCAGATAACACGAAAGTCGATATGGCGCCACGAAGGATCATGGTCAGCAATGGGTCTTTGAGCACTTTAATTCAAAGAAAAGTGTCATGGAATTTTACACCAACCCTTTTAACGATCTGAACCCTATGCTAATTCGCACTACAGTAAAAAAAGTTTTTTCTTCTCAAAACGGTTGTTATGACTCATCACTTTCAAATAGAATGAACACTCTTCGATTCCACCCAAATGTGTCAGGAAATCTTTGAAGGTGCTGCAATCATCTCATATCGAGACAAAATAATGTGGACGAAGAAAAATCTTGGTCAAACGCGTTTAAGAGCTTAAACCAAGATTTAAGGCATTACAATTTGATTTGCAAGAAATTCTAAACTTACCTTAGGACCCCAAATCGGCATCATTCCATTGCACTTTGTGTTGGCGTTTTGCAAAGCAGCACTTTCCCATTCATCTCTGGATCTTGCATGTCTGTCAATAACAAAGGTACTGACCAATAATAGCATAGATTCTAAATCTTTAAACAGTTGGGTGTAAAAGCCAACGAAGTATTTCTTTGAACTGAATGACTTCAAAGAAACTCTAGCTATTTTACAGTAATTCTACCGTTTGACTTTTCTGAAACATTCAATGTTTTCGCAATTACAGTGCTTTCTTCTTCTTCGAAAATTCAAGAGCAATCTTCAAAACAACTTTAAACGATCGCAATTTCTACATTGTTGGATAGAACATGCAATAATCTCCAAAAAATGGATGTCTACAATAAGTTATCCAGCAGAGGTCTCTCATCTTTGCGGTTTATGATTTAGAAATTTGATGACGTCACATCCTCAAATCAGCTGAAATTTTGACTGCACTGTAATTTAAAAATATATCAAAAATTTCTGAAATGCCCAACGGTACGTAGAATTATTGACAGGTAGCTAAAGTTTCTTTTAAGCAGTTCATTTAGAAGGAATATTTCACAGAATTTACACCAACCTTTTTTCGCAGCTTTAAAGCGTCGCATAAACACAGCTCCAAACAAATTAAATTTTTAAAAATCAAGCTCGAAACCCACTTCAGTAAATGTGCAGGAACTGGATATCATAAGAATAAAAATCTGGAGTTGCTCGAAATTTTTCGAATTTCTTCATTTTCCTCGGGATGACTGCATATGTTACATACAGGAACACTGCACTGTATACAAATGTACTTTGTTTCTCTTGTCATGGAGCTAAAACAGAAGTCGGTTTTTGGAGCAAAAGAAGCCATTCCTGTTCGTTTTGGTGTTTTGGGTTGGCGCCGAATGCGAAGTTGATGAAATATCATTTTGTGCATGCGCCGCCTTCTTTGAATGAAATTTACAAAGTCTAACATAAAAGAAAACAAAGTACAGTAATCCTAAATAGATTTTTTAAAACTATTTCGGGAAGGTGCCTGTTTGGTGTCGGCAGGAAGGTCATTCTACTTGGGCCTAACTCACCTAATTGCTTCGCTGTGACAGTCAACATGAATGACATTGAAATGTGATACTGTTGAATAACCCTGCAAACAAAATGAAAATCAGACAACCAACAAATAAAATAATGCAAATCAAATGACACTGGCTTATCAAATGCTTCTTGTTGGAAGAGAATTCATTCTCAAGCAGATTCAAGATTTTCATGGTTGCTTCTCATGAGGAAGTTTGATGCGATTTTCCAAATCAGCCAATCGTTTATGACGGTGAAGATGGTTCTTCTGCAAAGGCGGCTTTAAGTGGAATGTTTTTTTGGGAATCTGTAGCCTTTGAAATACTCTAAGATCTTCAGCTCTATCTAGATTACACTGCTTTCAAGAGACGAATATAAGTATTCTATGATCGGTCTATGAGAATAATCTGCCGATTTTCTTAAACTCAAGTAAGGTTTACCCACCCAGTATGCAGGAAATAGCAGACTCCTCCATTAATTTGAATTTTGCAGTCCTTGTGTCACAAACTTGATCATATTGCTTAACCCCCTGTTATTTTTGTTTGGGATCTGAAGAAACTGGACTTGATAGAATTTACGTAGCAACCGCGGCCCCAGACGCAAGGTTGCGTGGAGCGCTGACGAGAAACGGACAATACTAGAATTAAAGCTCAGAAATGTTTCCCGTCGGCTTCTAGCTGACGAGCTGCTATAGAAACGCAAAACAGAACTGCAAAACAATTCACTTGGGAGAAAATTCGGACACCATGCCATCGCCGTATATACCAAGACACAAAACAAACATGAGGACGGGGACTAGTCAGGCATTCAAAGGGAAGGTACTGCTCTTACTTGCATCTTTATAGTTCATATTCATGTTTGATTTCATTCCAGTGTTTTTGCAAATAGACAAAATCGGGTAAGGTTTGTTTACACCCATTTCAAGTCATGTGATCAATCTCTTGATAAAACATCTTTTGATTTCTCTAACACATTTCATGCCATGCAAAGTCGTGCCATGTGTGCAAAAAATAGCATAATACTGAAACTTCCCACGAGTATGGTCACATGACTTGAAATGGGTAAAACAAACCTTAGCCAATTAGGTAGGCCTAGTTTATCGCTTCACTTTATTTTCATACTCCAACTGCCCTGTCCCAACAAAATTCTTCTTTTCACTATTGATTCTGTGGTAGATTGCATGTGTAGTCATTCTACGAATTCCAACGCACTGAAAGATGCTGCGAAGGAGCGTGAAGACGATTCCGTAGCAAGATTCTACCTTTCCAAAGGATAACTCCTGATGAATCTAAGATTCTAATTACCTGCGTTTTTCTTGGTTTATTTTCAAACTCCTCCAAGATACATCGTGTGGTGTAGGTATAGACTGCAAGCACCTGAGAAAATTCGAGATGTAATCAGATTACAACAGAACAGATCTCAAAAAGGAATATCACAAAAAAATTCGTTATTAGACCAGCTACATTTCTGACATATTCATATCTGTTGATAAACGTTTCAAAACGGGATCACGATGAGCAATGGTAAATTTTGCAAAACAATTCCGAAAAGACAAAGCAATTTCCTTTCAGAAGAATAGCTTTTTACACCTTTGAGTGCACTCAATCAAATGACGATAAAATAGCCAAAGGAAACACTATGGTGGCTGCACTTAACGTGTGAATTCTTTTCTTGAGGCTGTTAGATCGCTTTGTCTTAAGCAGAACTGTATCATTTGCTTTAAACAATTCACCCTTGCAGTGTAGATCATGGGCAATGATGCACCGTATTTGTAGCTTGGAAATTAAAGTTGCTACCTCGATATTACCATGGTTTTCTTCGGTGTTTTCCCTTTGGCCCAAGCCTAACCAGTGCTAGAATTCAAATTTACATGGCTCCTGCGCGTCTGAACTGTTGGCTCCTATACAAGGCAGCGTTCCTCCTCATTTCAAGAGGAAGTATGAAATGAGGATGAACGCTATATAGAAACTAACTGTTCAGACGCGCAGAATCAATCTGAATTTGATTCCTAGCACTAATTAGGCTTCAGCCGAAGAGAAAGCAAAAATATCGAGGTAATCAACTTTGATTTCTTAGCTACAAACAAGGTGCATTATTGCCGATTTGTAGATGCTACTTTTGAGCAGTTAAAGTGAATAACCTGGGTTAAAGATGAGATCTCACAGGTTTATTAATCGTACTTGGCAATCCAATGCGTGGCGAAGAAAGCAAAGCCAAAGAAAACAATGGCGTGCTTATGCTCTTTTTATCCTGCTCATAGACCGAAGCCATATACTTCAGGTTATTAATTCTAAGTCAACCGAAAGAGATCAGAAAGAATCAGTTTTTGGTTTTGGAACTGACCTTCTTTGGGTGAAACTTGTATCCTTCTCTACAAATACAGCAGATAAGACCTTTCTCTTCGAGTAGCTCCTCCATTTCTTTGATGACGGACGAAGGTTTTGCTTTAATCTGACCACTGTCGGTTACCTGTGCGAATGCAAAATACAACAATTTGAAATAAGAGCAGAAATTAAGGTCATCATCAGATTACTGTATTTCTTTGACACAATAATGGATACGAGCTAAGCATCAGAAGAAAACAAGACGGCTTTTCGAAATCCAACATATTCAAGAAATCATATCGCGTTAAGACTTTTGAGCCCCAGGGGGTACCTGACCTAAATTTGTACGGGGAACTGCCTACGACAAAATTTTCCCTTACCCGGGTCCAGAATTTTTACCTTCAAATGATACCCGATTCTAGAAAAAATCTGCAAAAAGTATACTCCAAAACGCAAAAATTGGACTTAGTATTAACCCGATCTAACAAAATTTGCCCCTTTGACATGTTTTGACAACCGACTCCAGACTTCTTCTGGTACCACGTTTCAGAAAAAATAGGCAAAAACGATACCCTAAAAAACTGCTCATCCCCGCATCCCCGTCGGACAAATATACTAAGTACCCCCTTACCTGGGTTTTGAACAAACTAACCATATCTTACATCAACTTACCAACATGCCAAGGGCCTCCAACTGTTTTTGTCTCATCGCCAATGCCATCTTTTTCTTGTCCTCCCTTGTCTGACGACGAACGGCGTGCACCTATCATCAAACAATGACACGAATAAACATCTGAATATTGGATACAAGAAGATATTGTAAAAATTTTTCCCTTCGGAAATTGCTGGTCAAGAAGGGTGATAAAGAACAATCTAACTACTTCAGCTAAAAATGTTATCAGAATAAACCTGGGTACTCAAAGTCATAAATCCCAAAGGCGGTGCAACAAATCAGGGTATGACATTTGTCACAAAGTGTGAATCGCTTTTTCCCCGTGGCAATCCGTGAGGAAATCGTGCCAGCATTTGTGATTTTTACACATATGACGCCATAACACTCTACCTTTTTGGCAACATCGTGATTTTCCCGCAAAGCCTCGATGAGATTCTCAGCAAGAGATCCTACGCTTTCAGCAGACGAAACTTGTTCGAGACGATGAAGTAATGCTATGTTTTCTTCAGACCCAACCAGATCCTATAAAAGAAATGACGATACTACACAAGGAAGACAGGCTTTTACGATATAAAGCATTGGTAAAGTGAAACCATTGCAATAAGGAATAAGGATGCAGTGGCTTCAACGAGTGTTTTGGAAAAACTTGCAAAGATAAGTCAACCAAAAGTGGTACTGGTGAAGGATTGCAACATTTGCGAAATTGTTTCAGAAATTAAGAAAACTTGAGTGAATCGGAGATCAAAGCCACAGACTCAAGGGCCTGTGTTTGCACCAAAAGCTGACAAGCCCAACAAGAGCCTAGTTCACTAATTTTCAAATCAATCCAAACCAAAAACTGCTCCAAGGAAAATATGTTGGCCTCTAGGAAAATAAGTACAATAAGTTGGCTCCTTATTGCCAAAGCATATATTTGAAGACTGGCCTCATGATCAAATTTTGGTGCTTTTTCAAACAGAGAGACAATTTTGGGATATTTGGTTATCAAGGTAGCTTGATGATTGAATGGGCTCGTATAACAGCAGAACGTAAAACCGGCACAATGTAGGCAAGGAAGGCCCAATTCGCCTAGTCTTGTGTATCAATTGTCATTATTTTTCGAATATGGTCTAATTAAAATAAATTGCAATTTGCTTGAAAACAGAAACATCATTAGAAACTTATTCAGGTGTGAACAATTTGAGAAATTACTTGTGTATTGGAATGTCCACCAACAAGACCAGTCAGCATTCGCAGCACGTACGGCAATGCAGGGCGCACTAAGAATTCCTTCCATTTATTGGCATCCAGAATACCAGAGGCACTGCAAAAATACAACAGAACTGCGTAAAAATATTTTAAATTAGCTGTTAATGGCGGGACATATTAGAGAGGGGGCTTATACGAGAGAGGGCTAAAACAGTGCTTTAGATGGGATGATACAAGGCTCTTGGCAAAGATTAGCAAAGGTACAAATAACATTATACCTGAAGGACTTCGGTGGGGTATGTTCATTAAGGTAGTCCAATGCACGTTGCGGAATATCACGATCTTTGATCAAATCTTTTAGTCTTGAGCCGCTAGTTGTATTCTGAAAGGAAAGGATGCTTGACAGTTAGATATACATCACACAAGCTAAACTTGAAGAGTAATCATTACTGTATCAATCCGATAAACATGCAAGATTTGAGGCTTGCGAAGTGCAGTTGAGGTTGGTAAAACTAAATGACCAACCTTAACTTAAAAGATCAAACTGAAGTTTACATAGTTTCGCAGAATGATTGTAGGCATTGCTTGCTTGATCCTTTCCCTGCTTGCTTGTTTGTTTGAAATTAAACATCTCCAGCAATGCTGAGCTTTGCTATCTGGGGATTCATTACACCACTGAAAAAATTCCAGGTACCGTACAAAGTATCGGGTACAGTGTGCTTGGACACACAACTACAAAGGACACCCACAAATAAAAGAATATACCAGAATTAATGCCTCGAAATATCCCTGTGGGTTTCTAGCTGAATAACTGCAAAAATCAGACGATAAGGACAAAACATTCGAATTATGCGCTAATAATGGAAAAATAAAGATGTCACTAAACACGGAGGCCAATCTCAACCCCATTTCCAACTACATCCTGCAGAACAGTAGCATTATACCATTTATGGCCATTCTACGCAATCCAAAAAACTTAATACTCCTTTCTTACAATGCTTTACCTCAAGTAGGTAGCATCAAGGTCTATTGACCATGGTAGCATAGACAAAATCAGCTAAGGTTTTGTTTACAACCATTTCAAGTCATGCAATCAATCTTTTGATAAAACATCTTTTGATTTCTCTAATATTGTTCATATGCCATGCAAAGTTGAGCCATGAGTGCAAAAAGCAGCAAAATACTAAAACATTACAAGAACGAGTTTGGTCACATGACTTGAATGGGTAAAGTAAACGTTATCCGACAAGGTTAGTTGGCTGCTTCGACAGTTAACAACATGCGGAGGAGCACTACTACGTTGCTAAGTTGCCAACCAACTCAACAACGAAGAATGAATTGTTGAGGAGGATATTTCTCAACTTTAACTCCTCGCCTGCCACGGGGATATAGCTCAGTGGTAGAGCATTCGACTGCAGATCGAGAGGTCCCTGGTTCAATCCCGGGTGTCCCCTTACAATTTTGTTTTTTCTCGTGGAAAATAATTTTTGGATCAAAAATCAGTGCTTTCATCAACAAATACGTAGATTATTTAATTTAACATGCTCGTTGTTGAACGAAGGAAAATGTATCAAAAATAATGAATAGGCCTACTTACAGCAAATGAAAATCAATGAATAGAAATCAATGACAGATGATATATAAAAAATCAAAATAAAGAAATATCTAATTGACAAAGAAACTTTACAGATTATCAAAAAAAAAGACTTAATCTTTTAAGATTGATAAAATGAGGTACGATTTCGGATGATACTCGCATTTCAACTTACCGAAATGCCATTTGTGATAACGCAAAAACATTCAAGATAAAGCGTTTCGTCAGCTGATCTTTCTTCGTCGAATCTATGAGGAACAAATATTTATGCTTTAAAAGCCAGCAGCAAACTCTAATACACGTTTATTTATAAGAAACTGGCTTATAGCAACTAGTACTAAGATGGCCTAAAATTTTAAGAAACTCTTGTACTATGTCTGAAAAGTAATAAGAAACTTTTCAAAGTTAAAGCATGGATATTATAGCAACTAGATCGTCTATAAACTATGTATCAACTAACCATTTGTGTTTTCAACACAACAGAACACTTTTTATTCCTATATATATGATATTCTAAATGTCAAGAAACAAATCTGCCCCAGTGTTAGCGACCACATTGATAATTCTGCATTCAAAAATAAGAAACCAATTAAGAAACTTTTAGTACTAAAATCGACAAAGTTTCAATCGACAAAATTTCAATCGACAAAAACTCTTAGTACTATGGCCTGATCCTAGTTCTTATACACAACGTGCAGAGAAGGGAAGGTAGGGTAGGGGGCTTCAGCCCCCCCCCCCACAACGATGAAAAATCTGCATAAATCGGTCATGATCAGGCAGAAAATCGGTCTTGCGTCGGGCAAAATTTCCGTTAAAATTAGGTTATCGGGCAGCTCCCTAAATTCTATCTCCCCCTACGCCCATGTAAATTCCAAAAAAATATGTACTAAGGTGGCAAAAACTTTAAGAAACTCTAGTAGAGAAGCAGTAAGAAACTTTTGTAAGTTAAATGCAGGGATATCATGGCAAATATGTGATATGTCGCAGAATCTTTATTTTTGAGCAATATCAACAAACGGTTTTTTGTTTTGAACATCATAGAACACGATTACGCTCCACTGTAATGTTTTGAATCAAGAAACACATCTGCGGTATAAAATAAAAAGCAATGAAGCCGAATTTACAAGATGAAAATAAGTCTAAGTAATTAAAAACACAATAAGAATGTGATATTACCTGTTGAAATTGAGATATGGCAAGAAATGGTTGATCAATGTACGCATGCTCTGCTCACTCCCAAATGACAACGACGGGATGAGTCTCATCATTGCTTCTAGAACATTGGGATTCGCTCTCTGTTTTGAAAAATAAAGTAAGCGAATACTAAGTATTGATCTTTTTGCAGCGGAATAATTGGAATATAATTTTAAAATGGACAAGTTTGATCTTGTAAGCTACACCTTAAAATCTCTGTTAGCAAATTTGACTATTGCAGTTACAAAACATTACATATCAAATTTGACGCCGACTTACGCAATGTGCTAAAGATGGCAGCGAGGAATTTTTTACGAAGATGCACTGTGTTCTTTAATCAAATTTCTATAGAATTGTAAAGATTTGTAATTCGAGCGCAATGCATCTCGGTAAAAAATTCCTCCCGCCATCCTCTATTGTGGTGAGTGGAGTTACCATTCTTCGAAGTGTCTGTATATCTGTATCGTACCAAGTCGAAATGATTTGAAAGAAGTCATGGAAAAAAGCTGATGTAATGGGTTATCACATTTTTCTTTGGATAGCATGGCTTGAAAGGAACGTTATGAAACTGCTTTATCAAATTTCTACCACTCAATTTTTTGCGATCTTGATTATTTTCAAAACAACATTCGGCATAAGTTTATGCGGAGGCCAAAGAACGAAGAACGTCTCTATAAATATTGCGCTCATTATTCGAAAATAAGGGAAACCAGTTCGCATATTTCTATCAGGAGCTTTTTAGATGCTTTCTCAGACTTCCAAATAACATGACTGAAAATACGACTATTTTGAAAATACGTTTCGATGTTAAGAATCTTCTTCAGTTCATATCAGCTCAAAATATTAGCAACCTTCTACATGCTGCAATATATTAGCAACTCCAAAACGTGGACATATCTTACCACATAAGGACTTGTAATGTGACCAAGTAACAGTTCTAATTGTGATTCTTCACCAGGCAATGACGAAAGCTGAAAATGATTGGGAAAAAGCATAATGCATTTTTGAAGAGATAGTGCTGGAGTGAGAATGGAGACACATATTTTTGAGATTCGACAATTGGTAAAAAGTTGTCAGCTTATCACCAACGGATTATCAAGCTTTATGGTTCAATCAACGGTACGGAGAAAATCAATTTTTGCACCAATTTCAAACTCAAATCAACAAGACTTCATTCATTTCTGTAAAGTTTGCACTCCGGCTATGATTCCGTTCTGTTCGATTTTCAGAAAGCATTGACATTTCTCGAAATTAAAGCGAATTCCATCTTTCACCTATTCGAGAACGTGATCAACACAAACCTCTTCAAAGCTTTGGGGACTTATCTTGGAGTGTACAATAATATGTATAGTGATAATATAATACAAATCATGATAATCAATGATAATATAATGCGAAAGTTCATATGAAATCACAAGAGATAACTTTTTGGCAAAACTTCGATATCATGGAAACCACCAATGCTCAAAACTTGTTCTTTCATCCCGTAATTTGGTCGCATTTTCGCCGAAAGACTAAAATAACATTCAACCATTAAATTCATTTGGTATTTTGCACAAATATGCAAAAAGAGAATGCAAAGATCGATGACATGATCGAATTTTGGTGACTTCTAGAAAAGTTTCCTTTTTTATTGGGTTTGAGTCACCCGGCAGGTAAAATAATCAAACTTTGATGATTTTCAACAGTTCAACTTTTTATTGGGACACCCGGTTTTATGACTCATAATTTGCATTGTACAAAACTAACAATGGCAATTGATATCTTATCTACCTGGTATTGATCAGCTTGTGCACTTGCTTCATGAAGAACAATACCCATAATGTTAAGCAACCTCTCGGCTATCATTGCTCCTCCACTGCCAGAGCCTTTCTCCTTCTCTAGTCTCAATGCCTTTTAATAAAAGGATACATCCAATTAGCAAACAATTCTGACTAACTACTGCCTATTTTGTGCTTGAATATAAAAGATATAAATTAACAACCAATAATGTCGGCGGGACAACTTTTGTCTGAAACTTTTTCCAACCGAGAAGTCAGCTAGTCTGGAAAGTTTGTCCCAGCAAAAACTTCTTCTTTACTATGCCCATCTGTCCAAGAATTACTTTAAAGTTCATGTTCCATTGTTGATCGTGATTCGTGCTATCAATTTCGTATCAAGCAGAAAAGGATTTTAATTTGGTAACGTTGACCAAAAACTTTCCGCTTGAAATTGCTCAGTCTATTAGAAAGTCTTTCCACTTCGATATTTCTTAGAAATTAGAAATATCTAACTTTTGAGAAAACAAAACCAATCGAGAAGTTCCTATAAGCAATTTTTTGCATGCAGAAAAGTGAGGATCAATAAACATTTTTGTTTACAATTTTGTTTACATTTTTGTTTTTGTTTGCAAACAAAACCCGTAAAAATCGGAGTCTGAAAAAGGATGAAAATTTACAGCATGAAATTTTGAAAAATTGCAAATATGAGATCTGTAGCATTTCTTTACGTGTGTCGTCGGTCGAGTACACACCCGCCGGACATGGTTACAAGAACAATAAACTAAAGCTAAAATCAACATAATCATTTAGATGGAAAAGAAATTAAACATACCAAGTTAAGAGTCCCAAGCATGATTTTCAAAGCGTTAACCGACGGCTTTCCAAGGTATTGCCGATTGACCTGCAGACGACGAAAAACAATAAAGGGATGTATTAAAGTTAAAGATCTATCCAAAGAGTCATGACCTTCTTCCCGTAATGCTGACCTAAGGCAGCAGATACACTGCAATGAAGACATTTTCCCTTGATTTAAACTCCTTAGAAGTACCCAGTGAAATCAGATTTTTCATGCCCTCAACGATGTTGTTGATGCAGTTGGGCACTGAGCCGCAAGTTTTAGATGCGTTTAGGGTTGAGCCGAAAAGCCTCTTTAGGCTGAAGAAATTCTTGGCAACGCACGCCGACAAAAAGATTAAACTCTCATTGAATTTGTGATAATGGCTATATTGGGGTGAGTGGCCGAGTGGCTTCTACAGTCTTCGTCAGGTGACTGAAGTTAAGCTCGGTCAAGTGAGGTCAAACTCCGGATGGCTGACCTCGAAGGCCTGACCTCAACTCATCTCGTCGTCCTTCGGAAGGGACGCTAAGCTAGGGATCCCATTCCTGGATGCAGCATGAACAGTGGGACCAAATTAGCTTTCAGTAACTAAAAATCCTGACAAGCCCACTCCAAACAAATTGAAAATAAACAAACAAACAAACAATCTCCACCCTTGCTTACTAAAGGGCGATGCCCACCCGAGGGGGGTACTTAGCTTTTTGTCCGACAGGGATGTGCCATTTCTCAGATTCTTTGAAGACAAGCGAATGACTGTTCCAGAATTGCACAGCTGGTTAAAGAAATGCAAAATTCGTGTCTAAAATACAAATCTTATAAATGAATACAACAAATGATACAAACCTTGACTTTGACGCAGTATTCAAGTAATTTGAGCATCACGGAAATCAGTTCTCGAGCTCTTGATAGATCTCGAATGTAGGATAACCTAAAAGTGGAAAAGAAAATAAGCATATAGCATTAGGACACGTGATGGCTGTTCCTTAATTAGTGCCTTGCAGATTGTTTTGAAAATGAGGTCTTCTACAAGAATACCGAGTTTGAATACACTATATTTTCAGTTATTCGCAAGCCTTTTCTACCATTTTCTGAAAATTGAAAGCACGTAAAAAAAGATTAAAAAAGATCACAATGATTAGACATATAGATTGATTAAACGAAATACCGAATCATACATAAAAATTCCTCCTGTGTGAAAAACAATAGCAGTGAAAGCATTTGCAAAATCTCCATCAAAATCGTCTCGTCAACCGGCAAAAAGATCGAAGTATTTTATGTGAATTTTTGGCTGCCTTTGTTAAATTCAAAAATATTTTGATTCTTGCAGAAACCCTTGAGAATGGGAAGATCTTGAAAATGTTGAAAAATTATGAGAAATGCTGCTGGTTAACGATCCAACTCTCCATTAGAGGGTAAAAATTTACAAGCAAAATTACGAAAGATTAACCTTCATTCATGAAAATGCAGATCTTTGCACACATCTTTCTTTCTTGTTCAAGATCTTTTTATCTCATAAATTCTCTCCACATACAAATTTCTTTCAAGAATGATTAATTTGTGAAATTAAAAATGATTGAAGTAAATTTCATATGAAGGCAACCCAACGTCACACGAGATATTTCAGATGATTAACTGTAATGAAAATACACTGGATCAAAATAGAGTGACGAATTTTGTTGCTATGATTTTTCAAAGAGCAGGGATTCCTTCATGAGTCACTAGGCAAAAATATTACCTTTTTAAGATGATATCCAGTCCTCCAACTTCAGCAATGACAGCTGCCTGACGATATTCATACTCCTCATCAATGTCTTTATCTAAAGTGGAGAATAAACACTAATTCAACTGAATCGAATTGAAGTGAATAGCCCTGTCTTAAGTTAGAGACCGCTGGGCCTAAATGGATGCTGTGAACTCGTGAACGCAGTTGTATGAAGCTGCGAACAAGCAATGAGACTTGGACGTTATTAGAACTGACCTTGAGTTTCATTTATATTACTGATAATGTTTATCATTATTTGTAAATCTATCATGCTCGATTACTGCTTTAGAATAATTGTATTTTCTTATTATTTTCAGAAGAAGTGCTGGGCTTTATAAATGTGAGCTGAAAAAAAAACTGTCTTGTCATTCCGTGTTATTGGTAGTTTCTGTTGCTGCTCCGTATGCAACGTAATATTGGCCAATGCTAATATCTAGAAACATAAAAATATTTTCTGTTTATGAGGCCTACCTTTGTCACTCTCTAAATTGTCTACCATATCTTCCGTGGCGTCTCCAAGCAAACCTCTCATACGATAAACTATCTTCATTGCCTCTGGACGCTAGTGGAAAAAGAGTTATAACGGTAACATGAAGCCTTACCTTAAAGCTTATTTACTGCCGAATCTTCAGAGAAATGAAACTTTATCGAAATTTTGAGGTTTTGAGAAAATCACAGCTCTACCCGTATTTAAGCTAACGGAGGGGAGGGAAACTGCCAAATTTTTCGGGAAAGCGAGCGTTCAAGTCACATTTTTCAAGATCGATGAAACATTCTCAACGATGCCTTACGAAGACTCTTATGATGATGTAACATGCTCGAATCGAATCGCGTGGGATTTCTCTCTTCCTCAAAATTCTTAACAACAGACAGAAAGTAATCCCACTGTAAGAGCTCGCCTTTCTGATGAAATATGTGGATACAATGAACTCAATCAAGACAAAGCGCAGGGACCTAAGTCTCTAATGAAAATGTTTCAGTTCTTATAAAAGAAAAATAACAACTTTAAAATGTATGTCAGCTAAACACCGAGTGCTTTTTTGTGACAGATTTGTGCGCCCACACCCTTTGATAGTTTTGTTGAAGTAGATCATAGCATACATATAATGAACTCTTGATTGGTACGAATTCTAAATGATAAACAAGTTTATTTACTTCTCCTTTTGCACACCAGATCTTCTTGTAAACATCAGCAACTGGCAGATCAAGACTAATGATCTTGTTGTTAACAAGCAGCTAAAAGAGAAAAAACAGCTTCATCATTCATGTAACATTTGTTTTACACTTGCTACGAATAACAGAATCCTAAATGTTGAAGAAATTTTTCCAATAAATAGCTTGGGACAAGGCATATTATCATATTTCCACAATGTATAAATTTGAAGAAGATAACCATCTGTTAATCAAATTGTGTAAAAGCTACACAAAATGTAACCAAATGATGAAGAAAGAATAAAACAATAACTACTTTTTCACAATGAGGAAAAACTATAAATAGTCCGTCTACTAAAAAGTTTAGCTAAGAAATTCAGCTTATTTACACAAAGTTAAATATAGTTAAAACAGCTCCTAAGGGAGAATTTATTCATGCGCAATACTTAAAACATATCGCACATGTATGCGGAGGTGAGAACACTGCTATCACCAAAACACTCTTACTTCATAATAATAATAAGAGCAATATTTATACAGGGTAACCTTGTCAACACTATAAGTATTGTTATCAATAAGGGCCCTGTCTGAACAATAAAGAAAAGTAATCTATCTATTTACAATGTAAAAACCTAAATTGTCCTTCAATATCTATTTTTAAAATGTCCTGTCCTTAAGTAAATGACTATTATCCTTGTAGATGTTCTTTTAGTCGATGCTTGAAAACAACAATAGAATCTAAACTTCGAATGTCAATGGGTAGTTCGTTAAAGCAAGATGGGCCTTGGAACCAGAAGGACTTTTTTGCTGCTTCTGTTCTGACCCTTGGAACGCGTAATGTAGCTTTATTGCCTCTTGTACCATAATTGTGGCAAACTCTTTCACCATATGACTCAAAATTTGGAATGGTAGTTCCTTGCAAACACTTGAAGATTAAAAGATCTGCTTTAAACTTTTCTGGTTTAATATCGTCATATACCCATGTTCTTGATCAAACTCTGGATGATGATGAATGATTTTAATGGCTCTAGCTTGAAGGTTTCAAGGCTTCAAGGGTTACAAAGAAATACTGTCGTGATCCTTGGCTGAAGATTGCTAATATTTCGGGTGTGTCGACTGAGCAAGCAAATGACGTGACAAAGTAAACACGCGTTGTCGAGCTGGTCCGAAAACGGACCAGTTTGCCGCTATGACTCCAAAGAAGTTGTGTGGGCGATTCTACAGCTACAGGTATCGGTAAAAAAGAAAATGTTTAAATTACCAATAAACGAATAAGTACACTTAAGGCCGGTTTACACGATCCAAACACTCGGGCGCTTCAAAAAAGAACTAAAAGCACACATGACGAACTGAGAACGCTAAGAAAAATACTATAAGACACGAGCCTCTGGAAAAACAGCCCATTTTTTAGGTGTTGCTCGCATTGGCTTAATCATAGAAACATTGTACTAGGTTTATAACTGGCATTCGTGTATGAATAATAATAATGAATGAATGATCATATTCATGTAAAAATTGCTTCACATTTTTATGTGATCATAAAATGTACTCGCATAAGCGGGCTTTACAAGTTTCTAGAAGTTATGAAGCTAAGAAGAAGAAGAACCGAAAATAAATCCTTTTTAATTTGCCAGCACAGATTTTTGATTTGAAGGCTGGTCAAATACAAAATCTGTTAAGGCAAATTATAGGGGATTAGTTTTTATTGCTTCACATAACCTTGAGCAATTTATGAATCCTATACACACGACCACATTCTGTGATCACATGAAAATTTGAAGGGAATTTTACGTGACTATGATCGTGTAAAACAGCCTTTAAAACCAGAGGAATGTAACAAAATTTAAAATAGTATATGTAATATGATTTAAGGAAATGCTATGACTATACCTCCATTCCTGTATCATCTTCAAGTAACGCTATGAGTTCGCATTCTAAACAAGATGAGAAACAAAAGAAATTATTGCATAAATCCTTCAAAAAGAACTTTCAACTGTCTAAAAAGTAATTTGCCTTTGCGTTTTGTTGGTGCAGCAATGATGTAAACCTTTTAAGGCTGGCTGGGTGCTTGCAAATTTTTTTATCCAATACAAAAATTTACAATGACGAAACTACCAAGAACAGCACATACAAACTACTTTACCACACTACAATAACGATGTCATTGAGGAGCAGAAGACCATGACTACGCCATGGCCATAACATAGAGACAGGTAACTAATGTTTGGCTATGTCTTAATATACAATCAAATATTAATACAAAAGGCTACGCACAAACAATTTCTACTGATAAAATACTAAAGTCGGGTTCATATTGGATGTCTGGCAATTGCTGTGTTTTGGATGTATCCCATTAGTGACGGGGGATGGGACGCTAAATTTTACTGAAAATTGAAATTAAAGTGAGGTAGGCTATCGATCCAAAAGCACTGAATTCCCATCATCCAATGTGAAACAGGCGTAAACAAGTGAACAATAAAAAATAAGAGAAAAGGACTTAGTGGCTGGGTGGAGTAAACAAACTTTCAGATCTATTTGATCAAAACGACCTGCATTGCAAATGCGTTAGTCTTTATCTAATGGCCTTAATAATGCTATTATAAGCAAGTTTATCAAGACGATTTTCGTTGTCATCACCTAAAAGCTAATTCTATTAGAAGACGAAAAGACAAGAAACAAATCAATGTACTCTTCTACGTTTGCGCCTATCAATCATTGACTCAGTATTCCAGTTGAGGACTAGCTGCGAATATCTTACCTGTGCAGATTTTGTTTTTGATATCCCGCATCAAAGGCCCTAGACCAGTTTCTTTAGATGAATATGGATTTCCTGGCATTCTTCCTTGCAAGAAATCTTCTTGTTGTGGATCTTTCTCAATTATCATAAAGAATTCATCAACTTCTTTCTCTTCCTGTGATATAAAAATATTTAGCAAATAAGCCAGGGGACAGGCTCAAAATAGGATTAATAATGCAAGTCATTTTTATCGTTAAAAGTAAAAAAAGAAGGCGTATTTTCTTACTTAAACTCCCCTATAGTTCGAAGGGCAGTCACATGACTATAACATGATATAAAGTAAAAAGTTTGACTAATAGGAAGCAATATTTTTCTACGAAAACAGTGTGGATTGTAGCCTGCATGCAATTTTTTCTTTTGTGTAAATCGAAAGAACGAGAAAAAATAGGAAAACTGCGCATCAGTAAACAATTTCTCGTGTTGTGATGAATTACGCTATTGCAATGTGAGCCAAAGCGTCTTTGTTTTGTTTTTGATTGAAATTGAACAGTTCGATAGACCAGATTACGTTCATTGAGTTCATTTTGCTGAGTCAGCCATACGAAAAACCTCTTGGTGATAAGCAGTCTTTCACCTTTCCGTTCTTTCAATTTTATAAAAGAAAGACTGCACGTAGGCTACGTGGATTGGGGGGGGGGGGGCAAAAATTAGGCAAGCTATTGAGAAGATGCTGAACGTAAAATTGCGGTTTTCAGCGCCAAGCGCTAGGATCGCAGAAATGTAGCAAGCCTAATCTAGTCCATGACCCCTTGTCATGACGCTCAAGTGATGGGGTCCTACTGGGTATAGAAAGGATTCTTTTTAGAAAATCCCTTGCAAAATCTGAACGGAGTGACGGAATTCAGCCAGGAAAAATTCTGAAAATAGCTGAACGAGTCAGCTATTTAATCAGACATTGCAAAAGATCAGTGCTTATATACTTAGGCAGCAATAGCCTTTCAAATGCCGGGACTCTTTTGACTCACCCGGTACGATAAACTTATGAATGATTTAATACTAATATCCTCTGAAAAAGCCAATCTGAAATTCAACAGTAAATCAAGAATTTAGCGCAGTTTTACAGTGACAAGGTGACGAAATTCATGAGGAGCTATAAGATATTACCTTGTGAATTATGTTACACAATCTTTCATAGATAAACACTGGGGTCCTGATGTCACTCACAGAGTACCTGTAAAACAGAAAGTATGGAATTTTACGAAAACTAGAAAAGCAAGGAAGAATCTAAGAAAGGAAGCAGCCTTTTGACAGCAGATCAAAAAAAGATGCGAATTTTGAGGATACTCTCAAACTATTGAAAGTGAAGGTGAAGTTGCGGTTTTTAGCGCCAAGCACTGGGATCGCAGAAACAGCTAAGCGCTAATCGAGTCCGAGACCCCTGTCGTGACGCTCAAGTGGTGGGGCTCTACCGGGTATCGAGCCCACTCCTCCTGGCTGTTTTGGCAGCAAAGGTACGGGATTACACCACTGCGCCACAACACCTTCAATTGATTCATGATGTGTTCTGACGCACCGGTTATATCTTGTGTAGTTGCAAATCATTAAAATATTACGAACGGATTGAATTTTTCTGCATCAAACAACATTAGAAAGTGACAAGAAAATTCAAAGTGTGAGAAATATCAACTTACTCTCTCAGTGCAGCAATACAAACTGCCATGAACGCTCTTTCTTCCGCCTCAGTGCCTTAAAAAGAAGACATTCTCATTTACGACTGCCACGAGCAACGACTATAATAAGGGTGCTAAAGAATCTACGAAATGCCATGGTTTTGGAAATAAGAGATGGCAGTTTGAGAAACAAAGACCAAATTAATTATAACAATATTTAAGATCTGAACTGAAGATGTGATTGTCTTTTGTTCTTTAAATCAAAATGTTCTATTTGAAGTAGTCCGCTTTAGGTATAACTTCATAGTTTGTGATAAAAAGGTTTCAAGGATGTTTCATTTTGACAATAACTATTTTGAACACGTCCAGCTATAAAACCTTCTCCAGTAAAATCTGCAATGGTTTACCTGTGGTAAGCTGTTCCAGCAACGAAAGCAATATATCTTGCGCAGCATCAATAAGTTTTGTTCTTTGTACCACAAGACTAAAAGATGAAAAGGAACAAAATTGGCGATCCAATAACCCACACAACCACGAAGCTTCATAAAACCACTTTCTGCTTAGAGTTAGTCAAACTGAATTCAAATCACATAAATCCAAAACTAATAAAAAACTTAGTGGAGGACCAACAAATGGATTTAGTATCCTTGTTCAACATCTTTTTTGCCCTTATTTCGCAAGCTCTTATTGGCCGTTTTTAATTCCCTGGCGTACAAGGGCCGGAATTTACGGGGTTTGTCCTTTAGAGTATGAAAGTGGACGTCCAAAAAACAACTCCTTTCAGGGCTAGCGTAATAAGCCTGGTAGAATAAGGGACCAACATGGTATTTGGGTGGTAAGGTCATTGCAAAAAATTCTGTAAGGTCCGTGTTGGCAAGGCCAGCTATATATCGGAAACAGTTAAATTCATAGGCTTTCTAAAAACTTACCGTCGAAGAGATAAATAACATTGCAATACACGGCCAACAAACTTCGATTTGTAGGTTGATCTGACGACGTCATCTTCGAAGAGCATCTTTAGAATATCTAAAGGGCACATAGATCATAGCAAGTCATCGAAGTAATTCTGGGTACCACTCCTTTCGTATGTATCACCCTCCAACGATATGACATATAGTAAAGTCCCACCTTTAAGAAACTCATTACACTAAGTGGCCTGATTGGTTTCTTCTCTCAAGATATACTTCTTCAAAACAGGGTCTTTATACAATGGTATAAAAAACACTGTTAAACTCCAAACAGCTATCAAAATTGTTAAGAAAACGTTTTTGAAATATGCACTGTTATGCGGGATCCAATGGCTTGAGCCATCACAGAAGGTTTCTTGAAATTGATGCACGCAGGCTAATTGAGACCTATTGGAGACATATTCAAATATACACCTTATAATATCGCTATGTACCATTGTGTAAGAAAGTGAACATGAATCAGCCTGAATAGTTTCTTGTAAAGAGGTATTTCATTAAGTGAAATCAGGCCTGAGTTTCTTATGGTGCAGTTTCTTACAGGCGGGACTTACTGTAAATAGAAATCATAGAAATCATAGAATGAATGTGGTTGTAAAAATACACAATTCTGCATGACCGCAGGCATTGACTTGCCCCAAGTCTATTTCGTCAATTTACCTTCAACCAGACTTACTACAGTAAACGAAATAGACTTGGGGCTAGACTTGAGTCAATGGAAGGCATAACGCAGACTTTCCTGGACGGCATGCAATTCACTGTGCCACCATCAATAACACTGGACCTATTGTCAAGGAATTCAGTTAATGGAATCTCTCTTCTCGAAGTCGTTGTTTTCATCATCGAATTGGATGAACTAAAAAGCGCGCTAAAAAGGCTTCAGAGTTCAATTTCATGCCATTCCTTCCTTTATGAATTAATGACAAGACTCGTTTTCGTTTCCGTCAGATATCTTTGATGCATAGCACAGCACCATTTCTTTAAGTCCTTTCCTGAATTCTGCAGGTAGCCGTGCCAAGAAACTTGACTCGCCTAGAATATACCACAGTTCCTAGTGGCTGTGCCCAAATAACTATGCTGTCAAATCTTTTTCTTTCTACAAGTGTCTAACGTATGAAATCAAATCATTTACCTGCAAGTGCATGTAGGGCAAAACCTTGAGACAAATCAAAGCCAACAGTCTTGTTCTCAAGTGAATTCAGGTATTCGACCTCCTGTGATGAAAATTGAAAAACAACGTGTACTGCAAATCTAATGGACAAATATAAAAGCTGTCTAGTGCCCCATACACACTACAAGTTAAACCAGCTTAAATCAAACCAGGTTTTTGAACAGGGTCTTCTGATTGGTCAATCCAACAAATCCAGTCATTTGATTGGTTGAAATTTCAACTGGCTTAAATAAAGCTGGTTTAACTGTATCAGTGTGAATCCAGTACTAGGTTTACTAATTTAGGACCACCGTCAGCCTGTCGTGCCTTTACACAGTGTCCTAAAATCATGCCCCGTTTGTGATGCTCCTGTAGGGGAATTGCAACTTCAGCTGCCTCATTTTTTATATACTAAGTGAGTCAAAAAAAAAAAGGTTTACGCGTTTGGTGGGATATGGAGTAAAAAGTTTGTGGCCAATATTAAAAACTAAAATGTTAATCTGTCAGCTACAGGCTAATTAAGACGTGAAAATTCTATTTGGTAGAGTCACTCATCATTTCTGAAAGGTGCAAGTACGGGAACGTGAATTTCTCACTCCGTGATTTAGTTGCCGTTCAAACTGAAATTCTACTTCTGACTTTGACAATAGACCTTTTAGCTATTCTACAAAAGAGCCAGGATCGAGTTTTATCTTTATACATTTTTATACAGGGAGATTCGATCGAGTGGTGTTAGAGCTCCCATCACTATTGTGCACATTCAAAAATTCTACAGAAGGTATCAATATATCGTTCGATTCTGATTCTTTTCAGAATAACTAAAATGTCTATTGCGCTGAATTAAAAATTTAATGACAACAAAATAATGGATCTGAATGGAGCGTGGAACTTTTCATTCCCATACAAACCCCTTACAAGCATTTTTCTACTTTTTGGGTCTTTAACGTTGAGTGATTTTACCAAACAAAAGTTTTTCATTTAAGTTAGCATGGGACTGATAAACATTATGGTTGTCAATATCGGCCACATAACTTTGATTCTACAGCCTGTCATACGAGTAAATTTTTTTGACTCACCCGGTTAGTTGCATAGAATAGTATTCAAGGCAGACCATCCTTAATCAAACTGCCAAATGGTTGATGATTTACACCACAAGAAAGAAAACAGAATGGTTACTCCAAAAATAGAAGTTCCTTTCTTCTCGAGAAATAAAAATATTAAGTAAATATTGTATTTCAATTCTTTTTACAACTGAAAAGGGTCAATCGTGTTGTTCATTCATAAACAACGATATCAACATTTTGTGAGATAGAAAAGTCAAATGCAACGCTGAAACTTTTCTTGCAATATGAAGACTCACTATTAGTTACGCGGTTTTTGGATTCATAAAAAATAATACTAAGAGATTATACCGGCAATCGAGGGACTGGTTGTGAAAACTTTTTAAACAGATCTACTTTTTAACTGCCAGGTCCTATCTAAGAAGTTTCTTATGGTCATGTCTAGCACAGCCTATAGGATGTTTGATCGATGTTTTCAATTGATTTTTGCTAAAAGACTAAAGAATTTCTCAAAAGGAAGAAAAAATTGCAGAGAATTATTTGAAATTTGACCACAGATTCTGTCATCAATCCATAAGACTGACTTATCATGGTCTATCAAAAGTGGATACTTTTTATCTTATGCCAAGTTCTCTAAAAAGGCTGATAGGTTTGACAGAAAATTCTTGCAAATAAAAACGAAAAACTGCTTCTTCCTAATTACCTTGACGATAAGCTCAGTAACCCTTTCCAGGATTCCACATGCAACCAGATGTCTCTTCCATTCAGGAGACTTGATAAGCACTTTGAAGAGATTCAGGAAATCACTTGCATTTTCACCAGCATCGTGTAAATCTTCCAGATATCTAAAAGAGAAACAAACCGCTACATTGAGCCTATGTCATCAAGCAAGATAGCAAGTATGAGAAAAATACGCTGAAGAGGCTTAAAGTGTGGAGAAAAGTGATACCTTGAAACTTGTAAGATCAATGAGCATTACTTGGCGTTTGTCTAACCAGATCTCTCTAAAATGTCATGATTCTCCTTAACAGTAAAATAGACACCGTATCCAAACTTTGGCGTAGAAGCTAGGTTTGACCTTCGAGGGTCTCACTATCTGGTATTTCTAAAGGAATCAAGGCAAGAACTTGCTTTGGCAAGAGCTTGCTTTGCTTTGGCAAGAACTTGCTTGGCCATGGGGCAGTCATTGTTCTTCGCTCCCCATGGTATCGTCCCTGAAGTGTTGTATAGAAATTAGAACTGTATAGTAGAACGTAGGGTTTGCTGGAATATTTTTTTAATGCATAAAAAAATGAACTTGCTTCAATTTGTGTTTTTTATGACGATCAATTCCCTGAGGCCTTTCTCGCCCCCCCCCCCAACTAAAAACGGGCTTTTACATAGGATTACTAATCCAACAGTGAAATAAGCTGTGGAATTCACTGCACCATAGTCAATAGAAAAACATAACTTTCCCATTGACCACTAAGAATAGCAATATGACAATAAAGCATACCTGATGAAAATCTGCAGAAGCTTCTCTTTCTTACTTTCGACCTGAAATTATCAACGATGTAAGCAATGTGAGTTAACAAGCAAATATATAAATGATTCCGTACCAGAAAAACAGACGGTCATCGTCTGCAAAGAGTTCAATATCTGCTCACTTCCTTGTGAATGAATAATGTGACCCAGTGAAAATACAAGGTGTCCGAAAAATTGCGAACAGATTTGCTCAAGCTTAACTATGAAAATAGACCCCTTTCAGAATGACATCAGTTCTTTTGAAATTCTTCCAGGAACATCACTTGCCTCGATTTAATCTCGATCGAAGGCTCAAAAGCGTGCATTGCTCTCAGCGACGCATGAAATTTTTTTGTACGTGTAGTTGAAGGTGTTGTGGCGCAGTGGTGTAATCCTCTGACTTTGAAGCCAGAACAGTCAGGCGGAGTGGGTTCGAGACGCGATAGGGCCTCACCACTTGAGCGTCATGACAAGGGGTCGCGGACTCGATTAGCGCTTAGCTACTTCTGCGATCCCAGCGCTTGGGGCTAAAAACCGCAACTTCACCTCACCTTCACCTTTACATAATGATATGATATAGATTTCTCGCTGCACAGGGAATCACATCTTTTGCCTCGAAATGAATGTAATTGCGAAATGGGTCTATTGCGCTGGAATAAATTTCATATGCGGTTCATTGCATTACCTGACAGTTAGCTTACGCGAAAACACATTGCTACTTGATTTTGGCGGTCTGGTTAAGAAAATATTATCACTGCAGTGACATCTGCAACCACCCAAAAACGACAGAGCAGAAAATAATGCACAAGATGACGTCATCGAGTGATCTGATATAGAGGAAATGGTTGGATGTATAGGTTCTTTGAAATGATAAATCACAAGCTGAAGGCCTGAAGAAGAAATATCACGCGTTGCTTAATTTTCTTGGGATCCGTTGCAGGCAGCTAGGGCTTGCCATATTAATGAATTTTCACACATGCACTTGCAGTTTCTGCCGTGTCCGCTAAAGCAAATAAATTAGGTATACCATACCTGGCAAAGATTCTCCAATATTCCACAAACAGTTTCTCTCACAGCTCTCGATGAAGGCGCAAAGAGTAGAAGACGGAGCCATGCCTCCCCTGTGACATCACGCACTTTCAATGGTTTCCGCTTCTCTTCAATCTTTTTCAACCAAATTCCTGCATACCTTTCAGCAAGGTATTGGCTTCTTGTAGGTTTGGGATTTTTGGCACGCCAATACTTAAATGTGTATTTTGATCTTCCATCAAGCCATTTTACTGCGTTGACATCTCGTATAGCGACAGTTCCTTCTTTATTACCCTAAAATAAGAACAAACGTGAGCATAACTGCGAGTCAAACGACAGTGGAGAGGTCGAAATAGTGATCTGTCTGGATGCATTCACGAAATTATCATCCTTTCAAACCTTCCACCTGCACTCTTCTAGCTTTTCCTTGCTCTGAAGAACAGCTCAACAAACTGCGGCCTAGCTTCGTAACCTAAGTTAACCACAAAGAAGAAACTATATCAAAGCAATTTTCATGAAACAAATTTAAACATCATTCATCACTTTTACTGACCTCAGTAGAAATTTGGTAATATAATGATAATATTGGGGTCAAAAGTCTTGCTGAATAAGCCCTAAAAGAAGCTGAACTTTTCGAGCAACATTTTCTACTTCAAAGGAATTAAAAAATCTGTTTTGTTCATGGTTTAGTTACAGTTAAGTGCTTCATTCCTATTTCAACCGTTGACCAAACTTAAAGGGTAGGGTAACGTGGGGGCATATGGGTCGATGAAAAATTTATGATTTTCACTTTTTTTACCGCACTTTAGTTGAAGAAGATTAAACCAAGACAATGTCATTTATCAAGAAAGTCAACATCCATAGAAATTTTGTCCCAATTTGAGAAATAAAAAATGAAGTGAACCACTCTGTCCCCACTCTACCCTGATGCTCGCCTGCAAGAGTATTTAGAGAATTTATCGATTTAACCTACAATTGTGCTTAGACATATGGCAAACAAAGTGAATATTACCTTCTCTTCTGATGCCTTTGTTGCTTTTTGAATGCTGCTAGCAAGAATCTTTAAACAAGGTAGAGTAACATTCTCAAGAACATCTGTATTGCTATCTTGCATTGAATCCAGGAACAAATTGAACACTGTTGGACAAAATGTGCAGCTAATTCAAAAGCAAGGCACTTTTGATAAATAATCGAAATTGCAAAATTACACCAGTAACAAAATATCTTTTCACCCTATTTGTTAAGAAATCTAATGATATTCGTTCAAGCAATTATTTCCACCTTAAAGGTTTAAAAATAACATCTTGAAGAGAATTTTTGAGCCATTATCTAATCCCTTGAATAATTATAGACCTGCTATTGATAGATACTACCTTCGATATCACTAAAAGCAAAGCGAGCCAGAGCCGAGAATGCAAAGGCAACGAATCCGTCTCCGAATTTAGAGATGTTTTAGGATACTTCATTTATATTGCTTAACAGACACACTGTTTTAATCATCCATCAACATTCAAATGATGCATGCTTTAACAAAATTTGCATTAACATAAACAAATGAATAAATTCACCACAACGAAGTCTTTGATCCCAACAATCATCCATTGTATTCAATGAAAGACCAAGGACAGACATTTGGCTTTGCAATGATATGTCCTGGAAAGAGAAGCACTTCAAATAAAGTTAAATGTCGGTCCAATCTACAATTAATTTGATTCTTCACTCAGGTAATATTGAATATTTTTGAAGCTCAAGACAGTGATTTCTTTAGTCTGATCCACATCGATATCACATCAAAAGTCGGTACAAATCACCAACAAAAAACTGTTGTGCCACTCAAAAGGCAGAAGAAAACCAAGCAATACCATGCACATTCCGAATTTTTTGCTGCATTGCCATTCTTTCGATGCATACAGGAGGGACCATCTCGACAGTGTAAATTCAACGTTGCAACCGTACGATTTGCCAAATCTTTCAAATGCGCTAAAAATGATACTGTATGGTGATGAAAGGTTGTCCGTTGATTCTTTAAGGCATATATACGCAAAACAACAATAGCCAAATGAAAAAGATCGCACTTCTTAAATATTAATATATTTGAAAATATCAGCAACCACGTTGGGGAAAGTTACTTCTGCTGAGAAGTTTTGTTCAGATGGACAAGGTCAGAGCTTCACCTCATAACATCTGCGTCAGGGCAAGGAGTTACAAAATCGTCGACTTGCAAATTCGCCTAAGTCTAGAATCTCAAGGCGTGGCACTAAAAGTCTGCAGACAGTACATTCACTACTCATGTGTCTTAAAATTTTGACTTGCACTGAGTAGGGAGGATAGTCACACTCACCGAAATGACGTTGGCAGCTTTGGACTCAAGCGACAGTGAAACTTGTTTCATAATCATTTGGTTCAGTTCATCAGTTGCACGTATATTTCCAGTCGTAATCAGGATGATCAGCTTGCGAGCAAGACCAGTCACTTGAGCCTTTCTGTGCTGCAGACTGTGTTCAAGTAATTCATTGAGGAGACCCTGCGATGAAGACAATGAACTTTAACAAAAGCAAGGCAACCATGGACGGAAAATGCAAAAAAAGGCTCTTTTTGTACCAGTGATCTTTGCTGTCTCCGTTTGTTTTCTGTCGTCGTGATTCATCCTGATTAAACTTGCTCCGGCCATATTTTTTCTGTATTCACAAAGCGGGGCTGTTTTGTTTGCAATTCTTGTTTAAGTGTTTCATCCCTATACCAGCTTTCTCATCCTTCGTTCAATTTCTTTTACCGATCGTATCAGCATTTTCTGGTTTGAAATAGGAGGGAATAGCCTTGCAATCCTCTGGCAATCAAAAACTCGTGGGTCTTTCGTTCAAGATTGGGACACTTTAACTTTAAAGCAATTAAAACCAGTTCATTGCTTACACTGCAGAAGAAGGCTGTATTGACTTGTTCGTTTACAAAGCGAGGCAACCTCATTTGCAATTGGGTTCGGGAAGGGGAACAAAGCTAGGCCTTTAGGTGGTAGGTTTACGATATCCATAGCGGAAAATAGCTGATAGCCAGCAGTCAATTCGCGCAAGGATTTAGGGTAAGCAATTAAACACTATATACAAGATGACTGTTATCTCACTTACTTGACAAATCATTTTCTATTATGATCATTGTTTCTCTTTGGTTGACCGTTGCAACCAACGATTCCGGTATTTGATCTAAATTGACACATTTTATACAAAACTTACAGAAAATTAAATGTACTTACTTGTCTCAACATTGTTTCATGAGATTCCTTGATAGTTGCAAACGCCCTGAGAATGGTTAAGCAATGCTCAACAGTAAACAAGGCACAGCCATAACATTTCCCCATTGAATTGGCCTCGACTTCTTCTTTCAAGCTTTTCAGTCTTTTAAATTCGATCAATGAATCAGAAGACACGAACATTGATTCCCCTGAAATACTTGGCGATGCCATGGGACTTATTGCAACAATTGATGATAACGCATTTTGCTGTCGTTGATCATAAGCAGAGAGTTCTTTCCTTGTAGCTGTGACTTTCTAAAATCAAAATTCAAACACGTCATTTAAATCCAAAATACACATTTAAGAGAATGTGTTACCTAGGGTATGTTTGGTTGGTACCAATTCTGAAAACGGCAGACTTGGTAGACTTAGAATTCGTGTTTGATTTACTCCCTAATTCCGAGCACGTCCAGCAAGTTTGAAAGGCCTCCTAGATCTTCTGCTCCAAAAGGCACAAGGTTTGGCAGACTTTGGAGAGATTCTCGTTTTCACATGCAAGACTTTGAAAACGAGCCGAATTTGCTAACGTTTATACGGTAAATCGGTAACTTCACTTTCTTGTTGCCAAGCATCAGACTCGCCTTGGTGTTTTTCAACTACAAGCCTCGTTTTCACTAAGATGAATTTGAAACCTGCTGTTTTGCGGAAATTTGTGTTTGACTGGAAAATGCGATTCCGTCTCTGCGAAGTCTACCGTTTTCAGAATTTGGAAGGCTTGAAATTACTAACCAAATGCACCCTTAGTGAAGAGTGGGAATGAAGTGTGACTAGATGTCAACTTTACACCAATCAAGAAGCACGCGTGCGCGAAAAACTCTCTAACTTGAGCCCCTTCGCTCCCTGCAACAGATTTCAAAATTAGGCAACACTTGATATTTTCTTCCTAGGACCTAGAACTCTTGACTTATCATTCCAAAAAAGCTTATCTGTCCAAACATTTCCTTATCTCAGATTGGTCTATGACGTCATTTTACGCAGTTTCTGCTCTGTCGTACTGGAAAGCTTAGCAGCAATCTGTAACTCTTCTGGTTTACTAAAGGCAAATTGTGGCGTAGTGGTATAATCGTTTGAACGTACAGGAAAAAGCAAAGGGCACCGATGGGAAAACACTGACACCAAAGCGAGCAAAAAAGATTACCTGAATGATTTTGCTGAGTTCTTCAAATGAAGTTTTGCAATCATTGCAATACTTCTGTGCAATATTCTGAATGTTCTTGTTCACTTGTGCGGTATTTGTAGCAGATGATCCTGATGTTCCAGATGCGGCGGAAATCGTTGCCTGCAAGTTAAATGAATAACAGAATGACTTATTCAGGAGCAAAGCATGGAAGTAAAGTAGTGTTATGACGTTAAAAATTTCTTTGTTCAAATTCTCTTGCACTCCTTTCCCATACTTTCCCAAGGACAAGTCCGGGGCTGGTATGATTGTTGATTATTGAAAAGATTACATTGTTGCGAATGGTGTGTAATCCTTTTTCCAATTTTTTCTCTCTTTTCTCTTCGCAACTTCATATTTCAATCTGCGAGATGCGCGAAATGGCGTCATTCTCTATGATGTTATTTCACTTAGACCTGAATGAGGCTGCCAGATACATTGATATGCCATTCACATTGCCACGACTAGCCTCCTTACCACACACTCGCACAAAAATATAAAATTCCGACGTTTGCCTAACTTATGAAAGATCTTTAACGAATTATGACAGTTGGAGATGTCACAACTTGGAAAAGAACTCACGGGTGGTGTTCGGCAGTTAGAAAGGTTGCTTTTTGACAATGATTTTATCAACCCTGGACTTGTCCTTTAAGGAGAATACCGCTACCCAGGTTTTGGTATACTGTTGTTTTCTGGAGGGTTCTTTCCTAGGTTAGTTTACCTACTGAGAGAGATCCTCATTTCAGCAATTCCCTGCCTTCGATTAAGCTTATTTCTTTGCTTTGTATTTGTTTCTTCTATTGATTGTCAGTATCCATCAATCAATTTCATTTCTTTTCAGTAAAATTGCCTTGTCCTTGTGGTTTACCTGTTTGTTATCATAGTGATTTTCACCTTAAATTGACTGTTGTGGAACTTAAAATATGAAATTGAAACTATTACAGCCGTCTAAACAACGCAACGGGATTCAAGTTGTTAAGTGACCTTACAAGTTGCTTGGGCTGAGTCTGATTACCTCAGTCCTATGTTTTCTTACTGTAAACCTTGCTCAACAGTGAGTTACGATGACACAGCGAAAAAGCTGCTCTTGTTTTGAGCACTCATCTATCGAATTACTGCCCATTGGTCTGTCTTAATCGACAGCTCACAGTACAAGAATGCATTAAGAATCACGCTAAACAAAGAGTCAATAAACTAAATTTATCATAAACACGAAGAGGGAAGCTCATTTCAACCTTCCGAATTGGTGCAGTAAGATTTTGTAGCCCTCGCCTCCGTCAGGCCAAGATTTTCAGCAAAATATTATGAGCATCTGTTAACAAAAGTGACATCATTCAAGTAGAAAAACACAGGGAAGAATAGAGCTCCGGCAGAGCATAGGTTCCAAATCTTTAGATCGGCGTAAAAAGGTGGATGTAAAAAATTCTATCACCCCTTTCTTCTACATGAATGCCTTAAAAGAAACTTTAGCTACCTATCCATAATTCTACCATTACATCTTTTAGAAATTTCGAACTTTTGCGAATTACAGGGTCCTTTATATTTGATGGTGTCACGTTATCAAAGTCTAAACTGTAAACCAGAAGAGTGACAGACTTTACCTCGACACCATGTTGTACAACACTAAGGGTTTCATGGAAATTGTTTCACGTTGCGTCAAACGGTTTAGAAATTACGACCATTTTAAGGTTTTTGAAAATTTTTCATTAATTCTAGAAACAAAAGAAAAACAATCGAGCTCTGAAAATATTGAGAATTTCAGAAAAGTCCAACAGCAGAATTATAGCAAAATAGCTAAAGATTCTTTGGAGCCATTCAGTTCATTGAATTTTACACTGACTTTTTCAAAGAACTGGAACCTATGCCCTCCGGTGGTTACTCCACAAGATGCTCTCTTACATACTTTGTTAGTGATTCCTCCTTCTTCGGAGACATTGCGCAATGACGATTCTAGCGATTGCTTGTGATTTGATAATTGCTGATAGATCTTGTCCGCTGATTCCAACAAATTATTGACTGAGTTCAATGACTAAAACGATACAAAAATGCCTTTGTTTTACAAAGATGCAGCCAGTGTGATATATTATATCAGGGGAGTATACACGTTTACACGTTTAAAGGTTTACGGAATAAAAAGTACGCAGCCAATATTCGAAACTAAAATGTTTATCTGTCAGTCAAAGGCTAACTTAGATGTGAAATTTTGATTGGCAATATCACTCATCTTATAGGCCCAGAAATGAGGAAAATGCTGCAACAGATTATATTCATCAGCCAATAGACCTTTTAGCTATTCTGCAAAGAATCAGGATCGAACGATATTTTGCTACATTGTGTAGAATTTTCGAATGCGCACAATACGATAGAATCCTTAACGCCATTCCATAGAACCTTGCGCATACAATTATATGACATAACGCTCAATCGAGGCCCTTTTCTAGAATAGCATCAAGGTTTATTCCTTGAGACAGAAAAAATCAAAGAATGTCTTTCAAAAATGCACTGTCATTTGGTTAACCGTTGCGATCAAATTTCCACGAGCCACTGTTATTTGTATCAAGAAGATACTTACACCAAAATTTGTAATAACGGTTACCAATGAAGATCAAATCAGAAGGGCTGACCAATCATAGCACATTTTGAATTGCTACGACAAGGAGCTGTAGATTCTTCGATTTCTAACAAGCTGAGCCCCGTAGCATCAAAACAAACTTGCATACCGCTTGTCTCTCAGTTTCGTCATTAACAGGCTCCACAGCACAACAAGGTCTTGTGACCAACGTGTATTCAAATTTGGCATATTTGCAGAACCCACATGAAGTGCACAAGAAAGGATCTCTCTCATCATAATTGATTGCTCTGTTGATAAAATATGATTACCATGAGTGCACCAAACTTCAGACTGTTCAATAAGAATGCAAAGAAGGAAGGAAGCAATTCTCTTAAAGACCCGTTGGTAAACATGATCTTTCGTGGCGATAAAGTCGACTTTCGTATTATCTGAAAGTCCTTTTTGGCCCTAAATCACGGGGGAGGGGTCTCGGTTAAATGTTGAGCAGCAGTATGCAGCCCACAGTTAAAAAAATTGTACCATTGGCTAGACCAAGCTTTGTGAAAATGATACCCTTGGTTAGACTAAATTCTACATAAAAAGTGCCATTAGTTGGCGTTTTCTAGACAAAATTTGCCAAATTTTCGCCTTCTCTAGAACAAAATCATCAAAAGTTTGAATTTCTTTACAGGAATTACCAAAATTAGACTTTTCTTTGACCAAAATTGCCAAAAATCATACCCTTGCCCAGACTACGATGGCCAAAAAGTGTACCCTTGGCTACACTAAATTCCCTTTGCCTTGCTGCTCATTCGAAGCACAAAGGATCATGGTTAGCAATAGGTCTTTAAAAGGACGAGAATTTTCCTATGACGAGTGACAAGGTTACAATGGAATGAAGCAATGAATGACAAATGAGATGAGGCACCATGGACTCTTGAATTTCACTTCACAGTAAACATAAGCGATCAAACATTTTTCAAATTCATCACCTTCCTCATCACTGCAAGTTTTTAGCGGTGGGAGCAAAAGTTTCATCGCCATGTCGTTTACACTGCACGATAAATTTTCATCACAGGGAGAAAGGGGGGGGGGACGAAGACGGTGACATATCATCAGCGGAGTAAGAGCCACGCTTAACTGAAAATACTTGAAAGTGCCTGATAGAGACTAATATGGTTAATCGTACAGATGCTTTGAGGAATATGATTTTCTTTGATTCTCAGTCTATTACTTGGCTGTGATATATTACTTTGGCATTAAACCTGTTTGGACTTGGACACAAAATTTAGAGTCAAAACAGCCAAGTTTGAAGGGCGTTTTACGGATTATTTATGGATTTTGCAAGAAGACAAAAAAGGATTTTTGCCAAAGATGTACGAGATTTTATGGGAGCGAATTCCCCCTTGGCCAGGTTAACGATGCAACACGTTTTTCTTGAACTAGAAGTTACAGTTTACCTGCATTTGTGACATTGGTAGACGTTTTCCCCACAATTTCCACAAACTCCAGGGTTAGCTGGCACGCTCGCGCTGCATCTTGGGCATTGCAGTGATTCAGCAGAAAGCTGAATGTTGTCATAGAAATCAGCATACTCAATCATCAGATTGTAAGCAACGATTGGCAATGTGAAATCAACCTACAAATATAAAGGAGATGACTAAATTATTCCCAAAACATAGCCATGAGCGAGGGCAAATTCTGTAAAACAAAAGAGTCAGGTTTCCAAAAAGACAAAGCGATTTGCCTTTCTGAAGAATACGTTTCACACTTCTAGTGCACTCAATCAAATCAACAGAAACAGAGAAAGTAAGACATTGTAGCTTGCATCGCAGACCGAATTCCAAAAGAATAAGGAATAGGGTCTGCACAATGGAGCGATTCTGTGTTCTTTGCATAAATTATATCAAAGGATCCTCGAATATAATTTATGAGGACTATCATGATTATTCGCAAAAAAGGGCCTAACTTAAACCCACTCGGATAAAAATGTACGACTTCACGGAACCCAAGTTTCAAGAGGCTTTGTAGTTGGCTTGCAGTTTCTTTCCGATCCAAAATCTGCGCTAGAAGCTACACAATGATCAAGTGCAAGTTCTAAGGAAGTTTTTCAGTGGTCACGATATATTTTTAAGTGCACACACTGGATTTGGAAAGTCACTTGTTTTCCAGATGATTCCAATAATGGCCGACGTTTTGTTGGATCGTTTGCCTGGCTTCGGCACAGTCGTCGTTGTCTCGCTGTCATTCCTTATCCTTTTGGAATTCGGTCTGCAACGCAGTCTAAAGATATTGCGGTCGCCTTCATCGAAGGTGTGAAATCTTTCCTTGAGGCTGCCATATCACTTTGTCTTAAAAAGAATTGTATCCTTTGTTTTACAAAATTCACCTTTGATTTGCTATGAACCTGAAAATAAGAACACTTGCCATAGCTTTCTGGTATGACAATGAATTTCATACTGTATGAAAAAGATTATGGCCTAGCCATCGCAAGGCTGTGCATTGTCGTGTCACTTTCAAATGAACGTTTTTGTTTTGTTTTCAATTTGTTTTGAGTGGGCTTGTCAGGATTTCTAGCTACTGAAAGCTAATTTAGGCCCACTCTGCATGCCGCATCCAGGCATGGGACCCCTAGTTTAACGTCCCTTCCGAAGGACGACGAGGTGAGTTGCAAGGTCAGGCCTCAGAGGTCACCCATCCGAAATCTGACCTCACTCGACCAAGCTTAACTTCAGTCACCTGACGAAGACTGTATAAGCCACTCGGCCACTCTCCCCGTTACGAAGTTATCGTTTTGAACTCAAACAAAAGACATTCCCAAAAGTGATTGAAAGATTGGAGAAACTTTTCTCCTGAGAGCTATTCATTTTCCAATATTCTGTGGTCGAAGTGGGTTGTTTACAGTAACTGTGATGTTTTGCTGGTTTGTGCGCATGCAAAGGATCTTGGGGAGCACAGGGCCTTTAATTCAGGTCAAGCCTTGCATGTCTCTGGGTGTAGCAGGGAATGTCATATGCACGATAATTTTTAGCGAATTGGTATTGATGAGGATCCGTAACCCAATAGCTCAGTCGTCAGTAAACTGACGTGCAAAATCAAGAGCAGTACACATATATCTATGTGTATATATGTACATATATATGTGTATATGTGTACATATATCTACACATATATCTATACATATATTACAAATATCTATTTGCACGTTGTAATGGATAAAGATGCTGCTACTCTTACACTGAGAAGCAATGAAGCATAATTTGGTAAATAATGCGTACCTTGACATCAGTCTGTTCGGCAGTCAGAGTTATTCTTTTTGCCTTCTGCCAGATGTTTCGCCTGCAAAATAGAGGGACAAAAATTTTAAAATCTCAAAGAGGAACCAAACATATACAACATCCATGAAGGAAACAAACATCTAACAATGTTGAAATCTTAACGAAGAACCAAACATATAAGAAAAGGCGGTTCAGCTCTTGGAGATTCATCCTCTGAGCTTAGAAGTCACTGCAAAACACGCAAATGAACTTGTAGTAGGAGTAGATCAAAAGTGAAGGAAACAAATTTCGGGGAAGCAGAAGATAGTTTATCATTTATACCTCGAGTGGGCACTGAGGAGGAAATCAAATAGTAAGAAATTGCAGCTTGCTCGCACAGGACTCTGGCTGGCATTTTCTCTTCCAGTTAAAGGCGAAGACTTTTGTTGACTCAAAGATAGACGAGGGAATTTTCAGATATAAGCTCTTTGGTTCCAGGATAGTTTAAAACTTTTCTGAACTCTGTACTACGGGAACCGTAAAAGCTCTATTAAGCCACCCGGGGGGCTTATTTAATTTCTGACCTTCTAGAGGGGGGCTTAATAGAGAGGGGGGCTTAATAGAGAGGGGGGCTTATTAGAGAGGGGGGCTTATCCTCAAAATCAAGTGACAAGGATATATTCGGTAGCTTTTCAGTTCTTTTATCCCATATTTTGCAGAATCAACATACAATCTTAAGGCTCAAATACGTAAATTCGACACAGTTTTTATCCCAAACCATACTAAAACTAACTTACAACGATGTGTAGCTAAATAGGTGGAAAACATTTGGTAAATTCTATGATTCTGTATAAGTGGGGGGGGGGGCTTAAAAGAGAGTGGGGCTTAATAGAGCTTTTACAGCAACTTTACATACTTGTTTTTAAGCTCAACAACTGAGGGCACCGGCTTGTTATTGTAGTAGATGTTGATTGTCTTCACCTGAGAAGAAATAAAATGTTTAATATCTAGCATTGAATGAGATTCAACATAGGTACTTTTACCATGTAAACTTTAAACTTTCCACACAACACAGCGAAGGAAACAAATCTATTTTGACTTAGCCGGCAGTAAACTTGGAGATGTCTTTCAAGTATAGTAGAGTCTACAAGGGCACATGGGTAAGCTTGAGGCAAAATGGCTGAACGAAAAACTTGATAAACTTTGCTAAAAATCTATAATAGCAGCTTTCCTCTGGACATGCAACAAGTCTCTCTTTTGGTCCTTGTAAAGGAGAGAAAGGACAGAACAAAGGGAGGGAATATAAAGAATTCTCTTCCTCCCTTCTTTTTTTTCTTCCATTCTCCATGTTTTCACCATTCTTATTTCTTTTCTCTCCTTCATGAAGAACAAAAGAGAGACTTGCAGCAAGTCCAGGTTTCCTCTACCTACAACCTCCTTGACACAGTGAATGCTGATTTGTCAGTTCTGGGTCTATTATTTTTCGACAATCAACATTACCCATTTTATGCATTCGAAGCTACATGGTGTCGAAATGCCAATATTTTCCCTTTTTCCCAGCAAGCTTTTCTTTCAGTGAAAATATCTATCTAATCACTGAGGAAATGCATCATATGAAAAAGGACAACAAAAATTGCCCGGTGCGAGAATCGAACTCACGACCTTCAGATTATGATACTGATGCGCTACCAACTGCGCCAACCAGGTCGAGAACCAGGAATTGACTTAAGATGCAAATCACAAGGCATAAAACCGGATCCTCGGACCCCGGGACCCTACGATCCCACAGACCCGAACTTCAATGAAATGCTTACCATTTTTGCTCGCTTGATATCAGAGATGCGAAGGAGTAGGCGTGAAATTGTGTAATTAACGCTGAGTTTGACCAGCTGGGCAGTTGTTGTGTATCGGATATCTGACTTGATCGATGTAAGTTTGTTGTGCTACGTTAAAAATGAAATAAATAAAAATACTGTTGGTTCATCACGATAGGTTACACTGTTCTTTATGAGAAACGAACAAGGAAAATTTGTAAGGTGAATCCTAAAAAGCAGGGAAGAGAAACATCACAATTTGGACAGAATGCGGCCAACTGATGCAAGGTACATATTTTGTTCAAATATGAGTTAAGATCGAAACCAAGGCTACTAAAGTTCCCTTAGGGACGGGGCTGTGTCACTTTGCAAGGTACCTTCTTTGCGATATAATTTGGATTTATGGGTTGATTTTCAACGGTATTTAATGATTTCTGGATTTATGGATACGAGTTTTGGTGAAAGATCATTCAAGAATATACTTTTACACTTCCTCCGGAATTGTGGGCACATAGACATTTCTTTTCAGACATTTCTTATTAATAAGTTTTAAACAGACATAGGTTTTTAGGAACTTTTAGGGACTGTGAAGCGCACTTGAAGATGTTACATCAAAACTGCACTATATCAAGTGATTTATTTGGATTTTTGGATTTGGATTGTGGGCACCTATAGAAAGATTTGAAAGATTAGAGCCCGATGCACGACGCAGTCGAGAAATGCTCACATCTCGTTAGAAATAATGCAGTAAATCCCCGCATATAAAAACCTACCTTTTTGAGAGATAGGTTAAAATAGGTTCTTATTTCAAAGGCACTAACACTAATTTGAAGGTATAGAGGTTCTTATTTGAAGGACACCTATAGTAGGCCTTTTCAGGGTCTTCTTGCAAAAGATGTTCAGCCCCATTATTTTTTTAAAGGGTGTTTATGGACCTAATAACTAATTGAAGAGGAGAATCATACTTTAACAACCAATTGGCACCAAAATGAACTTCATAGCAACAATCCAAAATCAACTTTGCTACCCCTGCAATAAGAACCTATGTTTAACCATACTGAAATTGGTTCTTAATTACAAGGTGCATAATTTGGGAAAAACAGCCTCTGATTTCTTATTTTGGCCGGTTCTTACATGCGGGGATTTACTGTACCATATTTCCAAAGCAGTCGATCTTCAATTTTACTTAGATGATTCATTGAAAATCTAAAGGTAACGTTGAAATGATAGCATAAAATATGTTGCAGCTACAACGGAACAATTCGATGTAAAATTTAATTGAATTATTTCATATTTGTGAGCAATCGAGAAAATATTAGAACAAACCGAGAAGGGAATTTCTGGATTGTTGCAAACAATACATGGATCATTTTCCAAATAAAATCCACCAACTTCAACCAAACTTTGAAGCCGCCTGGAAGAAATTAAGCAAGCATTTAAATAAAAACACAAACACAAGGTGGTCAAAAAAAGAAAAATCCTTTTATAAAAATAAGTGATATGACGTTTTACGCATAATTTCAAATCCCCGATGTTGAAAACATTAGCTGATAGTGCAGAGAAAAGCTTTTGACACAAAATCCTAACACTCCGTCTCACTCATATCGCTTTTTGGTGCCTCAACTCAACCTGAGATAAAATTTCTACCTGGTTTAAGACACCGAGCTGAGGTCACCTCAGTTTATCACACGCAAACGATTTCAACAGAATGAAGGTTATCTTACAGTCAGACTGAAACCCAAATCACGGCCAAATCTCGACCCCGGTTGAATTTCTCATGTGCCTGTTACTATGAGTTATTACTACATGAAATACTAGACCTGAAGCTGAAACTTGACCACCGCTGTAATCTCCACCCAGGTTACGTTTCTCATTTGCCCCATAACTGCAACTGATTATTACATAAAATACCAGCCCACCTGTAAACACTAGCATTCGGATGGTTCATCAGTAGATTGTTTGCAGACGAGAGCAATGAAAACACAGTACCAGTGTATTCTTCCATCTGCAAGACAAAGAAATTTGCCAAAACTTTGAGATCTTATCAGGAGGCTTAATTTCTAAAATCAGTAATATAGATGTGTTTATTTGAACTAACAAGATATTGGGTCTCCAAAAAAGTAATCCTATTTGAAAAATCATCAAAATTTGATCAGATGGCCGATCTTCACATTTATCGTTTGGCAAGAAGTTCAATGAATTATTATCCCAGGAATAGCTAGGGTGTGTTTGAATGGTACCAATTCTGAAAACGGTAGACTTGGAAGACTCGGAATTTGTGTTTGAATTACTCCCAATTCTGAAAATGGCAGGTTTGGCAGGCATGCTGAACCTTCTGCTCCAAAGGGGAGAAGGTTTGGCAGACTGAAGAGATTCTCCATCTCATTTGCAGAACTCTGAAAACGAGGCGACTTTGTTCGCGTTGCTACGTTAATCGGTAAGTTTACTCTTTGTCGCCGAGCACCAGACTCGTCTTCACGTTATTCAAACTAGAGACCTCGCCTTCGCCAGGATAAGTTTGAAACCTGTTGTGTTGAAGAACTTTGTGTTTGATTGGGAACTGTCTCCACGTCTCTGCGAAGTCTGCCGTTTTTAGAATTTGGTAGGGTTGGAATTACCAATCAAACACATCCTACATATGTACAACTGGTACAGCTGAGAGGCTCTAACCTTTTCTAAGGCCCGGGGTGTCTTGACGGTAAAATACCCAAGGAGATCAACGAACTGAGCAGCTTTATGTCCAGAGAATGGAACGAAATTCCATAGTTGCCACAGCAAGTCAACAAGATGATAATGATGTTCACTTGAGATGTTCCTGTAACGAAATCGTAATAGATTATGCTCCAGAAAAAGCATCTAAATTTTTGGGGAATAGCAGGATCACGGAAAGCTGAACAACGAAATGCAATCTTCATTAACTACCTGCCTGTCCTTTCTTTGAATTTCGCAAACATTTAGAGACATTTCTCCGTTTCAGCAAAGGAAATTTCTTAATTAGTCTCTTGTCCAGTGGAGTAAAACGTTCGAACACAATTTTCCCTCATTCCGGTTTCTGATAAAACCTCCCACTTTTGGTAGTTTTTTCCATATATCTAATGTGAGTTGCAAATTCAAAAATGATATGAACACAATCTTCTCTCTTGTGCTGTCAATGCCCAATTCCAGGCAACTTGCCTATGGTCTTACACTCGCGCTGATAACTTGAAATTTGGTTCATATGGAAATGGGCTAGTCTATTGGAGGCAGCTCCTCTAAAATTAAGAAATGATGCTAATTAATGTGTTTAGAACATATTATGGAACTATGAATGCTGTTTACGAGAAAGGTTGTAGAACTACGAGAACTATACCATTTTCTCATAATTTGTGAAGGTTTGGCAAAAACCTGGATCTTGAAACATTCGATACCTTTCGCATCGAAAAAATGGAATATCTAATCTAATGATAAGTCGAGACTCACACTTCATTGAAAATCATTGATGCAGGATGAGTTTCTAAATCATCTGACCAAATAATTGCACTTTCAAGTTCATCAAAATTGTAAAAATCATACATAAGGTTCGAACGTAGACTTATGACCATGAGTCCCTTGTATCCATGCGGTAAACCTTGCTCAAGAGGGACTCATAATGAAACAGCGAAAAACTAGGCCCTATTTCCTACAATCATAAATGGAATTATGATGGAACGACGGCTTCGAATCTCAATGCCGTGGGAGTGTTTTCAATTCTTCAATCGAATCGAAAATTCTATCACATTTACACGGTAACAATAGTAATTCACAAATCTCACAATTTGACTGGTACCGTAGAAATCGCAAAGTTTGGGTCTAAATAGGGCCAGATTTTTTAGAGCAATATTACGAGTCTCTGTTGAATGAAGCGCCATCATCAAGCCAAAGAGCACAGGGAACAAGAGACTCATCGTCATAAGTCTAGTTCGAACGTACTTGAAAACTGTATGCAGCAATTCATGTGCCTTCCACCTCATACTCGTAGAGTTTGATTCCAACAGGAAGAACTTAATGAAGTTGAACAACAACGAACTGTAACACTGGTCAAAAAGCAGATGCACGAGCTCTTTTACATCACCTATTAAAATAACAAAACATCCGAAGTAATAAATTGAAACGATGATTAATCACACAAAAGCATTCAATGCGTAAAATTCGCACAACAAGGAATCATTAAATTCAAACACATTTGATTTTCAAGTACAAGCTAGAAATCCTAGTAAAGATCATGTCCTTTGAAGATAAATTTTCTGCTTAAGTTTTTTAACGGCATAGAGGGACGAGCAATTCGGCAATCAGTGCTGTGGGCTGATTGCTCTTTCTAACAAGACAACTCATGTTTTTGTTTGTCAACTTATTCAACATCGACTTCCTACATCATATCTACCTCATTATATGCAAATGTACAATGTAAGCTGATCTAAATCGACGAAAATCAATAACCAGCCTGACTCTGTTTCTGAAAGAATTACAAAAGGTTTAATTATGGTTGTTATGGCAGATCCTGCTTGAAAGACATTACTACAACAGTTTGAATAGGAAAAGGAGAAGAAAACAAAGGCATCTTCTAGTTTTCAGATTTTGTTTCGAGGAATATTTTGCTTCCAGTTTTGGAATAACAACCTTCAGACTTTTGGTCAGTCAAACTCAAGAAACGGTGCAAAAAATAAGGAGTTCTAATATAGCTATATATGAAAATGAATCACTACTTGAAGTCTTGTCTTTCTTTTCCTCTCCCTTTCCAGATGAACTTGATTTTGAAGATGAATTTCCAAGAGCCAAGCCGATCAGTTGCAAGAATATTCCAGAAACATGTTCAGATGACAAACGATAGCTTCCTTGAACCAAGAACGGCAGTACACCTGAAGAAGGAGTCGTAATCTTTAGAGAATACGTAAGTTACCACGTATAGTCAATACCATAATATCACTTGCTTTCACAGCACTTTCAGATAAAGTCGTCCATGTCACAAATACTCCTTTCAGCATAAAATTGCTCTTTTCCTGAAACCACCAGCTCTTAAAGGACAAGTCCGGGGTCTATAAGATTTGTGTCAAAAAGCAACCTTACCAACTGCTGAACATCAATTGAGAATTCTTTCCGAGTTTTGGGATCTCTACCGGCTGCAACTTCGCATAATGTTAGTCGTAAGTTAGGCCAAACGTCGTCGCCATTTTGTATGATTGCGCGATAAGGAAGTTAGCCTCGGCTTAGAAGCTATATTGTGACGTCAGACATTTTCAAAGTTTTATTGCAGGAAAACATCGCATACGCAGGTGGAACGAAAATGCTAAAAGTCGTAGCCAACAAACCCATCTTGTCAGTTGTCTTCATCATCTTGGTCTTCTCCATGCATTTTTGAAGTGCTGTGAGCATTAACACAATCGCAGCCTCGTTCAGGTCGAAAGTGAAGTGTGCGAAATGACGTCATGAATTATGACATCATTTCGCACATTTCGCAGATTGAAACACGCAATTTTGCAGAGAGATGAGAGAAAACGATGGAAACATGTATTACACACCATTCACAAGAACGTTATCTTTCATTTTATCGACAATTATACCAACTCCGGACTTGTCCTTTAAGAGCACGATAACACTCTTGCTGTGAACAACTTATGCATTCAAAATTGAGAGCCATGATCTAACGGGAGACATCGTTTTCATTAACCTTACTACAACGTCTTACTTGCCATCAGTTATTAACTACTACCGAATTCACACTTACTCAGTCTAAGGCAGCTTTATCTAAATCATGTTCAGTTTCAACCACCACGCTCGATAACTTGGTTTTGTTTAGGGTGGTTTTACTTGTTTGTGTGAATAAGCAATAAGTGATCCGAAAATCTCATATTTGCTATCTCATTCATAACTTTTGATTCGCTTTTGTAAAAGACAGAGGTCCCTAAGCACAGATGTTTTCTACATAACAATTAAATCGCAATTGAACAATAGCTGCACGTCATATCTGCACAGAAATAGTTGCATACCTTTTTCTTCCTTGCAAAAGACTTGCCAGTTGTCAATACGGGCCATAGCAATGTCAGCACATGCTTTTGAGTTGTCAGCCTTGGATGGAATGAAAGGGTCATGATTCGAAAGAACGAGGATCAGTGAATTCTAGTGACACTTAAGGCCTGTTCATATGACGTGCTCATCTTAGCAAGGTCTCACCTACGCTCTGATTTCTATGGAAAAACATTTCCGTTCAAATGAGCAGTGGGCCATCCAGAGTTAGATCTTACTGGAGAGAAGGTGAAATCTCACTCAAATGCGATAGAAATTTCTCATATGAAGTTGAACCAGTTTCGAATTGTGCAAGCACGAATCAAATAAGGATCAAAATTATGATTTCTTAATGGCACCATTGAATCTGAATGGATTGCTTAGCCCATTGAAACGGGGCAAACACAGCATATGAGCACAAGCTGAGAATCACCACACGCAAGTGAACAATCTCCAAAGCTACCCGACATTATACAAATGGCCCTTAAATGGGGGCAACTAACAATGTCTAAAATTTGAACTGACTGATATTACGAATCAAAACAGTACACTCAGATCTACCAGCCACCTTTACTTACCAGTCGAACAGTTTCTTCGTAAGTGAAATTAGTTTGCACATCAGAGAAAGTTCCAGGCTGCAAGATACTCCTAAAGTCAAAATACATAATGGTACAGAAGGGTAAAAAACCAATCAGTGCATACGTCACTAAACAGTGCAAACAGACAGAGCAGACATTGCACACACATGCGCCAAACAGCGTGCCCCCCCCACCTAGCTCCCTGCAACAGATCCTGAAATTAGGCAACACCTGACAAATTTCTACTTGGAGCTTAAACTCTTGATTTATCATTTCAAAAAGTTATGGAGCCAAACATTCCCTTATCTCAGTATGTTCGATGAAGTCATTTTACGCAGTTTCTGCTCTGTCGTGCAAACATAGTTGCACAAGCTAATAAATTATCCACAAACAGCTACAAAGGACAATCAAAGCGGGCCATTAGTCAATAGTTATGCATATCTTATGACTTATGTTGCTTCTATTCACAATTTGTAATATCTAACTTTGCATACCATTTTCAAGTTACCCTACCGGGTGAGCCAGAAAAATGCACCCACTTTAAAAAAATGTATAGCATTATGAGCAATGCGCAGATTGGAATGATTCAAATGTTTCTGGTGCTCGTGAGACAGTGAGAAAAATAGAAAATACTTCCGTCTTTTGTCTTCCAACTAAAATATGAATCATTCAAATCTATGAACTACTCTTCACGCTATGAATTTTCAAAAGTGGGAACTTTTTTCTGGCTCACCCAGTATGACAGTAACAGCTCTGGATATTTTTGCCAGCTAATAATACTACAGAAAATATATCTCGTACTTGGCATTTGCACATTAGCAAAAAATACACACTGATCTTCATGCAACTAATTTACCTTATATAAATGATAATTGCTCCAGCTTCATCAAAATCAGTGCAAAGTGTATGATGGAGAATACAATATTAGCACATTGCCAAAGGAAATTTAGGTTGTAAATAGGCTGTTAACTTTAGTTTTTAGTAATTATTCTGTACATTTAATTTAGTTCCATTTTATGGGAGAGCCAGAGCCCCCTGAAAAACCATCAACTGTGCGGAAGGGACACCCTCACCCCAAGTAGATGAATATATGAATATGAATATATGAAATATCTAGTTTACCTGACGACATCAACGTGCGATTTCAAAGTATGAAGATCCTTCACGCGTCTGTACTTTTCTTTCGATCCACAAAGGGCCAGCAACAGCTAAATCAAAAGAGAGAAGAAAGTTTGGTGATAAAAGCGACAATTTTAATGGATACAACCACAATTACGCTTGGCTTACACTGCAGTAAAACACGTTGGTATTTCAATTATAAATGCGATGAAGAAATGAAGAAATAGATAAAATTCAGCTAGCATTACTAGCTTTACATCCACTTCAGATCATGTGATTTCCCTCCTCAGGAAATTTTCTTTTCTTAACAGCTCAGAACTTTGTACAATGAAAAACATGATCCGGATAACTGTATCAACAGAGAAAGGAATGACTTCCCAAGCGCATTTGACTTGTAGTGGCCATAAACAACGTCATTTATCATTTTGACTCAATCTGAAACTTTGTCGAAGCTTTGCTAAGAGCGATAGGACACCTGGTGTGTAACAGTTTAAAATTTATTTCAGCAGCGAGCCATCTTAACTAAGTGCTTTTTTGTGTTTTGAACTTATTTTCAGTTGGTATACAACCGCTTTTCACTGTTTCATAATTTTGAATTTTTTCGGTAGTAAGCCACCGTAAGTGCAGATCCACCTTGATCATAAAGCTTGGTAGATCTGCACTGAAGGTGGCTCACTACCGAAAACTTTTTAAAAAGTACGAAACAGTGAAAGGTGGTTGTATACCAAGTAAACATGAGTTCAAAACACAAAAACACCAAGTTAATGTGGCTCGCTTCTGATATAAATTTCAAACTGCAACACACTAGGTGTCCTATCGCTCATATCTATGCAGATAATTTTGATGCGATACGTCATTGAAAATCGCAAATACATAGTCTCAATTCGCTTGTTTACTCGGTGTAAACAAAACCTTCTAGCCATCGGAGTATCACTCATTAAACATGTATCAAGCGATAAATGCCCAAATATGCCTGCCATGGAGTGCAATAAATAGGATATGTAAAAATAACATTTATTTCTCTAAAAGGTAGAATCAACTAACCTTTCTGACATGACGTCGAATAAATGGAGTTTCAGTAGCCATCATGTACTGAAAGATATAACATCACAATTTATTGGTTGAATGAATAGAAAGTCTTACATCTAAAGGGACTTGAATTCAAAGGAAAACTATAAAAGAAGGAGACGCACAGATGATCGGAAAGGGAAAAAGTAAGACATGGTGGCGCACAGAAGGATTTTTGAAAGTGGCAAGGTAGGATTATCCTTGAACTGTTGTCATAAATAACGAAAAATTATTGACATTCTAGATTCAGAGATTGGATAATTCAATGGAGTTAATTTGAATTTGTTTCTATATACGGATCAATTTCGTTCTAATGTCAAAGGCAGCCTGTCCCCTCATTGCTATGGCCACGAAATTCAAGCATCAAGGAGTCTCTATGATTTTGCCATCTTTCGATAAAGCAAAGAAACGAGCAATACACAACGCTATAGTCGGGGATAACTTTTATTTCATTTTTACGTTCTCCTTTATTGTCTTAATTTTGTATGATATTGTAAATTAGGTTAGGTCAGTAATTCTTTTGTTTTGGTACTTATTTTAATCTCTTAAACATGTCAGATTGAAAAACATATATATTTATGAGCCTTTTAAACCTGTATAAATATTATAAAATGAAATATAAAATGAACGCAGATCTTTTGCGGATACATTTTCAGTCATCAAGGGGAGAAACTGACTTTAACTCAAAGATGATAGACATGACTCACCTCACAAAGACAATGAATCCATTGGTTGCCAAAAGTGCCCGCTTCGAGCTCATTCAGGTTATCGAGTCTCTTGCGGATCTGTGGAGAAACAGTTTACAGTACAATCACAGATGGAGGTGATATGCATAATTTAATTTCTGGCACTTGTATTTTTCCCAGAGCAGCTATCTCATACTTACCTCTGGACGACATTGCTGCCAATATGTAAGTCTAGACTGATTGCCTAAACAAATCGAAAAAGAAAAGGACACGATACCAATGTCGCTCGTCGGATCCGAGGATGCTTGCAGTGATAATTCGTTAATAAGTTTGAGAGCAGGAACAACGCAATGCGACGAAGAACAACAGCAAATATGTGCGAATTTAAGAAATATATATCACGATATCACGAAATATATTATATATCATGATTGCCTAAACCCCTTGTGTCTCTGAAGTAGACCTTGCTCAACAAGGACTCATAATTGTGTAGTAAAAAAAGATGGGACTACTCATGCCTATTCTCAGGTAACACCTTGCGCAGCCAAAAACCTACTCCGAACACAGTCCATAAGGAACACTTAGCATATGTAAGTTTTCTAAAGTTCATGCTGATTGAAGCCAAAATCACATAGGAATCCAGGAAAGCTGGTGAACTGATTGTCACCATAATTTCTTGCTTGTTGAGGGCCTAACAGGGTCTCATTTTTCAGAGAAAAATAACTAGTCTCTATTGCCTGACGCTACATCATCAAATCGAAGGGACTCAGGAAATCAGTCAAGCATAACACCTGTATAATCACTGGAAATTTAGGGACTAGGACAAATACTCTCAATCAAAGAAGCATAAGAAGGCAAAAACAAGGGGAAAAGTGAAGGTGAAGTTGTTTTTTTCAACACCAAGCGTTGAGATCGCTGGATCGCTAAACAGAACAAGCCTAATCAAGTCCGCGATCACTTGCCATGGCGCTCAAGTGGTTGGGCCCCATCGGTTATCGAACCCACTTCGCCTGACTGTTCTGGCTGTAGAGTCAAAGAATTACACCACTGGGCCAGAAAATCTTCAGTATGAAAGGTTGAAGCATCAGAATGGGTAGCGTCAAGTAGCTCTCTGTCTGAACATACAGCATTTGCCTGGATTGTCTATGGGCAACCGGTAACACATGAAGCCTTGATATCATGCGGCTTGATAGATAGCAATTTGGTAAACATTTAACGCGTGATTCGTACACGCTGGGATGATTATTTTTTTTAAATCATTTCTTGTATTCTTTCAAGTACAAGCGCTTGGTAGTTATGTAATATTTGAAAGAAATTACCTGATACGGCATTCGTAGAACCATTTCTGTTACCAGTTGCGGAAATGCTTCGAAAAGGTCATTTGCATGGCTCTAAAGGGGTGAACAAATAAGCGAATAAATCAACTAAATGCAGGGTACGCCACAAAAAATGTAAATTCATTGACTTTATGTTTTTATTACATGTGAATTTAAACCTGAAATATCTAATTTGGAATTCCTTATTTCGTAACTTAGATACTGACAAACCCTCCTCATGAAAGAAGTAAAGCAAGCACATTTATGATTTATTTCAGCCCGCAAACTCCCTGTGGTATGAATTCTGCAACTTAACCCGTTAAAATATTCAAGACGGAGAAGATTTTAAAAGTAATACTCTTTAATAGTAATATTATGAGTCCCTACAGATCAAGTGATATCAGCAAATCAAAGAACAAAAGGAAAAAGGACGAAAAAGCGTAAGTCTACACTTTCACGTGACACCTAATTTGAGATGTAAAGTATTCTTGAATAAGAAAGCAAATGTTGAAATTTGAATATAGAAAACTTACTTTGACATATTGCTTCAAGAAGAAAGGAGACATGTCTGGTGGGCTGCTGGTTGGATTTGGTTTCAGCAATACTTCACTGTCGTCACCAGTATCAGCCTAGGATCACACATCACAAATCAACAGACAGCAAATGCTCGGGAAGCACTTAAGTTTGGATGCAAGGTACGTTTTCGCGTCTGGATACGCTTTCAAGAACGACGTCATTAGCATCAGCTAGCACGTGAATTTTTTAAAAGAATTTAGTCGCATTTTTGACCTTAGAAAAAGAAAACTTGTCAAAAGATTGCTTGTAAGGGTGAAAGAAAAGAACTGAAGCCCGACAGATTATGGTTTTCCTTGAGAATGACATTTTCTGGGCACTAGGAGTACCGGGTGACAAAAAAAACTTCACAAGCTAGATCATAGCTGGCTCCATAAAATCCAAAGCCATTGTCAAATGCTTTCTATAAAAGCTTAGCTGTAAGTCTTATTTATCTTTTGAAATGCTGCATGTTCATGTTACGCAGTGATTACCATTCGAAAAACCAGATCCAAAAAATTTTGATTCTCAGTTTTCTCGTTTTGAACGAAATAATCATCATCATTTTCCAGTCAACATTTTGCGAAAACTCAACGTCGCGACAGATTTGAAGTTGTCTGGGGAGAATTTTTTTTCGCAACATGATTGACCTCTATTCCTCATTCAAATTTCAAGCTCCTAAGCAAATCTGGAATTCAACTTTTCTTACATCTTTCAAAATATCGACTAGAAAACGAGGGAATGGTTCGAGAAATGAATGAATTTCCATATTTTTGGAACTGTTTGTTTTCGGACAGTAGGCATATCTTAAACTGCCCAAGCAACATCTCAAAAGATAGCGGACCCTCTCAGCTACATGCTGATACCTTGTTTGTCGTCATAACATTGCTTTTAAGAAAATATGTGCAATCTAGCTCATGAAATTTTTTGCGTCGCCCGGCATATTTACGACAATAAAGTACTATGTTCTTTACATGACAACATGATTCCAACAGTAAGGGGGCGAGGAGGGGTACCAAGAAAATACAAAATATTTTGAGTTAGAACCAAAATCTAAATAAGACATTTTGTATGGGCAAAAATATCAAGAGAACTGGGCAACTTACTGTGGAAGATTTTCTAAGCTGTCGCCAATAAGGAAGCAGACTTTCAAGCATCTTCAAGCAATAGTGGACGATGCCTTTTTCAGTAAGAATCTTTGCAACAATTCTGCCTGGTCTGACTTTGCCTTTCGAAGAACTTGATTGCTGGAGAAAATAACGATAATTATCTTGTATGTTTCAATCAATGATTATTACCCTAACTAAATCTGATTGAAAGTTGAACCTCGATCACTATCATTAAGCAAATTGACTTGAGATGGACCAGTTATCAGTTGCCAGTGAAAGGTTATGACAACTGTATAAAGATTTAACTATGAACGTTAATTCCGCCGCAACAAACCGGTATGAAAGCATTACTAGCTTCCTTGATAACATAGTTTATTTCCATTTTCTCTCTATAGACCTCATGAAGATAGATTTGTTGCCGGGGCAAGATTGCATAATGAAATATAAAAGATATTTCATACTCTTTTGACACATTTAAAGTCAACTAAACAGTTGTAAACCATGTTTCGACCTTCCGGTCATCATCAGTGAATATGGCGTCGACTGATGAAGACCAGAAGGTCGAAACATGTTTTACAACTGTTTTATAACTGGTTAGTTGACTTTAAGTGTGTCAAAAGAATATGAAATATTTCATATATTTTATCATTATGTAATCTCTACAGACCATTTCGCAAGTTATTAGAGAAAGGACCGAGGAGAGCGTGGCCCATTCAAACAGCCTTAGCAACTGTAGGAAGTCAGGGAAATGCCCATTGAGACTCGGTTGCATCTACCTGCAATTATTTTCGATTTATTTCCATCTTTCAAGGGTCGCGCGATACCTGTTTAGTCCAGTAAGTGTTTGTTCTGGATTATTCAGCCATTTGGTAATCCCTTCACCGTGTTGTTAGTGTATTTTGAGCCAGGTTTTTAAGGTATTTGTCCTCGGCCTTGAAGCGGCTCAGTTTAGGCCAATCCGGTCAGTAGACCTAAATTCAAACTTGAATGAACACATGCAATAAAGTTCCTCAAAATACACTCAAAAATAGGAGTAAGGATGGCAAAACGCCTAAATAATCCAAAAAAAAAACATTTACCATACTAAACAAGTTTCATGCAACTCTTGAAAGATGCAAATAAATCGACAATAACTCGAGTTTGCAAGGGCATGTAACCAGGACACCAGTCGTATGTCTATCACCAAAGAGGAGGGAATTTCCCTAATTTCCAACTGTTGCCAAGGCTCTCAGAATGGCGGCCCTCTCCTCAGTTCCTTTCTCCAAATTGCGAAAAGGTCTACTGACCTATCTTTCGGCATTTCCTTTACAGGGCCAAACGAGATAGTTAAGGACTTCAAGTCAATTGAAGAGGAGCCTTCGGTTGAGACCAACTGCAAGGATTCCCTTAAAAGCGGAAAAAATAACAGTTTTGCAGAATCCCAAGAAGACAAAATAGTTTAATACAAAGTAAACAGTTACATTCGAAACTGTCTCCTGCAAACGGGTTGTCTCAAAATCTGTCTCAAAGCAAACTTACAACCAAAAGACAAGCGCACAAAAACCTAATGATGAACTAACTGACAGAAGAAGCATTCAATTTCCCCTAAAATAGAGCCAACTTACCCCTTCATCGGCTTTGGCATCCTTGGATGATCTGCTTTGTGACATTAAGACACTGAAGAATCGCACAATCACAAGTTGAACTTCTTTCTTGGGGTTTCTCTCTGCAATGCCTTCAAAGTCCTGCAACACATTATGTGAACGAGCCATTCGATAAAACAGTTAAGAGCATTAATCCGGGAAACACTGAGCAGAAACTGCGCACCCATACATCAAAAAGTCGCAACTTTTCAGTCCCCCCTAGCTCCCAGCAACTGATTTCGAAATAAGGTAGCACTTGATATTTTCTTAATTAAATCTCAAGCTCTTGATTTATCATTTCAAATAGCTTATGTTACCAAACATATCCTTGAGTTAGAATGCACGATGATGCAGCTTTACACAGTCTCTGCTGTTTCTTAGGAGCATGCATTTTCTTCTTTCTTAAAATAAGGAGACTTCTAAGTTAATATTTATTAGCTCCTGTCACATAAGTTCTTATTTAAATCCGCCTTTTACTCGCAAATTCAGAAGCAAAGACTTTTCACGTATGTTCACGAAATGGCATGAAGGTGAAAGTGACGGCAAAGTTGCGGTTTTCAGCGCCAAGCGCTGGGATCGCAAAAATAGCTAAGAGCTAATCGAGTCCACGACCCCTTGTCATGATGCTCAAAGGTGCTGATAGGATTTGAATCCCGTCCGCCTGACTGTTCTGGCTGCAAAGTCAGTGGATTACAACACGGTGCCACAATACGTTCAATGAAATATGAAACTGAGACTGAAATATGGTATGAAACTGAAAGGCTCACTGAAGCCACAGAAAAGGTCTCCTTCAAGTCGGTTCTTATAAATATCAGACTGAAAGGGGGTTCCAGTAATAAGGTCACCTCAGTTAATCAAATAAGGATATGCAGATTTGTTTAAAGACCACTATAAGTTACATTCTCTTCTCCCTTGTTCACTCGAGGAATCGATTAGCTTCCACCCCCGGGGGGGTAACTTAACTTGTCTATGGTACGGAGTTGTGCCATTTTTTAGGGTACCTTTTTCATGATAGTTTCCGGATTTATGGGTATGGTTTTCAACAATTTTTGGCATCTTCCGGATTTATGGGTATAGTTTTCTTTCAGAATTCAGTTATTGATGAGCTTTTTTGGCATTCCCGGATTTATGGGTATGATTTTCAGAAATTCTCCAGATTAATGGGTATACCTTTGAGAAATTTTTCCGGATTTATGGGTATACTTTTGAGAAAGTTTTCCGGATTTATGGGTGGTACTTTTACGATTTGAATGGCACAACCCCGTATCTTGGAAACTCAAGTTACCCCCCCCGGGCTTCCACCAACCTTTTCTCCGGGATCTAGGACTTCCAAGCATGCAGAGACAACCTTCTCGAGATCCTTTTGATCTTGTTCTGAATCTGTTAAGCTTGAGCAGAGCATAAGAAGCACCTAAAAAATAAATGTCTTCATTTGCTTTGCTCTGTAAGCAAGAAGCCACAAAAACTATGGCAAAACAATGAAAAAAAACTTATCAATATGGGATTCGTATCATATACCAGAAGCTTCCAGCTATAGCAAGTAAGTAAAAGCAGTCTCTTATACCGGGTGACCCAAAACAAGCTTCACGAGCTAGATCATAGCTGGCTCCCTGAAATCAAAAGCTATTGTCAAATGCTTCCTATCACAGTTTAGTTGAAAGGCTTAGCCATCTTTTGAGATGCTGCATGGTCATTGTAAGCAATGATTACCATCCGAAAATCCAGATTCAATAGAAATTTCGAATCCAGGATTCCTGATTTTTAGTGACATAATCGCCATCATTGTCCAGTCAACATTTTGTGAAATCTCGACATTGCGATGGATTAGAAGTCGTCTAGGGATTTTTTTCCTTGCAAAAAATGATTGACCTCTGTTCCTCATTCAAATTTCATCCTCGGAAGCAAATTTGGAATTCAGCTCTTTTCACACTTCCCAAAAAATGGACTTGAAAGGAAGGGAATGGTCCAAGAAATAAAGCAATTTCTACATTTTTGAAACTGTTTTTTTTCGGACAGCATCTATATCTTAAACTGACCAAGCAACATCTCAAACATAGAGGAGCCTTTCAGCTACATGCTGGTACCTGCACCTCGACAGTCTTCACAACATTTACTTTCAAGAAAATACGTGCGATCTAGGTTGCGAAGTTTTCTTTGGGCCACCCGGTGGTCTTTTTCTAGCTAAAGGCTACTCAACCAACTTTACACCTTACCCCTTTTCCTATGCTTAGCAGCATATAGCAGGTGCAGCCACAGACGGCGCTCATAACTACAAACAAGGTACCCATTCATACTCCTAGGTAGAGAGAGGTACAATTTGTGCTAACACCTTGCCCAAGAACGCTTACCTCACATGTGCCAGTGCCGGTATCGACCTCACGACCCTTGGATCGTAAGCCCGACGTCTTACCACTACACCACCAAGCTATCTATTAGATTTCTACAAACCTATTCGCTACATTCCTATGAGCTGAAAATATTTTTGGAACTGAAGTAAAATCTCAAATTATATGAAAAAATTGACATTAAAATATCAAATCAATAGAAAAATCCTTTGTCCCAAAATCTTTCATAACAGGCTTTAAATTCTCGATCAAAGTTGCTTGCCTACGTGACTAGGAAAGAACAAAAGACAACGATGATAGGAAATTGATTCACAACAAACCTGAAGGTAAGGTATCGCTTGAATTCCGTTGACAGTTTTGAGATCTTGCAAATGATCGACGAAAAAATTGAATATTTTGCTCCATGAAGCTTCAAGAGATGGATCAGTTATTTCAACGACTTTCTTCTTTTTAGACATTGGTGGACAAGATCTTTCTGAGTCATGTGATGCTGCTCTTTCTCTTGCTTTCTCTAATTTTGAGGAGGGTTCGTCCAGTGCTGAATCTCCTTGATCGTCTCCAGTAGCTCCTGCATTTACTGCAAATAAAGGGGTTGAAAACGTAGAAGTCAAACGTTTTTATTCCTGCAGTCAGATGCAAGAGTGTGAGTCCATTACATCAAATGTATGATAACGTACTTCACTGGCCAACATAAGATTTGTTCCAAAGTAATATTTGGCATTACCATGCCATAGCCATGGTTACTAATGATAAAATTTCCAATGTGCTATCTGCAAGGACGAAGGAAGCATCTCAAACTTGGGGGCATGACACTTTGAGAGCACTTTTTCCTTAAAAAAGGGACCATTTCTAAAAATAAAAAGGTTACTTCTTTGTTTATTGCAAAATCTAGGGGGGAAGCAAGTGCCCCCAGTGCACCCCGGTTCCTACATCTATGGCTATCTGGAAAAATTCCAAATTCGTCAACGAGAGGTAAGAATCTGGAACCTTTTGAAAATATGAATTGAGAAGTTTGAAAATTTACAACAGCTGATGATTTTAAACTTTCATAACTCGAGATAAAAAAATGGTAGTTTCGATTAGAAATTTAGATCTAATTTATAAGCCATACAACCACCAAAGTCCCTTTAAGTAAACGCTCTTTCTTTTATGCAGTAGTTATGTTTTAGCAGTTACGTGAAATTTATGTGCTATCTTTGTCTTTCAAGTCGTTACATGTAGTACTATATTCCTGTTTCCTATTTTATGTTGCCATGAGGTAGTCGTAGTTTTTCGCTCCAAATGGTATTGTTCTAGAAGTAGGCTATAGTATATTGTTAGTAGTGTTATTAAGTAATATGTATCATAAGTTTTAGATGAAATGTATATATGTATATATAATGTATATATATAAATTATGTATGTATATTTATATATATACATATAGATATGTATATATATATATATGTATGTATATATGTATATGTATATATATATATATATATATATATATATATATATATATATATATATATATATATATATATACATATGTATATATATATATATATATATATATATATATATATATATATATATATATATATATATATATATATATATATATATATATATATATATATATATATATATATATATATATATATATATATATATATATATATATATATGTATATATGTATATATATATATATATGTATATATGTATATGTATGTATATGTATATGTATATACATGTATATATATGTATATATGTATATATGTATATGTATATATATACATATTTATATATATATGTATATATAATGTATATATATATATATATATGTATATATAATGTGTATATATAAAAATGAAAAAAACTGGAATATTCAAGAAGTACAAATCATGGCGTTGAATGATGCAACGGTTTGTAGCGTTTCTGCGTCTGATTATAATAAAAGAAAATCGTCACATGCTTTTTAAAAGTTTCAAGAGATGACAGACAAAGCTACGCACAGCCCAAAAAAGATGATTCTTTACGCACAAAGTATCTGCAGTTCAACTTTCATGGAGTCGTCCAATCCTTCAAGTAATGAGTGGGATCTTATTCTAATTTGAGGCAAACAATTCAAGTCTTTAATTACAAAGCAGGCAGTAACTTATCTATTTCGCACGAGTACATAATGATAATTTCGTATTACAAATTTTGATCAAATTGGGTAAAATACTGCAAAAAACTCCTCTCTCCGGTAAGAGAATGTAGACGGAACTAATATTTGCTAAATGGATTGAATTCACTTCAATGCTCTTCGTATCTACACACATTGCAATTGCACTGAATGCCATAGCATTGCTTTCAAAGGTGGACAAAATATGTTGCTTTAATCTGGAACACCAAGTGACCTCCAAAAAAGCTTCTGAACAGAACTGAAAATCAAACAAATTTTCGTTTTCACGACCTCTCCATTTTGTCACTGGCTGCTAACATCGTTCGTTGAGTATGCACCAACAAATAATTGTTTACTACTGCTATGTAATACATGAAATCAAAATTCTATTGCAATGCTTTGATCTTATAGAATTGCAGGTTTGTCATCTAATCACTCAGAATGCTTTCCAGAAACAACCCTTTGAGAACAAGGCATGACCTAATCCAAAGTTCATTTGAATCAAGGAAGCAAATGCAGCTTCCAAATATTTTGTTGGTAACAATTGTACACAATACATCAATTTCTTTCGTTCTATTCATGCTTAGAACCATTTATCGCCTTTTCCCTTTCATCTCCTAGTTATATGCAGCCTCTCCTTTTTCTGTTTACCTTTGTCAAGAACCAGAGGAAAAATTTTGGGACTATCGGTACTGTGGTCCACTACCTTTTCCACCCTTGATCGCCTTGTCAACAGTTCTACTACAAATCAAGCGTTTGACTATGGGCCATCAGCATCATCTTCTATCTCAATATTGACCCCCCCCCATCTATCCTAACAAAACCTGAAAACACCTGTTCAAAACATAGAAAAATGTTGCAACACACAAAGTATCTGTGGTTCATCTTGCATAAAAGGATCATCTAAATCTGGTAATTAACCATCTTTATTTTTTACGATTAATATTTGAATAATCTATTTCAATTGGTCACACTACTCTTGCCTTGACTGTAACCTCCCCCATCTATCCTAGCAAAACCTAGAAGCCCCAATTCAAACAAAGCAAAATTATGCAACATACCAAGTATCTGTGGTTCATCTTGCATAATAGAATCATCTAAATCTGGCAATGGACCATCTGTATCATCTTCCATTTCAATATCATCCGCCTCATCGTCATCATCATCATCGTCGTCATCATCATCATCATCAACATTGTCATGATCTTGATCTTGTAAACTCAATGCTAAGGCCAGCTCTATCACGGCATCATCTCCTGCAATTACAAAGAAAGGGCATGCAGATGTACATGAATTTCTGGCTATTCACTGCTGGAACCTATTATCAGAAACCAGTACCCGGGAACTTCGAAACATTGAAACCGATCTACGTGTCCCGATTCTATGAGCAGCGTGTGGCCAAAAATGCGTTTCTCTTAGCAGGGCGAAACTATGGATTGGCCTGGATGCAAAATCTAAATTAAGGAGAAAATTTCAAGCAATTTAAATCCTGTCTCGAAAATTCCAGAGCAACCGAGCCCTTTTTTATTCCCACTGATCGTTTCAGCATTTTAACTACTTTTACTTTGTTACCATACTCGCATTGTAAATTCTTAGGGTTAATCTTTTTCTTTGTACAGTGCAGTTTGGAAACAATTATGTATATACAACTGATAACTTTACTCTGTTTAAACAAATGAAACAAATGAAACAAACAAACGAATCTAATTAAACAAACGAATCTAATTAAACAAATGAAAATGAAATGAAATGAAATGCTTAAATCTGTCAACCAACTTTTTGAGATGTGGGAACTACACAAACTGGCTTCAAACGGACGCACACATTCCTTAATAGACCTTTTAGCTACTCTGAAAAAGAATCTCAATCGAACGATACTTTGCTACATTTTGAAGAATTTTCGAATGTGCACAATAGAGATAGAAGCTCTAACGCCACTCGATCGAGCTTCGCGTATAAAAATGTATAAAAATAACGCTCGATCCAGGCTCTTTTGCAGAATAGCTAAAAGGTCTATTACCATAATTCTGACTTTGACAAGCTCTTTTTGGGTGGTAGTTATTGGAAGTTATTGGATGGTTTGGATGGAAGTTACAAGCTCTTTTTGGATGGACGAACAAATCATATAAAACATAATTACACTAATGATGGCTGCATGCTAAGATGTTGTGAGCTTTTGATCGGATTCCTATACAAACGTTAAGCACTTATAATTCAAACACAGTTCATCTTGGAACAATTTTACTTGCCACCATCTTTGGCGCAATCGTCTGTCACTTTACTTTTGATTCTGCTAAAAATAAAATGCTTTTGAGCAGCTGATAAAACTGCAATTTGAAGAGCTAATCTAGGGCCAACAGCACTGAAGCATCTCCAAACAGATGTTCAAGTTGCTCTTAACAACACAAGGAAATATTGAAGAGAATTAAACAGACAGACAAGAAGCAATGAGAGCCCGAGGGGTAGGGGGTACATAGCATGTTGTGGGTCGGGTGTGTTACGCCAATATGGATGGTTTCTCGGCCCACAATTCACTTTTGGCAAATTTTCCTTACACATTGGTCAGCTTGGCTGAAGACAGTACAGCTGAAAATGGGCATTCCCCCGAAATTCTGCCTCCTTCCACTTCCATAGATAAGTCTCGATTCAGTTAGTCCTGAAAGAAGTTCTTGATCAAACGTATGACCACCGTTTGTATTACAACTTGATTTTAAAAACTTACTGGATCAAGATAAAACATGTTTATGCCCAGTGGGCAGAAGCATGCAATGGACCTCTTACCTATTCTTAAAAATAGTCTGGATGGAGCGATATTTCCAGACACTTCGTCCACTTTCTACAAAATGTGCAAAGATATCGCATGACCATCGCACGACCCAGCAGTGGTGGAGAAAAATTTGCCTTCCTGTGAAACAGCTATAAACTAATATCCTTCCTTCTATTGCTTTTTCAGTTTTCTCTCGTACCAGATTTCACAACAGATATTTCAGTTTTCGTTGGCATCTCTGGGTTATTCGGAACCTAACAAGTCTATTTCTTGACGAGTTATTATGCTAAATTTCTCTCACGCTACCACAATCTAATCGTTTCATAGGGAATCATTTACAACAAATACTTTGTTGATATGAATTGCAATATTGTACACGTTGAAGGCAATAATCCACTAGGGACAAGAATTACTCTTAATAGTTCCTTGGACCACACAAACATTACTGAAAGCGCATAATCCATAAATTATTTTCATTTTCTTTCATTCTTTTCTTCCATTATTTCTCCCTCTCTTTGAAATATTTTCAGTTGATGTTTTCTCCTTCATCATACCTTCTTTTCATCCTGCATTCTTCTCCTTTTCCTTCTCTCCTTCTGCCTATTACAATTTCTCCCATTTCTCCCCTTTACTTCCTTCCAGAAAAGCAACCTTCCTCCAACGCTACTTCGTGGCTTCACGCACTTTCTCCACCTCTACGACTCCGGGAAAGGGGGTACTCCCATATTTCACCTGACGGGGTGTGCCGCTCAACAGGATGTCCTTTTACAGTAAAAATTATGCGACAGGGTGTCCAATTCTGACAAAAACTATGCGACAGATTATTAAAATTGATAAGAAAATTATGCAACAGGGTATAATGTGGAAGGAAATTTTTCAGAGTTCTGCTCAAACCACTTGAAACAGCGGATCGTGTATACTTTCGGCAAAATTTTTATGCAACAGGGTATATTTTTGGGGCATTTTATGCGAAAGGATTCATGGAGTAAAGAGATTTTCCACACATCCCCGTCGCTTCCCTAGTCAAGTACCCACACCCGGGTCTGCGACCCACACTCTATACACCATTTCGACTAACAGCCTCGTTTTGAAAATTATTCAAAATTCTTTCATATGAAATTTTTGAGGCCAAATTTGGATTTAGCACACAAACTTTGTGTCATGTTGGTCATGTTGCTAGCAGTCGTCGTGTTAACTTCATGGCGACGTAAAGTTTGGAAATCTGTAAGAGATTTGACCGTGAAATTGACTCAGGGTGTAAAGTTTCACCCCGAACGATTTTTGACGGTCAAATCCCTTATAAATCTTTGAATTTTACATTGTAATAAAATCAACATCACGAATGCCAGCAGGTTAAAATCATGTAACTAGGCTAAATCCGAATCTGGGCTCGAAATTTTTATAAGAACAATAGGAAGGAATTTTGACAAATTTCCAAACCCAGGCTGCTTAATCGAAGTGGTGTTTTATAGAATGACTAAAAGGTCTACTGGCCAGGACATGTGATCCAATACCATTATAAAGAGCCTCCCAAGGCGGCTAACAAAATCAAAACCTTACGTACCTCCCAGATAGACTTGAAGGCCATTCTGCTGTGGATCTAATTCTTCAATAACCCCTTCTGCGTAGGAGCTATTCTCTGGCACTTCTCCTTCGGCTGATTGCTAAAATTGATGTAAATATAGGAACTGTTAGAATCCTTGCCCATAATTGAATCACAGTTACCATAGTTCAAAAACAGGGTCACGAAAGATACCGCCATTCAATGTTTGTCAAATATGGCCAGATTCACTAAACCTTTATCCTTGAAATTAATAAGTAGAATGAAACAGCTGAAATGCACCAGATGGCTTGAAAAAGTCGGTCGTGTCTCCAGAACTAACTTCAAAAATTAAATTTCAATCAGTGCACTTGTATAATTCATACAGGTGGAGTTACAAAATTGTGTTTTGTTGAGCTGTGCAAATATGAAGCACGCTCTCAAATACCGTAAAAGCCCTTTTCAGCCCACCTCTCTACTAAGCCCTCCCCTATTAGCCAAAATTTGAAATAAGCCCCCTCTCTATTAAGCCCCCCCCCCACTTATGCAAAGTTCTAGAATCTACCAAATATTTCCATTTACTTAGCAACACCACCTTGCATGTTAGTTTTGATATGGTTTGGGATAAAAACTGTATTGAAACTATGCATTTGAGCCTTAAGATTGTATGTTGATTCCGCAAAATATGGGATAAAAGAACTGAAAAGCTACCAAATATATCCTTGTCACTTGATTTTGAGGATAAGCCCCCTTTCTAATAAGCCCCATCTGGAGGGTGCGAAATTAAATAAGCCCCCCGGGGGCTTAATAGAGGTTTTACTGTAACTAAATTGATTTAATCCATTATTTGTCTAAGCTCATCCCCGTCAGAAGAAAACAGGTTCTAAACACTTTTCGTTACCAAACAAGGAATGCATCATCGAACATAAAAGTTCATAGTGGATAACTCGAACTTCCCTCAAATGATTTGTACTTATTACCTGAGTTGAGGCTGCTTGAGCTTCTTCTTTAATTATGTTCTCTGCTTCCCTGTTTACATCTTCAATTCCAGGGCTTTCACTTTGCGTTGGACTCAGTTCTGCAACGACTGTTACTTTCCTTCTCAACTGCATTGCTTGTGAAAGGCCTTGCTTAGCAGCAAAGCTTATGTTCGCGTCCTAAAAGGTAGAGTGCATGACTCAAAGGGGCTTTTAGGGGTTTTTACAAATGACAAACTAAGAACATACTACTAATTACATTAACACCTTCTTTTCAAGCACCATCATCATCAGCATTTTTATCATTCATACAAGAATCAATAAGAACACAACTTGTAACACCATAGCAACGATTGCCTCTGATTGACACTGCCATTCAAAGCGATTAGCGAATGCAGACAAAAGAAATTCTCTCAACCAGTAATTCAAAACAAACGAAGCCACAAAAGGTGCCCCGAAGCACAGGTAGCTTTCTCGCTCATTCTGCATTCCAGAAATGATTTTTCAGGGCAAACATGAGTACAAATCGAAAGAAGAAGGACATATCTAAACATCTGCATCGGGCATTGCAAGTATGTTTGTTTGTTTGTTTTCAATTTGTTTGGAGTGGGCTCGTCAGGATTTCTAGCTACTTAACGCTAATCTAGGCCCACTGTACATGCCGCATCCAGGCATGGGACCCCTAGTTTAACGTCTCTTCCGAAGGACGATGAGGTGAGTTGAGAGGTCAGGCCTCCGGGTCACCCATCCAGAGTTTGACCTCACTCATCCAAGCTTAACTTCCATCACCTGATGAAGACTGTATAAGCCACTCGGCCACTCACCCCGTGTCAATTAACAGTATCAATTAAGTGACCAAACCCTTCGTTTCCTACAGCGCGTGTTCTATGCTATGTTTGGACCACATCAATTTATCCTCACTCATTTACTTTCAGCCTGATTATACCTTGTTCAACAGAAGTCCAATGATAACATCCATGAGCTTTTTGAAATTTTCCGCATCTCCAAGCAGTACAGCAAATAGAACTTCAACCAATGCTTCGATTGTACCATCCAGAGTGCCAATAGCTACACACAACGAAAAGAAAATCAAGATGAGAGAACAGATACCTTAAAGATATCAAATATGCCTAGTTTGAAAAAACGTATCAAAGTTATGGTACATAAATTGATAAAAGAATAAACAGGTTTTGTTTGTTTTCAATTTGTTTTGAGTCGGCTTGTCTGGATTTCTAGCTACTGAAAGCTAATTTAGGCAGACTGTGCAGGCCGAATCCAGGCATGGGACCCCTAGTCCATCCCTTTCGAAGGACGATGAGGTGAGTTTTGAGGTCAGGCCTCCGAGGTCACCCATCTCAAAAACGGAAATCTCGGATTCATGGCTGCTCCGCAGCAGCCACTCAAACAGCGAACATGTTTCTTGGGACACCCTGTATAAGCAATAATATTTTGCGATATCTTGTCGAATAGCCTGCATGTTCAATTATTTTTAGAATTTTCCAGGCTGAAATCGGTCTCTCTGTTCAGATTTTACGAGGGACTTTGCAAGGGAAAGTAGTCCCCTCGAGAAACCTTGAAAAATGTGCTAAAATTAGGAGCAACATGCCCTCATACTTTCACCTTACAGCAATCACTGGAAAATTCTTTAGCACCCGTTATTCTCTTATCAGGATGAAAAAGTCCTCCTCCAGTATGAATAACTCAATCAGGGGGATTCCATCCTCTCAACAGGACCAATACATGAGCACATGCAAGTGCCATCATTGCTAGGAAGAAAAACAAAGGAAATTTTGCGCGCCGTTTTCGCTCATTTTTGTAGGCATTTTGTTGAATGGGAAACGTAGTACAAAAGAGCAACACGGACCACTATCATATGGTCCCGTTGCTTTCATCGATGGAGAACATCAAATACAATGCGTTACATTTAAATTCACCGACCCCTCACAAGCTTGGCCATTTTAACTCCAGTGATTTACATTAAAAGGTGATTTTCATTTGAGCACTTCTAAGCGCGAGAGAGGGCGCTGCGACCAGAGTTTAGACAATAGGTCAGTGGCGGCTGGCAGCGGTACTAGCGGTACCAGTCTAGTACCATTTTATTTTGAAAGCTTTGAATTCTTTGTTTTAATTTCTAATATGTCAACAATGCAAAAAAAGTGAATTCGCCATAAAAACAAACAGAAGGAAGAGCGGCAGCGCACACTAGAGCCAATATCTCAGCATGACCCTGCTTTTATTAATCCTTGTTGAATGAGTCGTATTGAAATAGATCCTTTATGTACTCCACGGTACTAGACCTCATTCATCTGGTACTGCAGAAAGCAGTCCCATTGTGATTGGTGACTTGTCATGACGTAAAATCCTTTGTGTAAACGTAAGCCCAACAATGGCAAAAATCGATCGCAGTACTAGATTCCTCGTTCTAGTAACACTGTGTGGCCGTCAAATAACACATCAATTCAAGATTACGAAATCGACCCCCGCAGTACTTTCAGCAGTATCAAATGGCATGTTAAACCACTGTTTTTTCAATATGTTCTCTGCTGTTTTATTGAACCGATACTAAGGTATTTGAAAGTACGTTACAAAGTTTTTAGGTCTGTGTTTGTTTCTGGGCAGTGACTAGTTCGAATGTCAACGATTTTGCTGTAAATGAACCGAATTTCAGAGACCTGCAACCTAACCTTTCTGGAGTTCCGCATATTTTGACGCTGTCGTCAGGTCAGGGTCACTTAATCATTTTACTCACGAGCAGCAGACCTTTCATAGAAATCAATGGTAAGATACGAAACTGTGAGAATGCATGTTAGGATTTGTCATGGATGCATGGCGAAAATACTTGCCTTCTTCTTTATAAACTACTACTAGGGAAGCAATCTTTGAAAGTTGTTTTCCAACTCCTATACATTCCTGGTGTAAATGGAACCATTCAAATTGCTCTATATGTTTTCATTTGTTATATGATTGATGAAAAATGCGAACTTTTGTGCATTGTACACAACAAGTGGAACGAGAAACCCACGCTACTAGAATCTCATTTCTAGTACCTCCATGAACTGCGGCTAGCCAGTGATGGGCTGGGTGCCGCAAGTGATCAACTTTCCAAGTGTGTTGCTCACAAGCCTCTAAAATGGCCACAGCCAGCGATCGACATGACTCACAACATTTCCGTGGAAAGGTTTCAGTGATGCAACCGGCGTCGTGGGAATAACTTGCAAAAACTCATTCATTAGAAAAAAGTAGCATCATTTTTTAAGAAGGAGGTATAACATTATTTCCTGATAAATTGTCCTTGCAATTTCATCTGTAAAATGTTGTCCTTTCCGCTATGTTTAACTTTAAAATTTACTTTCCCAACTTTCTCGAAAATCTATTGGGAAAGGCATTTTGCTTGCATTTTTGAGACAATCCTTTACCCAATTTTTCTTAAAACTTCAAAGTTTCCCAGGGGCTTTGCCCCTGGACCCCAATGGGGGGCTCACAGCGCCCCCCATCCCCCAGCTGGTCTGAGGCAAAAATTTGTTCGCTTCGCTCACAAATTTTTGTTTCCCTAGTACCATCTTATATTGCGTGCCAGCCGCCACTGCAATAGGTTGACACATATGGCAGCACTCAGTCTCTGGTCACTGCAAGCTGACTTTACTTCTGCTTCGAAAATGGAAAGCATGCAGGAATAGAAGAGATCAAATCTAAATTAACCTTAAATGTCGTTTCAATATACACAAGTTTGCCGTCATACCTCTAGCCTCGATGGTAGCCAGGAAATAGTTGACAGGCCTCATGGCATACAACTTCCAGAAAGCATTCATGAGACTGTCCAAAACATCATTTTCTTTGTCAAATTCTGAAAGAAATAACGTCATTTTCATCTACACAGAATGTAGTACGAAGGAAAGAAAAAAGGAGTATGAACGTTCCCGACAGTATCCCATGTGAGACATTCCACCCGCTTAGTTAGATCTTTACAAAGTTTCTTTTGTTTACTATAGAAGCAAACACCTCACAATACATGGGAGAAGCTGGATTCAACTCAAACACAACTCACTTAAAGATGAGGCCCGACGATTGCATTTTTATCGATAAAGCTCTTTCAAGCTCCTGGGATTCAATCTCGCTGACTCCAGAGAGGCGCTTAAAAGAGAAACAACTTATTAGAGAGGATGACTCAGTCACAAAGTCGAACGACAAGAATATACATGATATCTACTTAGTTCTTTTACCCCATATTTTGCAGAATCAACATCCAATTTTATGAGACAAGTACACAAACTTGACACAATTTTCATCCCAAACTATATCAAAATTAACAACAAACTTTCTTCCCTAAATAAATGGAAAATCTTTGTAGCCCCTAGTATTTCTTGACATATACCTGGTGACCCAGAAAAAACTTCACGAGCTAAATCGTAACTAGCTCTTTGAAGTCAAAAGCTATTGCCAATTGCTTTCTATAACAGTTTAGTCGAAAGGCTTAGCTATCTTTTGAGATGCTGCATGGTCATCTTAAGCAATGATTACCATCCGAAAAACCGGATTTAATGAAAATGTCGAATCCAGGATTCCTCATTTTGAGTGAAATAATCGCCATCATTTTCAAGTCAACATTTTGTGAAAACTCAACATGTCGATGGATTAGAAGTCGTCTGAGGAAATCTTTTGTTTGTAAAGTGACATGAGGTCTTCATTCAACTTTCATGCTCCAAAGGAAAGTTTGAATTTAGCTTTGTCACACTTTGCAAAAAATGGACTGAAAAGCGAGGGAATAGTCTGAGAAATGAATAAATTTTCATATTTTTGAAACAGTTTTTTCGGACAGCACGCATATCTTAAACTGACCAAGCAACATCTCAATAGATAGCGGTGCCTTTCACATGCATGCTAATACCTTGTTTGTCTTGATAGCGTTTGCTTGCAGGAAAATATGTGCGATCTAGCTCGTGAAGTTGTTTTTGGGTCAACCGGTATAAGTGAAGGAGACCTAATGAAGAGGAGGCCTTATTTAGAATTTTCGCTTTGAAGGATGCATGAGGAGAAAGTCCTCATAGCGAGCGGGCTAAATAGGGCTTTACGGTGCTTCTATAAATAATAACACTTCTAGAACTTAGCTTTTAATTTGTCTTTTAGTCCAAGTCAGCTGTAGGGACTTTAGTGTGAAAGAAAGTATGCTAAAAGATAGTCACGAAACCTTGCGGGAAACTAAAAGCAGAGTACTATGTTACATCTTGCGATCAATATTTTATTCCTGCAACGGGTCTCTGTCCAAGTTTCATTTCAGATCTGGAGAAAAATCCATCTCTGATCTTGGTAAATGCTTGCAAATTGATTCAATCACTCATAAAAATAGAATGAAATGGAAAATAACTTTGAACTTTGGAACTTAAAGATTTATTTGATCGTTGAAGGCACTGGATGACCCAAAAAAGTGACTCAACACAATCTGTTATAGAAATTACGGAAATACTTCAAACGTTGTTCTATCGCTAAAAGACCGGCAAACATAATGAGTATTTTCGGCAAGTGCTTTCGGCACAGTAAATTCCGTCAATTAAGGATTTTGGGGAGAAGGCCAAATCTGAAATTCTCAAAACGACGTCAAAAACAAGCGATCAATTCTAAGAAATTTCAGATCTTCAAAACAAAAGGAGCGTGTTTTATTTCAAGTTGGCAATAGGCAACCCAGTCAAAAGTTTCCAAAGAAAGTTTATCTTCCCCAGGTACTGCATCACCACTATTCTTTTGCATTCGAACTCTATTTTTCGAATCTACTCTTCTTCTTATCTCGTTCTACTAATACTTGACTTGACAACAGTCTCAGAAACGTCAAAACACCCTGTTAAAGGTGCGATTTATTTCATTCAAAATGTGTATTTTACAAATGAAATACCTTTGAGATATTTGATGAGATTCTTCGGTCTAACATTTCCAACTGATCTGGTAATGCTCAACAATCCTTGGATTGATTCGATGTATTGTGAAGAAGACACCACATCAGTGCCTGTTGTGCACTCTTTGAATTCTTTTAAGGCATGGCCAATTTGTGCCGCATCCTAAGATGACAAAGAGGGCACTGAAAACTTTGCTAATCACCAAATGTGTAAATTGAGCCACGTACAACTAATAGGAACACAAAAAGGAAGAAAGGATGTCACAACCGAGGTATTGGTCGCGAGGCTAGAAAAAAATTTCTTTCCACTGATCAAAAAAAGTTTCGGATTTAGATTCCCTCCGGGAGCATCGTCAGGGGGAACACAGGACAAGGTGAGATGAATGGTAGAAAAAAGCTTACCTCCGAAGTTTCAGTTTCATATATATGATTATCAATCATTTCTAAATACAATATTACATTCCGAAACGTAATATTGTTAAATATTTGTCCAATATTACAATTTGATCCAAATGATCAAATTGTAGAAGAAACTGCTTTCTGATGATTGTATAGACTTATGTTTCTGAGTCTATAAACAGTAATAAGTCTGACAGGTGGAAATAAATACTTCAAATTCACATCCTACGGTTCATATAAAGCAAACTGACTTTATCTAGTAGGATTAATGATTGGCTACGATGAGATCTCGACTGTTGCGTCTCTTATATTTGGCCTCAGCCTTTAATTTCCACCTAGTGCTCCAAGAAGAAGAGGACCAGCCCGCCTTGGCCAGATCTCGCTTGAGCACTACCGGGACTTCATAATATAAAGGCTTTGATGCTAAAGAGAAAACCCTATAGCTTTTACAACTTACATTGCCCTGCCAGCTCGCCTGATATGAATAATTATGATCACTATTAATTTCTTTACAGTAGGCGCTAAGGATAGGTACTACAGCTAATAGATGCCTACTAAAACATGAAACAAAAACTAAGATAAAATAATCACAAAATGCAAAGTAAGATCTAATTAATTCAACAATAAATGATATCCAAACATAATACATATTTACAGGTGAGTTTTCGAGCTAGATGAAACTACATTAGTTCAAGAACCCAACCTGTACTACAAATGTCTTGCATAATCGGCAGTTGCATTCTTCACCGATCCATTTTCTTATGTGCTTTTTGAAGACGGAACGCACTGAAAAACTATACCTCGGTAGCCTAGCCCTCTACGTGACTCCGATAACTCGCCTCACATGAACAAGCCCTATCTGAAGCATCGCCAGAGTCAATCATAGGGGGTGAGGGGTCAGTTTTTTGGACACCCGTACTATATCGAAATTGATTACCTGTTCTTATTTTCATGAATAATTAGAGGCTATTGGTATTCATAATTTCGAAATGAAATAAAATGACAACAAAGACTATATCTCACCTTTTTATCAAAGAAATCATTCTTCGAACTAAACAGAGAAGCCATTAAAGTCTTGGCTTGGTTTTGCAATTTGGAAGAACCATTTTGAACTATGATATCTGTCGTAAAGTCAAGTAATTCACGGCGAACGTCGTTGTCTTCTTGAATATCAAAACACAAGAGATGCTCATTTAATGTCTCCAGCAATTTTGCAAGCAGCCTGAATATTTGAAGGAAAAGTAAAATTTACGGTAACATCTACACCGAAAATACAACGAGGTTACCGCGCAAATATTTAAGCAAGCTTCATCTTAATGAGATACGTTATACTTGCGACAAATGAGACAAATAAATGCAATAAATGCAACATACATTGATTAGAAATGATAAGTCAAAAGTTTCCTTCCTTAAAATGAATAAACTTAGTTAAAGGATGTGATATGATAGTGTTAAAAATAGCCTATTGTAATTCGTAGTCCGACACTAGACTCGATCACATGTTATAGTTTCGCAGTTTGGTATGAACTGACAACGCTACAACTAAGAATAATCTCCCTTTTCACTATTGTGTATATTCGAAATGTATCAAGCTATCGTTCGATTCGGATTCTTTTTTAGAACTTACCTATTGGGCCAAATTCGCTTGTTACTTTTCTCTCACGATCACATGGTCTAAAATGCCTCAAAAATCAGTTTTCTTGAACTGCTGTACCATAAAACTGTACAGCAGTACTTCGGTAAGGAATTATTCTTAACATAGCCGCAATAGACGATTACGCTAAAGATGGCGGCAAGGAACTTTTACCAAGATGCACTGCGTTCTTAAATCGAATTCCTACAGAATCGTTTAAGGATTCGCAATTAGAACACAAAGCATCTCGGTAAAAAGTTCATCGCCGACATCTTTAGCGTAATCGTTCAAAATCGCCTTCCTCTAAGCGACATTCTCACCAGCAAACAACGGGGCGACAGAAACTCGTTGCTGATTAAAATTTTTGCCGTATTTACAGCTCTAGGGAAATAAGCCCCTCGGTCGAGCGATAACAACAACAACAATTCAACTCAATGATATGAGCGTAACTTGAGGGTCCTTGTCTTTATGGAGTGAGGCTAATTCGACACTTGCAAAAAGAGAGCAAAGCAAACAAACGCATAAAGACTTGTTTAGGTTTTCTTTGTCCTATTGATCGACCAAATGTGTAACAGCAGCACAAGATCAGATGAAATGGAGAAATGTGATCGCAAACGTCCAGAAGGACCTTCCAATATACTGATAATGATTCACAGTCCACGTCATACACCTACGTTCATTCATTTAAATGCATCGGCAGCCTCAACAAGAAGCAAATGGAAAAGTCAGCATCTGGTATGGTTTCTTCGACAAAAATAAAGAGTTTCTTGAATAAGTTTCTCCCAATACTGAAGTACAATTTCGTTTCCCGATACCTCGTGGTGATCCGAAAATTGAGTTTCTTATGAAGAACTTCTAACAAAAAATTAGGCTTGATTTACACAAAAATAAACACACGTGAAGACAGCAACAGAACTGAAACGGAAAACTTCAACTTAAGACTTTCTCGCTGGCTTTGATGATTTCCTAATGCACTTGGATTGAACTGAAAAGTTCTTCATCCTACAGAAGCGATGGCTCACTAAAATGCGTTTGAATTAAGTTTAGAAAATTAAAGATCTCAATCCTAACGTGTTTTTACTCACATGAAAACGAAGCTTTACTTACGGCTCAGTTCTTGATATATCCAGATGACCACTTGTTTCAGTAGAACGGGTTACTGGTCTTGTCTCAGGTGTTTGATCCGTTCCTTGTGCTGCAGCTTCATTTGCGTCCTCTGGCCATCCAAAATTTTCCTTTGTTTTGCAGTAGACTTTAATTGAATCAATCATGTTTATGCCTGAAGAATCCGATGATGGGCCAACTACAAATAAAAAAGGTATCCATAAAAGTATCAACAATAAGGCCCACAGAAAGGGAGGAGGAGCCCAACAAGCAACGGCGATGCAAAATGCATAGCTTCATTTTCTAAATCCGTTCCAAATCACATAAATATACTCCAAGCTCAGTAAAAGCGTTTCAGTGGAAAAAGCTGAACAGTACAACTTAGGCTATCAAATTAGAACAAATGGTGATGTTTGCAGATGTCAATTAGTTGTCAGTTTCAAAGTCGTATGATGTGTGAAACTATCTTTTTGAACATGTTTTGATTTCCAAATAATTTTCTTGCAGTTTCTTTGAACAGCAATAGCAAAGGCAAAGTTTGAAACAGTGTGATTTTTTCGTTATTTTCAAAATCCTGTTTATCTTGCTTTAGGTCGAATTTCGAGAAAATGCATAGTCGAAGTGTGCAACAGAGTTCATTTTTAAGAAATTCATTGTCATTGTTTGAAAATGATCGAAAACGGCAAATCCGTGGCACAGAAGGAAAGAAGGGTTTTAGCCCTTTTTCGAGGTTTCGTTTGTTTACACCGAGCGACGATCTTTAAAAATAGCGTAATCTGATTGATCAGTCTCCAAATCAAAACTAACTCAGTGATCTATTGAAAACAAAATGTTGCCCTGTTGATGTTTGCAGGTCTGTGAAGACAATAATGCTATGGAAAGCTACAAGGCATTCCAATGAGGTATGGATATTTTCTCGCAAGCAACAAGCACAGATAGCTGAGATAGATACAAAGAAATTGGCCCTACCGGGTGGGTGGCTCAGAAAATGTCTCCATGTTTAAAAAATCATTGCAGCAAACTTTGTTGTCCTATAATAATGTCCAATAGCTTGAAGATTTGAGCATTTTTCATACACATTTTTTAATTTTTAGAGTAACAGTTCCTTTGCGAATTCAAAAGATTGAATCATTAGTACTGCAGAACAGCTGGAAAATAGCATACGAGCACGGTCAAATCTTTGAGATCGTTTGAAGTCCATTCGAAATCCCTTCGAAAATTAGCATAAATACAAAAAGATAGACAGAAATTGAAAGGGACATCTAATTTATTGCTAAGAATAAAGCAATATTGAAAATAGCAAACATGGCAAGATGTTTTTTCTTTTATTTAGAGGTGCCAATGTTCATTCGTCTAGGGCAACTTTCTTGATGTTCTGCAAACATAGTTCTTTGGATCTTTCGAATTCACCACCGTACCAATTATTTTAGTTATTTTGGAAATTACAAATAGAATAAAAAAGTACTTCTCCGAACTAGCAGCTATTTGAACATTCAAGTTTCATTATCATTGCACAACTACATTTACCAAAATGATGTTTCAAATACGGGGGACATCTCTTGAGCCACCCAGTAGTTAATTTTGAGCTCCGGATAACCAAATTGTAGCTAATTGTATGCTTGAGCTTATACGTACATGTGACTGTGATCTTCTTGTCTGCTGTAAGTGATTCTGGTTTTGTAAATGGGATGTCAAACCATCGATTCCTGCTCAATCGCAAAAGAATCACTCTTCCAAATACTTCAATGTATGTTGGTGTTTTTTCAAGTGATCGCATCCCAAGATGAACTCGAAGTCCAACCATGACATTTGAGGCATTCGTATTTGTGATTTCAATTTTAAATCCACTGGCCTGTAGAAATAATGTCACATGGAAGAACATATCAAACAAAATACTGGTGAGTCAATAAAAATATTTCCGTTTGAAAGGCTAAAGGAAATGATGTACGCAAGTATATCACTTTGACAATGGACATGTTCAGTTATCTTTAGAATATTTTCTGGCTGAAATCGTTACTAAGTTCAAGAGAATGGGAATGTTCCTTCGAAAAACATGGGAATATTCCTTCGAAAAACTTTAAAAGACGTGCTCAAATCGTGAACAAGTTTCTCCAATACTTTAATCTTGGGACAGTGATTTGAACGCGTTTTAGCACTTGCTAACCTCTTGGGAGGCAGAACAAGTTTTTCCCTGACTATGAACAATTTGGGATCCTATTCTGCCAAAAGGATAAAATACAAGAATGAATATAAGTGTCATAACGGCTAGGAAAGAGAAAAAAGAAATTTTGCTCTAAATGGTTTTTGCAGGATTTTGAAAAAGGCTTTCTGCAGAAATCTCCCATATCAATAAGAAGGAATGGCCGATTAAAGCAGGTTGAATTACTGCACCTGATTGAACATACTGGCAATGAAACGAGACGGTTTTCAATATCATTGCTCTGATACTCAGGGAAAAATATCGTTTCAAACGGGAATGTCTCTATTGACTCAAGCGGTATGTTTATACACAAACAACGAATCTTTGATAATATACAATAACTCCTCTCTACTTCTCTACTGTGTGATTAAATTGATATTGGAAAGATAGAAAAAAATCTAATGCAAAAGATCTCAGAGATTTTTGTTGGATCAACAATTTATGGGTCGATATCAGCATTGATCGCACACACAAACGTGCTCTGCGGATCCTCTATAAAGATTACGAATGTCCCTTTGAAACATTGCTCACTCGAAGTGGCAGTTTTTGTATAGATGTTAGAAACTTGCAGAAATTAATGACAGAAATCTACAAGTCCATGAATCATCTTAACCCATCGCTTATATGGGAATTTCATGAAAAGAAGGATGTAAGTTATGATCTGAGGATACAAAATCTGTGCAAACTGCAACAAATAAAGACACAGGGCTATGGGCAAGAATCACTATCATTTAGAGGGAGTATACTCTGGAACACCTTAGATGATAGCGTCAAAAATGAGCCAAACTTTTGGCTTTCAAAAAGAGGATCAAAGACTGGGCTGGTGAGAAATGCACCTGTAAAATATGCCGCTAATTTTTGTATAATGTATATTTTTTTCTGCTGTAAATAGTTGGTTTGAATCAATATTTTTTCATAATTACTATTGTAAATACCAACTTTAAATATGGATTAAATCAAAATGAAACATTCAGTTTTCAAAACAGCAATCGTGAAGTTATTACATTTTTACAAAACTTCTTTCAGGTCTAAGGAAAAAGTCATCTTTTACCTTCCAGACAGCCTCAACAAACTCGCTGCCACAACATGAAGAAGCAAAAATAACATCAAACTAAACGTTATAACCACTAAAAAAAGGAGATTAATGGGAGAAACTTTGTGAAAAAGGATTTCGTGGTTGAGTGGAGTACCGAGGAGTAAATTAATAACTCGCAAATAAGAACCTGGTAGACTAGGAACCTAGAGGACGAAATTGTCATACTTTCAATTGCTTTATAAGAATCAATCCATTGTATTAACTGTGTAAGCATCCAGCATGACTTCCAAAATTGTAGGGCTAACACGCGAGTGTTTACTATACACAACAATTTTTAAACGCACCTAGTCAAACCAACTAGTTTGTGAATAAAACATGGGTGGTTGAACACCGCAGTCGTGCTTCAGTGCCGCCACTTTGTTCTTTTGCGGAGGATAAGATTATTTGCTTCTATGAAGGAGCTAGCACAAGAGACCGAGGAAGAAATAAGAAAAAAGTTTCTTCCTTTTAAATAATTCAAACCTACTCTGCAGGAACATATAATTTTTCCGCTACAGAAACGTATGATTTTTCCTCGCAGAAGCAATTACACTAAAACATAACTGCAGCGTCTTACAACCCATGGACAAACTGTAAAGATAACTGGAGGTTATTCCAATTAAGCCCATTAAGAGGGTCTTTATCGCCGTAAAACACCCACCTTGGTACTGGCGACATACATCCCTGCAGTATTTAGACGATGCTTGACCTGCTGGCTGTTGTAAACATGTAAAACATCACTGCCACCAAATTCAACATCATTGCTTTGTTGGCAATGTTCAAAGAAGTCCATCGGGAATGATGTAGCATTTGAAGGTATTGATGCTGCCATGGATCTGGGTGACTTACTTTTCTTTGGCAACGGACGTGATTGGATGAACCTACCGAAGACAAAAGACAATGAACTGGTTGCTTTCAAAATCTAGATGCTTGTCTAAACAGAGTCATATGTGACAATTTTCTGTTGCTCTGATATATAGAATGACCTACCAAACAGAGTGAGCACTCCTGCTGTACAACGTAGTGTCGAAAGACTAAGTGATGGAAAATTTTCAATAAAATCAAGGAACGCGTCACAGAAAAATGTTAAAACATGAATAGATAGCTCTAACTTCACTAATTCAGTATTTGACTTTACAATATCTGTACAGGGCAAAATATCCAGTTCACGCAGTTTTACGATTTATTGTTGTTGTTGTTGCTGTTGTTGTTATCGTTCAGGTTATTCGACTCTGATGATGTCATGAACTTGCTGTCTCCATTCAGCTCTTGCTCCATCCATTCATCATTGTTTTTACAATGTACCCCGTTGAAAACTTACAAAGGAAAAACTATCTAAATTTACAAGTAATCTAAAGGAAAACTAAAATGAACATCATCATCAACTAATTGCCGTAGGTATAACCTTATGACACGTTGAATATGTAAGGGAGAATTACCTAAATCACAACGTTTGCTATGCATTTTTAAACGTTTTCAATGTGGGGGTCATTTTTGTATCCAAGTTCAGATGATTCCACATCGTTGCACCTTTGTATGAGAAAAATCGCTCCTAGGTATGAGCGGTACGGGTATTCTAACTGCAGTGTTCTAGCAATGCGCCAGCGACTTGTGATCGGGATGGTCGGCTATGATCTTACACACTATGCAAATAAAGGGAACAGCATAGTCAATAAACATACACCCCTTAACACAAACTCATCTAACATAACACGGTAGTGTCCCGCCCAACAAATAACAAAAGCTTTTTCAATTTCAGGTCCGACGAGTTTCTTACAAATGAGATTACCTTCAAATCAGGGTAAAGTTTCATATATAAGAAAGATCATGCACTATAAATCAACTTCTGAAACACAAGCAATATGATCAGGGGCAAATCACTTCTGAAAATAGCGTATGTGACGTTTGTGAATTTAAAATTACATGATTTTTTCCTACGATTTTTTTGTGATTTTAATGATTTGCAGTGATTCTTTTGTGTTATTTTTCAGTAATTTTCCAGTGATTTATGACTTTTGTCCTTTTGGCATGTGATTATTTTTTGTGGTCTTGTGATTCTTGGATGTGATTTTTTGTGATTTCGAGGCAGGTGTACGAAAAAATACTGATTTGCCCTTTGTATGTGACTGTGATACAAGACATATTATTTGATCCGTATTTGCAGATTTGTCACAAACAAGAAACACTACAATTATTCCAGGAAGAAACTCTTTGCGTAGTTTGCATACCAAAAATCCTTGTTTTCATTTGAATAGGTACAGTTCAATTCAACTGGACGGCTGAAAAATTCAAAGGTTTTAATATATTGTTTGCAAATAAGAAACAGCCTTTCCCCAGACCTGTACCAGTTTAATCTACCAGTGGTAGTTGCGACATCCAGGTAACAGCAAACCAGTTCCTTATAAAATGAGGAATTATTTTGAAGATCACGATCTGTATTCCATAAATTTGCGTTTCTTATAGGCAGGAAACCACTGATGTGCTTCACATAGTATGGTTTGCACTTACGGTTTTGGTCTAAACTTGCTGAGCAGCCAGAAATTTGCATCTTCTTTGTGGGCATTGTAAATTCGAAGGCTTCCATCTTCAAGGAGCACGATCATTGTTGTCTTTTGCTGGATCGTCGTGTCAGTATTGCGAGTGACTGGAAATGTGTGATAATAGCAAACAGCATCTTGAATCTTCGATTTTGAGGGTGTACTTTTTATCTCTTGTATCTAAAAAAAGGCAGAAACAATAATTTGACGTGGAAAAATTTTGCTTTACAAAAATGGATGGGGCGCAGTAAATACCTTGAAGTTTAAAACACCACGTACCAGTTGCTACAAATCACATACAAGCTTGTGTAAAGCAGGTTTAGAAATGATTTTCTAAGATCCCGTTTCGTACGGATGAATATTCGAACGAATAGCCTTCCGTTTACATAAGACCTGCATATCCGCATGAAAGTTGGTACGGCTATCCGTAGCAATTTTTGTTCACCTACGAAAGAGTACTAATTTGAAACTAAGCCACATGAAAATTCGTACGGCACCGTGTAGACGCTTTTGCCGTACGAAAATTAGTACGGATTCACATCGAAGGGGATTCTAATTCAATTTCGTTGCCCTTAATACCGTGCTAATAGGTGCGCTCTCTTTATTACGCGCCTTGGGAACTAATAGGCTGGAATGCCTTAGCTTGGCAGCAAACAGTTCAATAGACCTTTTAGCTGTTCAACAAAAGAGCCTGCATCAAGAGTTAGTTTTATACATTTTTATACACGAGATTCGATCGAGTGGCGTTAGGGCTTCTACCAATATTGTGCACATTCGAAAATTCTATAAAATGTAGCAATGTATCGTTCGATTGAGATTCTTTTTCAGAATAGCTAAAAGGTCTATTGGTCTTGTGTAAACGGGAAGCCAAAGTGGACGAATTTTAGTACGGTACCATGTAAACCTAAGCCTCTCATTCATACTTTTGCGTTGTTGTTTAAAATCGTGATAAAGACACCCATATTGAACGGTAGCAAAAACCTTCCATGAAGTAATGATTTCATCGATTCCAAAAGTTTTGGTTAAAGAACGCTCCAAAATCAACAGAAAGAATTAGGGGTTTTAAAAACTAAATTCATGTGTAACAATCACAAATCAGTCTTCAGAACATATACTTCGGGGTTAAGAAATACTCCGAAGTACCCCCGAAGAAACAAAAGTTCAGAAAGAAAACCTTTCTGAAATCCTGGATCATTTAAGACATTGATCATTTAAGACATTGAACATTTAAAACAAATTATACTGAAAGTGAATCACATAAAGCACTCACCAGAACTCTGTCTGGCCTAACCATGACCATGACTGGGTTACCAGAAGTTTGATTGACACAATGCAACAATCCAGGCTGCCCGGCCACTTCATGCCATTGGCAAAGCGCTGCATGGCTTGCAACTGCAGAAGAAAGATTGAAGGCTTTTTCCATTTGTGATAAATCGTTGCTGAGCACACCGATGAAGCTTTTGCCTGAAACGAACAGAGAATAAAGCTTGGGTAAAGCTGTGTTCACATTGAAGGCTTGATTTTGTGTGCATGCTTTTGTTTGCGTAAACGCGCTTTTGCTTGGGTTTTCGCGTTCGAATGAAAATGAGGGAATGAAAAAGTCTTCTCCTGGTATGAATAACTAATTCAGGGGAATTCGATTCTCCAAAGAGGACCATGAACATATTCAAGTGCCATTATTGCACGGAAGGAGAACAAAATCCTACCCTTGTTCCACCTTTTTTTCCAGGTTTTCGAATGGAGCTTTCTGCAGAAAATCTCTCATTTCGACTGGAAGGAATGGCCGGTTAAGGGGGGATAAATCATTAAACTTTATTGGACATATCGGGAAAAAAATGAGGCAGTTTTCAGTATCATTGCTTTGATATTTGCGGAGCAGAATTCTTTCAAACGCAGAGCCCATTTACCATCTCACCCATTTTTATAGTTGTAGTTTGATTTATAAAACGTATACTTTTCTTTGAAATCTAGATTTCATTTGAAAAGTATGAATTTAAATTTTGGTTGGTGTTAATTGAAATACTACCTGGACTAGGAGCATACCTTAAATAAAGAAATATCGTTCTTACATATCAGTAAAGGAACGACAACTTCAACTGACGTTGTTTATACCCACTGCACGTCAAGTGACCATATACTTGGGAAATCATCTCTGTATCTGTTAATACAGTCACCCGCATCACACGTTGATGGTACGAAGTGTACGAAAAGAAAGCTTCCTATAGAGATCATAAGAGACTAAAATATAGTAATTGTAACTGTCGTTTTGTATAAACCTCATTTTGAGTTTTGAAAGAGAGGCCGCCTCGCGCTCAAAACATTGCAAGTTTGCGCTGAAGATTGAGTTGTAAGAATTTAAGTTTTGAGCTGTGTTTCATAGTGTTTATTCACCTCGATTCCTCCATCCTGACAAAGAACCCACGTCGTGTGATACCTTGTTATTTGGATAACACAAGAAGACCAGTACAAGAGTATTAGATAGTCTGCTATGTTCATCCCAGAAAATTCTGTTGATAATTATGTATCAAAGGGGTATTACCTTGTGCATAACTGAAGAACATCAACTTCAAGACATGTGAGTAATACAATGAAACTCCTCCCCCTGCAATTTGACCATTGCTGTCCTTCAGTGTCGGATGTGAGACGGCGACTGCATTGGTAAGGAAGAAGGGACCTCCTGCGGCACTGCTGGCCTCGTTCATGGTTTCTGTGTAGATATGACCATGTGATGACATCACTGCAATTCGTATTGTCTTTTCATCATTCATGAAAGTAGCGTCGCGCACTTTACCACCAGGAAGGACGTAATGATACGCTGGAGTGCTGATTGATTTTGACAAGTCATAGATCTGGAAAAATCAGAAAAGGTGAATGAGTTTTACTCTCCAGCCTGTGTCCCAAAGTAGTACAATTGATAGTGAGAACAGAAACGACTACCGTGTGATCCAGAAAAAAGTTCCCACTTATGAAAATTCATAGCATCAAGATTGTTTCACAGATTTGAATGATTCAAATTCTATTTGAAAGAGAAAAGATCGAAGTATTATTATGATTTTTTTTTCACTGTCTCATGAGCACTAGAAGTACATGTCAATTCAACTTTGCAAAAAATTCATGATCGCAAAATGACTGGAAAGGGGCCTAAAACATTGATCAACTCGCACATATCAATAAAGAAAATGCAATTTTCATGGGTGAGAGCAATCCACAGCACATCTATTACCAAGAAATTGAAAATAAAACTGATATCTTATGGCCATTGACAGAGGCGAAACGCCCATTGCGTATTGAACTGTGTAAGGAGAGTCCTTACAATATGATCAATGTTTTAGGCCCATTTTCAGCCATTTTGCAACCATTAACTTTTCATAAAGTTGACTTTACCGATACTTCTAATGCTGGTAAAACGGCGCGAAAAATCGCCAAAGAACTTCGATCTTTCGGCTTTCAACAAGAATTTGAATCATTCAGATCTGTGAAATACTCTTGGTGCTATGAATTTTCAAAAGTGGGAAGATTTTTCTGGCTCACTCGGTATCACTTCAGTAAAAGATATGACAATTCGTCATTCCACTGTACTAAGACACTTAGAGGATACAAAGACAATTTCAGCATATCAAAACTATTATAGCCTGCGTGCAGACTCTACAGTCAGTGCGGAGGAGCGAAAAGGAGAAGAAGGCTCCCTGTAGAGTCTGCGCAACGGCGACCAATTTTGTGTTTTGCGTTCTCAGATTTTGTGGAACCGTCGGGGATTGGCTGCACGATTTAAATATTGTTCTTACTCATGTTCAGCCTATTTTGCGTGTAACAAACATTATTCCAAAATTTTTTTCACGCAGAACACGCTGAACACAAGAAAGAACAAAAGTTAAATCATGCAGCCACTCCCAGAAGGTTCCACAAAAATCTGAGAACTCAAAACACAAAATTGGTCGCCGTTGCGCAGACTCTACAGGGAGCTTTCTTCTCCTTTTCGCTCCTCCGCACTGACTGTAGAGTCTGCACGCAAGCAAAACTGTTAAGAAGTAAACGGTTTTACTATGCCACATTATTATCAGCACGTTTCAATAGGATCTCCTGTCGTCTTCATATGAGAAACTACAAGTGGAAATTTGACTTTGAACCCTGAAATATTCTGGCAACGATGGAGCAGAAGCTGTGTAAAATGAAGTCATCAAGCAATATGATTGCATACGTAAGCTCTTTTGAAATGACCAATCAAGAGTTAAGGCCCAGGGAAGAAAATGTAAAGTGTTGCCTAATTTCAGAATCTGTTGCAGGGAGATAGGGCGCCCAAAGCTACAAATTTTTGCGCATGCCTGTGTAGTTTCTGCTCTGTCTCTGGTAACATTCAAAGTTAATCGACAAAATCGGCTAAGAATTTTTACCCCATTTCAAGTCATGTGACGATACTTTAGGGACGTTTCGGTATTATTCTGACTTTGGAATGCATGACTAGATTGATGATGATGAGTCTCTTGTTGCCCTGTGCTCTTTGACTTGATGATGGCGCTTCAGGCAATAGAGACTAAAAGTATTACTCTGAAAAACTTGGCCCTATTTAGGCCCAAACTTAGCAATTCCTCCAGTAGCAATCAGATTGCGAGATTTGTGAATTACTATCGTTACGGTGTAAATGTAATAGAATTTTCGATTCGATTGAAGAATTGAAAACACTCCCACGGGATGGAGATTCGAAGCCGTGATTTTTTCATAATTCCATTGATAATTGAAGACAATACGGCCAAGTACTTCACTGTTTCATCATGAGTCCCTCTTGAGCAAGGCTTACCGCAGGGATACAAGGGATTCATCGTCATCAGTCTAATGCATGACCCAAGTTGTCAAGGGACGAAATATGTCGAAGAAATCAAAAGATGTTTTATAACAAGCCTTTGCCGATTAGGTCTATTATCGTGATCAAATCTACAAAATGCTCATGTTTGACAGTCATCAAAAGCTGATTACATCGCCAATCTTAAAAATACATTTTTAAGGGTTAACATAACTTTTACAATATCAAGCTTCCGGTTTGGTCATAAATGTGGGAAAGAAACACAAACTATCATTGTCAATTTGAATGATAATGAAAATACAAAGTAGTCTAGAACAAAACTGGGGAATATTGGTTAGAAAAAAATCCCTATCGGGCGATTCATCCAACATGTTTTTCAGTCTGGGAGAACAACCCCTTCCCCTCTATTTCTTTTCATCCCCCGCAACAATCAGCATTGAGAGATCCTCAGATGCAGCATGCTGGCCTCAAAGGATGGCATCCTAAATGCACTCACTGCACTCGATGAAGTCAGACATGTTTAAAACTTAAAATAACGTGCAAAAAAGTCTTAATCGTTCAGCCAAGATTTCACCTCCAGATAAAATCTTCACGTTTTCACAATTGATCATGTTGATTTGCCAATGAGATGTGGAGTATTCTCTGCAGTTCGTTTCTGTCTTAGATGGATTTCAAACAGTGCCTAATCTACAAACTAGCAAGTGCCCAAAATAGGCTGCAAGAAACGCCAGCTGCATATTTCGAAACAACACAGCCTTGTGTGCATATCATAAAGTTTTGCTGTACCAGGTCTCGCAAAACAACTACACATGAAATGCACGTACAAAAACAATTCATGCGTTGCTGAGAGCAATGCACGCTTTTGGGATTTAAATGAATAACAAAGTTGGGTTTGTGTGTAGTACGTCATTAGTATATTGTAATCAATTAATTCTGTATAAAATACGACTTTGTACATGAGAAATGATATAACACAACGTTTCGAGCATTACTCTTCATCAGGATTGTTCATCAGGAACACCCTTAATTAGTGCAGTGCATTTAGGATGTTTTAGGATTTAAGCCTGGTTTCCATATTATCGTAACAGTCGGCGGCCAGGGACCCACCGGGTAAAGTTGCGTTAACTGGACAGACAGGGACAGTACGGGGAAGCATCCAAAGAGTTGAGATGAGTTAAAAGCCTGGTTTCCAGATGATCGTAGCAGTGGTCCATATTCATATATTTACAGATTGAACTCAGATTGAACTCAGATTGAACTCAGTCCAACTTATCAACAGCTATTTGAATTTTCCTTTTTTTTTCTTTTTCATTTCTTCTATTTATAAAATTTCAACACTTTATATAACTGGAGAGGAAACTGTTGTATAAAATTTATAACTGATGAGATATCGTGTAAAGAATATGAATTTAATAAATAAAAAATAACAATAAGATAACAATAATAAAGTAACAATATGAATTTAATTTCCATATGTCACCGACTGATCGGGGACACGTCACCGATGTGTCGCAGTAGGTCGCAGACTGTTACGATCATATGGAAACTAGGCTTTAGATCCTAATCACATCAAGGCAAAGTATGTTCAAAAACTGTATTTCAAAAGAACTGACGTCATTGTGAAGATGGCCAGTTAAAGTTTAAAGTTTAGTAACATAATCACTTTTTGCGATATTGCAAAACTTCGCTTTTCACTGGATCCCCGTGTATATGCGCCAAGTACACAAATTGATTACCTTCACAAAATCAGCCGTCAGCAAAGCAAGTTGTGTATGCTCTCCTGGAACCCAGATAGCCTTGATGACGAAATTTCCAGTTTCAAGCTGAAGAGGCAATGCAACGTGGGAAGCTACTGAGCCTGCGTGTCCATAGGTGATCACATGACAATCTTTCAAGCCACAGACTGCAAGAGCATCTTCGTTTTCCGGGTTGCTGTGTATTGACACGATCGTGAAAGGAAGTGTTGTTGATGATAGACGGTTCAATGTAAGTTTGCGGCTGGCTGTGTCTGGTTGCTTTAGTAGGCCAGAGAGTTGGAGAATGGTAATCTGAAAGACATTGAATAGACCTTGAAACTATTCTGCAAAGAGTCTGGATCAACGGAAAATTCTCCAACAAGAACGATCAGCTTTACCTTAACTTTGCAATGCTAAGGAAATAGAAGAAAGATCACAAAATACTTCAGACTTTGATTAAGTGCAAACTTTGACTATCATTCACACTTTGATTAAGTGCAAATTAAATTTTGAACTTACTGATCTGACATCTCGTAAGGGTGTCGTGCCCTAAAATGGAATAAGTATCTTGTCCCACACGGACAAAGGCCGGATATGAATTGATCCGATTGGCACCAAATATGGTACAAAGTACACTCTTAATATGCTCATTTCAGATTTTGAGATAGTTGTTAAAAATTATGAAACCAAAGTAGCAAAAGTACTGCCCATATTACGGATAATTAGTATTTGTCCAATTGGGAGACCTTATTTGCCTAAAATACATTTTGGACTCTTTTGATTTCATATCTGACAATTGTATTGCTAAGCGTTAGTCTTGGTCATTTCCCGTGTAGAACAAGAGATCTTGTCCCATTTTCAAACATTTGTGCCACATATTTCATTTCATATTCTTTAAACACGGTAACCTCGTCGGCAAAGGCCGCTTTTCAGGGGGCCGTGACAAAAACTTAAAATCTAAAATTTACAAGTAAAATATATTCAAAAACGAAACTAAATAATCTAATTACAAAGTTAAAGTAAAGTTAAAATCAGTATTTACATAATTACCATATCGTGAGCGGCAGGACACAATCAGGACTGGACCAGAGCAAACCGGACCCCATGCCCGCCCTGAAATAAGACACCATTACAGCACCTCATGGCAGGCAAAGAATCCGACTGACCCCAGTCCAATCCAACCGCATCCCGCCTCCCACAATCAGATTAAAGACGTTGTTTAAAAGCATATAAAGAGGGTGCTTGCTTAACCTCAGGTTCAAGGCTGTTCCACAGATGTACACCACGATATGAGAATGATTTTTGCCCATAACTGGTTTTATAAAGAGGAATGCGCATGTCAGTCTCAGAGTTTCTCATATTGCGACGATATTTTTGCAAATTATTGTGAAATATGAGATTGGCAGGTCCAAAATTTACTTGATACCAAGTATGATCTAAATCACATGGAAATTGCTAGTTGGCAATAATGGGGAGTACTCTGTGCCATTTAAATGCACCTGTGCCACTTTTGTGACAAAATTTTCAAACATGGTCTCTAAATCTAAATAAACAAGTCTTAATTGTACTTTGCACTGAATTGGGAGTCAATCAGCTGGACGCTATTCTTGGCAATTTCTCCGTTTAGAAACAGATATATTGTCCCAATTTCTAGCACTTGTGCTAATGATTGTGAAATATGAGATTGGCAAGTCAACAATGTATTTCGTATCAAATATGGTCTAAAATCGATGAACAAAATCGATGCTGATAATTAGGAGAGTATTTTGTACGACCTAGACGTACTTCTGCCATTTTTATGATAAAATTTCAAAAAATTGTCTCAGATCTGAAATCAGCAGGCTCAAATTGTTCTTTGTACCGAATATCGAGCCAATCGGTTCACCTTTATTCTTGGTCTCTTGTCTGTGTGGAACAAGACATTCTGTCCCACTTTAGGGTATTTGTACGACTTTTGAGACAAGATTTTGGCAAAGCTGTCACGAGACATGACATTAGTAAGCTCAAAATATACTTTGTACCAAGTATGGTATTAACTAGATGAAAGTTGTAAATTTTGTAAAAAAGATGAAAGAATGCATTTATGCCATCTTTTGTGACAGAAATTTTGAAAACTGTTGCCTGATTTGAAATCAGCAGGTCTAAACTGTACCTTGCACTGAACTTGTTGCCAATCGAGTCACTGCTGTTTTTGGTCGCGATTTTGGTGTGATGACCGATGGGGACGCAGAGGCGGAAAGGGTAAGGCTTTCTCGAGAAAACCTCTTGTAAAGTCTGAGTGGAATGACCAATTTTTGGCAGGAAAGATTCTAAAAATAATTGAATATGCTGGCTATTCAATCAGATATTGCAAATATTATTGCTTTGATATTTATACCCTATTCACACTGCAAGGAAAACCAGTTCAAAAAACCAGTTTATCGAATGGAGCCTTCTAATTGGGTAATCCAACGAATCAAATGCATTTGATTGGCTGAAATTTATCTTACTTTAAGTAAAGCTGGTTTAACGTGAATGCGGTATTAGGGAGCAGTAGCCTTTCAGACGGCATGAACTATTTCCGACTAACTCGGTATTCAGATCATAAACATCAACGAACAGGCTATACAGGGTATTTCAGAAAAAACCCAACCTAATATTATTCAAGATTATTCAGGAAATAATGATGCTTTATACCCCATTCACACTGCAAATTAAACCAGGTTAAACTAAACCAGGTTTTCAAATAAGGCCTTCTGATTGGTCAATCCAACAAATCCAGTCATTTGATGGTTGAAATTTAAACTGGTATAGATAAAGCTGGTTTAACTATGTCAGTGTGAATGCAGTATTAATCAACTTGATGCATGCCTTCTGAAAATAAAATTTATTTTCTTCCGTTCCGATACCCTGGTTTGGCGTATTGATTGAAATTTTCATCACTTAGCTTATGTTTTTGCAAGCATGGACTATTTCAGATATGAGAATGTTATTGGACATTAAGATAGATGAAAACCCACCTTTGTGAGAACTTATTTTGTTATTGTTAACAAAATGCATTTAATGTGAATAAATTTCACTTTTCGACCTAAAGGCATTACCTCAAACACTACTAGGCTTAAAATGTTTGACAAAATCTGCTTTGTAGCTTTTGCCGTAAAAGGGTGTGTTTTTTGTCTTTTTAAAAAAATTTTTTATGTTAAGGCTGCTGAGTTGCCATAGATTTTTGCTCTCCGTCGTATTCGTCCTTAAAAAAGGTGCCTATTTTGCTCTCACAACATGCTACATTTGGGCATTCTTACTGAAATATCAATTGAAATTATAAACAATTCCACCGCAGATTGCGATTCCATCATCAATGTATAGTCTGCGTGAAGATAATGCATAAGGAAAACGTATAGTCAGCGCAACTCCGCTCAATATCGGGTATTGTACGAGTCAGTATCCACCTACTCAAATATCACACCCAAGTATAGGAAGGACGCAGAGACAAGGCGTAACTTAATTAGAGGACTGCATCTTTCTGACTACCTTCAACTAATCCATTCTCATCTGAATCGTACGGCCTCTTAGGGCCGAGCTAGCTCAAATGAGGATGAAGTAAACAACTGCATGCAACTTTATAGTCGTACCAAAAACACATACGCAAGCGGTCACATGCATCTACAATAAACCAATCGATGTTTTACTTGCGTACCAATTTATCATTACACAGTCAGACATTTATCCCAATAAATTTTCAAAATAGAACGCTCCTCCACAAGTACTTCATTTCAATAGCAGTTTGAATGGCCCTTTCTCCTTACCATCTGAGTATTGTCGGCTGTAGGGCATTTAAAATTCCAGAGTATTGTGTTTTTAATGAAATTTGCTTACAGAACAAAGCGAAACCTGCAATCTAATCACATGATAGCTACTCGCGAATCTGATTGCTTCCTCGTTTCAGGGGAAAGCGATGTTATTGGCTGTTGTTACAATAATACCATTTCTTAGCTATCACAAAAATGCTGAAGCATACACTACATAAAAGCGAGCGGCGTTGAGCAGACCACACATTTCCCCTGGATACAGTCTGCACGTAGGCTAATCAATGCATGGCAAACTGCATATAGTTGGAAAGAAGAAAGACTGCACTTTCAGACGGTATACATTCGTCTTCTAAAACCTTATCAATTTCTAAGATTTTCAGTCACAATTGGGTTGCGGTTTTATGAAAAAACCCAGTGGTAAAGTATTCTCTTACCTTTCCTTTCTCGTGTGTCACTGCAAGATGCTGCCGTTTTCCGCTGGCTGATGCCATTAGGCACATTGCAGTATGCCTCAAAACATGTGCATTTATCAACTGTCGGAGGGTCTGTCCTTGCTCACCACTGAAATTCAAACGCACGCTTTCGAAAGCTCCCTCCTGGGATCCCAGAATCGGAATCTAAGTATGAACAATGTAAAATTTAATTGAAGAGATTTGCAGAAGAATACGAAATGAGGCAAAACACAATGCATAAGCGATGAATATGTTATTTTCTCGCCTTATCTGTCCTACCGATGAACAAAGAACGACTCATCGGGGCTCAACATGAATACTGTTTGGATGATAAGTCAGTATGAACTGCAATCACTAAGCTTCCTTAATGCCTTGCCTTGCCAGAGTTATCTTGAGAAAAAGCGATGCTACCCCTTACCCAAATTGCTCATATTACAACTATAAGAAATACAATTAGAGGAGGTTGATATGGTTAAAAGCTGGCCCGGGGCAATTTCAAAATATACCCTACTGTCTTTGACAACTTTGATACACAAAATATACCTCATTGTCTTTGATAACTTTGATACATACTGTTCCTTCCGTTATACAGGTTAAAGGCCGACCTCCACTTCAGTAGTTTTGGTCGGCGACGTGTGCGTTTGGCTAGTCCGCATGCTCTTTAGCAACAGAGTATGCGCACAAGGCGAGCGCGCTGGTCGCCGACCGAACTACTGCAAGTGGAGAACGGCCTTAAGAAACAACGAGTGCACAGGCGTTTTCTTCAGCTCATTTACAGCGACTATTCCCTTGCAGACTGTTGAAGTTTGTCAGGGTTTTCACAACGGGTGCTTCCTAACTTTGCGCCCGACTTTCCTTTATTCAATAGAATACAGAGCGTTCTGACGCCATGTCCCTTTACCGGTGCCTAAGGGCCCATAAATGAGTATAGGAAAACTGGCAGTTTGATTCTTACTCCTAAAACTATCACAAAGTGTCCTTGTTGGTAAATTTGCCCCTTCTCAAAGAAGATAATCTTTGTTTATGATTGAAACAGTCCTAGGGTGGTACCCATTAACTTTCAATACGGGGGAGTCCTTGCCAATATAGGGGCAGCAGATGTAAATGACGATTTTTGGGGATTCCAAAACATTAGACTCAATATTTTGGGTCCAGCAAAGAAATAGTGGCACGGACCCATCCCTTGTGAAGACAATTCGGGAGCACCCCTTGGGCCATAGGGGAAACTCCTTTTCTTCAACAAAACCACAACGTGTTAATAACAAAATCCATTAATTTTTTAAAGATCCATTTTGCCCTTTGCCCCATGTTACTCTAATGTTTGAAAAAATCATCTAAACATTACCATCAACTGGTCTGAAGTCTGCACATCTTTCTCATCGGAATAAAGACTTTTGAGGACATCTCCAAGCTGTTGGTAACCATGGCAATAATCTGAGATTGTTTGGTTGACATAGCTCTTGTACTGGTGTACGTCTCTCAAGAGATTCATGTAATTCTCCAAACATGCTTCATCTCTCAAAATTTCAAGGATCTCATCTTTTGACTCCTGGTGAGAACAAATATTAAACGCATGAAGACACCACCACCCACTAAACGGGCAATCCTCCGTATGTGTCTGTCTTAGTAGTCCCCAAGGAAGTCTGCAACCAACTAATCGAATTTGCCAGTTTACGATGTTTGCAGACTTTAAACCTACATTTACAATTACTGTATGTGGTTTCAAGATAATCTCATTGAATCTTCGTTTACGTTTGTATTTGAAATTTCTTTTTATTTAGAAGCAGCATGTTATATCATGGTTTCGCTCTTAGTATTTGATATGTAAATCAGTATGATCTATTTTCTTTCATTTAGATAACAATTTACAATAAAAGCTAGATCCTACTATACTTTCTAATTACAACTTTTCAACACTGAAGGGCGGATGCAAAGAGAGGGGAAAAAGCATTTCGGTAGAAAGATCCTTGCTGCCGCCATCTTTAGCGTAATCCTCTATTGCAAATTGATATTCCATTTTTATTTCAAGTTTTGTACCACGACAAGATCTTTGTAAAATCCTACCTTTAGCATGCTTGACAATAAATGAATGAAACTGCTGTCATGATACCAGCTATCAGAAGATCCTTTCTTCTCTATGCTTTTGCCTTTTTTTAATGATGTCTTCGCTTCAACCCCGGTGGCCACATGCTGCTTATGATCTGTTTCCTCCTTCTCAGCGGCCCATGAACTGAATGGAGAGGCTGGTTTTGAACTTTGTGCGGAAAATCCACTGCCAGGGCTACGTTTTACCATGGCCTAAATAGAAGAAACACGACTCAAAATCAATTTACAATGTTTAATTCACAGACTAAATAGCTACAGATTAAATTCAGATTTCTCTGAAAGGATTTCTAGAATAGACCTTTTAGCTATTCAGCAAAAGAGCCTGGATCGAGCGTTATTTTCATACATTTTTATACACGAGATTCGATCGAGTGGCGTTAGAGCTTCTATAACAATTGTGCACATTCGAAAACTCTACAAAATGTAGCAAAGTATCGTTCGATTGAGATTCTTTTTCAAAATAGCTAAAAGGTCTATTGCTTGCAAAAATTTTTATCAGCAATTTCATCCTAATAGCCTCTTGATAATGAGAAGCATTATATCATTCAGTCATCCAAACCCAAGTACGTTATTTCCAATTTGTACAAGCATGCTTACTGAGATAAATTTGAAAATTTCAAAATTGTCGTTTCTATTTTACATCTTGAGATTCTAAATTTTGTACGAACCGTAATTCAGCTTCAATGAAAGCATCCCAAAGTGTTTGCCTAAATGTGACAGCTTCTGGCCCACAAATTGTTGTTTATATCTTTGTTTATACCGAGTGTCCCAATAAAAAGTACTCCTGTTTGAAAAAGCACCAAATCTGATAACAGTTAGACTAATTACGATGATCCAATCCCAGTAATCGCTTTACAAATCGTGAATACTACGCCACACCGAGACCGCTCATACTAAGACTCATAATATTTAGCCAATTTTTTGACGACTTTTTCACCTTTGAAAGCCCTTGTAACGAGGCGGCTTTTCACACTCTCGTACAAAGTACAGAACAACGCACGACGCTATAGAATTTGTACAAATTCGATTGATCGATGTTGATCAACAGAAAGTCAAAGCTCAAAGCAGAGTTTCAAGGAGCTTAGCTTGACAAATCTTACGAACAAGAATACTATGAAAAGAGTTGGCGACAATGTCAAACCTTGTACGTAGCTAGGTATTATCTTGTTGCTTTCGCTAAGCTCTTATTGTGAACTTTTCAAATTATTGTGGCTCAATTGAAGAATAAGAGTTGTGTTTTTGGCAAAGCGCCTATCGAAACGAAGAAGATATAGTCACTTCAAAACAATGCTGCTTGATTGAGTCCTAGTTAGGAGTGTCTGGCAGCCTTTCCATAGCGATAACTAGGGTCATGTAATCAGTCTAATAACAAGGTCGATCTTCAAAGTTCTTTTTTCTCGGCATGCCTACAGTAGATCAAAGACCAAATTAATATCCCAGGTATACCTGATCTTGTTATTGGTTTTAGATTTAGCAAATGTAGCTTGGGACCACTGCACTTTAGCGGACCAGCTTTGTGTCATATCTCTCCGGAATTAACCCTAACCTAACCCTACTAAACCCTACCGTACCCTAACTTACCCTAACTAACCCTAACATATCCTAACTAACCCTAACATACCCTAACTAGCCCTAACTTACCCTAAACCCCTTTTCCAAAACGCAACCGTGACCCTAACCCTTACACCATGACACATGGCGTGCCTGTTTTGAAGGCTGGTCCGCTAAAGTGCAGACTAGCCTGTAGCTCTTTTACAGCTGCCTGGTTTTGAAGCATACTGCAAGAATGGCACAAATGATTACCAGACCCATTTCTTTGTGCATATTGAGATTTGATTCGGTAGTAAATGAGAGAAAGAAATGTGCACTATTGTAGGAGACTGCGAGGATAATAAATTATCTGAAAATTGTCACTCTTAGGCAATATTTACGTTTTTACATAAAAAGTATAGCCCAAGATATGGTTTTTCATTATTGTGTAATGTTTTTATTTTCAGGTATAGGAAACAAAGAATACACGATTCTTGGATGTTTTTGGGCCATTATCAAAGCAAATCAACAAGAATATTTCGTTTTTTGATAATCGATTTGTTGGAGAGTTTCACATAGGGGTACTCTTTAATTGGATTGGACACCTCGTATAATGTTGCCAACAGATTTGCTGTGGAAACGTTGAGCCACTGAATTAAAAATGCCATAAACGACAGTGTCAACAAAACTTTACTCAAATACGTAAAACATCAGGGATCATGGCCCATGGTTCTGTAATTAGAGGAAGGTAGCATTTCCACTAAGATGATTTACGACTGTTGAAATTGAAGAAAAACTCAGAATCCTTCAAATCAACAATAGCTAAACAGTTTATCTCCTTTAAAGGACAAGTTCGGCTTTGGTATGAACGATGACAAAATACAATAAAATACTTTGAGGAATGGCGCATCATACTTTTTCTCACGATTTTTCGCCTTCTCCTTGTGAACTTGAGTATTCAGATAAGCGATCTAGAGCGAAGTGCCATCATATCGCACAAACGAAAACGAGGCTACCTATTGTATTCTCGCCTTTTAATCGTTGCTAACCGCTTCATCGTGTGCACTTGAAAGAAAAGGGCGCTACAGGGACTAAATGTGGCCTTAATTATAAGGACATATTTGGAACTGACAGCCGTTGGAAAGATCAAGGTGTGAAACAACGTAAAAATTCGGTCAGTGGATGATATGCTTCCCTTGTAGCATTTATCATACCAACATCGAACCTGTCCTTTGATTGAACAATAGACCCTTTAGCTATTCTGCAAAATAGACTGGATCGGGATCAAGCGTTACCTTGTGACGTTCGATAGAATGGCGTTAGAGCTTCTATCAGTATTGTGTAGATTCGAAAATTTGACAAACTGTTGCAACATACCTTCGATTCTGCTTCTTTTCAGAATAGCAAAAGGTCTATTATTAACATTATCATTATCATTTTTATCAAATTCTTTAAAGTTGTTCTTTACAAATAGCTCTAACTAACTGCAGAACTAATGAACCTAAAATATTTACAGCAAAAGAATAGCTTCACTGAGCAAACGACATAAACAAAAGAAATGACATACCTTGCAACTTCCGTCATCTTTTGCTCCACAGTCACAGAAGAATGACCCCCATTTGGCATATGTAACATCATGATCTTTGTGACAAACTTTGGCACAGATGGTACAGCAACCAACCCCATCATTCATTTTACAAGTGTGACAATGGTACCAATGCTGGTTCATGAAATCTCTCTGAGTCACAGTGAAGGTACACAATTTGTTGCAGATTGAGTCATCCTCCTGACAAAAAAATCATCACACTACTTCCATACGTAATTAAAAAACAATCCCTGTACAGATCAAAATAACCATCTTGTGCCTGCTCATTACCCTGCATGAAATGCATCAATAAAGCTATATGAAGGCTAAAAGGCAGTGTAGCGGGCGAAATTCGAATTTTGTGTTGTTGTATGTCATACGGCAAAGGGTTAGGGTTAGTTTTAAACAACGGCTGTTGGCGTGAATCACGGTTTGATAGGGTAAGTTAGGGTCTAGGAGGGCAAAGAAGGAATAGTTAGGGTACGTAAATGCTAAGTAAGTTAAGGTATGTTGGGTAAGGCATTCGTTTGCTGCAATATTTGCTAAAAGAATATGACACCTTGTATCGCTCGCTAAACTGCACCGATCCCCGGAATGAAGTTTAGTTTATGTCATGCTCAATTTTTTAACTTGAAGAACTTTTTAACAATAGTTTAGATATAAGGCCTACATCAGCAGGAACGCTGCCCATAACCGGCCTGCTCAAACAAATATACTGTATGTATGTGTGTAAATCAAATTATCAAGCTTACTGATTCTTCTCCTCCCGAATCTTCATCATCAGTATTGATGTCATCATCAAATTCAGTTTCAGGCCGATCTTTACTGGGGTATTCTGAATCAGAGTAGCTCAGCTGAAGTGTGAGACTGTTGTTGTCTTTCAAGCAATATTTCTTCATTGCTGTTAGAACTTGGAGGAGATAACGAAGCAATGAAGTTGAGCAGCTCATCAAATCAGCATCTACAAACATGCTTTTCTCTTGAACATCTTTGAAGCTGTCTGCAAGAGCCTTTCGACTAAGAAAGAAGATTAACGTATACATCTTAGAACTGTATATCTTTTGTGATTGAAATACCTTATCGTAGAAACTTTGCACTGCTCAAAATTAACGAAAATTTTCATTCATGTCAATCGGACTCAAGCATGCTTGGAGGAGGTTGATTTTACCAACCTCGTTCCCAGGGTGTTCTTACGTCATACACTGATCACGAAGCCGAATGAACACCCTGGTAAAAGGTAGAGGTAGAGCAACGAACTCACTCTGGGGACGAGATTGTGATTTTACAATTTACGTTTTGAAATCTGTTGGAAGAAGCTAAATACAATTTAGGCAGAGATACTTCAACTTGGAGTGAAGGCACGGAACTACGTTGTTTCGTTGTTACTCAGAGACACAAAAAACTGAGACTTTTGGGCCGAGTGGACCAACAACAATACTTGAGAAGGTGAAGGTGAGTTGCGGTTTTTAGCGCCAAGCGCTGAGATCGCAGAAGTAGCTAAGCGCTTATCGAGTCCGCGACCCCTTGTCATGACGCTCAAGTGATTGCGCCGAACTGAGTATCAAGCCCACTCTACCTGACTGATCTGGCTTCAAAGTCAGAGCATTACACCACTGCGCCACAACACTTTGAGATACTGAAATCAATAAATTTTTGGTTCATACTCGAAAGGGCTGACGCATCTTCGTGATTTCTCTTCTGCTTTTCTTGAGCAATGAAAATAGATGCAAAATTTAGGATGATTCAGAAATATACCATGACTTTTTTAAACGTTTCAATCATCATCTTCTTCACAAACTGATCTTACAACGACTTGGGGACTATCTAAGAAACTTACTACCATGGGGCAACGAAAGAAACAGCCTAACAAAGGGACCTACTAAATAAAAAAATCAATTTACGCAAAATTTTCGTTATTTCGACATGCTTGTAAAGAGGCCTCAAACCCTCAATCAAAGTTATAATTTCCACACTCAAGTATATTTGCTTTTGTTTTCAATTTCTTTGTGTGGGCTTGTCAGGATTTCTAGCTACTGAAAGCTAATTTAGGCCCACTGTGCATGCCGCATCCAGGCATGCCACCCCTAGTTTAACGTCCTTTCCGAAGGACAATGAGGTGAGTTGTGAAGCCAGTCCTCCGAGGTCACCCATCCGGAGTTTGACCTCACTCGACCAAGCTTAACTTCAGTCACCCGACGGAGACTGTATAAGCCACTCGGCCACCCACCCCGCAAATTTCATTCTCCTCACAAGCTAACAATGACCCCTTTTATCAAGTAATGAGGTATGTGATTGGACTTATGCCTCTTCGTCCCTTGTTTTTCTGAGTTCTTTGATTTGCTGATATCACTTGGTCACCAGGGACTCATAATATTACTCTTAAAAAGTGGACCCAAGTTAGGTCCGCGTAGAGTGATTCTAAATTTACCAGTCAAAGTGTTTAAATTTAGTTTGTAGCCAATCAGGATGCACTATTCAGACAGTTGTTGTTGCTGCATTAAGAAAGATTGATGAGACCTAGAAACCTCGAAGCTTTGATGCATCTATTTGTTTCTGCAGAGGAACATTACTGCCTGAAAGGAATGCATCGTGCGATCTGCAATGTTAAGACAACATCATTCTTTGTACTAAAAAAGTTGGCTTTTAATAACTTAATACTACTTTTTAAGAGTAATATTTTGAGCCCCTTTTGACCAAGTGATATCAGCAAATAAAAGAGCGCAAAGAAACAAGGGACGAAAGGCATAAGTCTAGTATGTGATGTGATACATTTGTAGAAATTAATTTTTTAAGCCTTGAAATTGTTGTTTTGCAAGAATGATCGGGGATTCCTTCAAATTAGATCAAACTGTTACTAAATAGTAATTGGAGAATATATTTCAGAGACTCGTAAATAGGGCTTTCAGGTTTTTCTTCTTTTTTAAAAAGTTACTTTTGGGTCAGTGACTCCTTTGCAGCTTCGTGAAGGTGTTGTGGCGCCGTGGTGTAATCCTCTGACATTGCAGCCAGAATAGTCAGGCGGAGTGGGTTCGAGTCCCGGTAGAGCCCCACCACTTGAGCGTCATGACAAGAGGTCGCGGACTTGATTAGGTCTGCTCTATTTCTGCGATCCCAGCGCTTGGCGCTGAAAAACGCAACTTCACCTTCACCTTCACCAGTTGGCCTCACGAAGTATCAGCATCGATGTAGATAGATGTAAATCTAACATTGCTCATGTAAACAGGGTCTATAAGGCCTCTCGGTAAACTATGAGTTTGATCAACCTGTTTTCCACCGAAAGAAGTCGAAATCTCGCATTTACAGCAAATATTTCTATAAAAGTGGAGCCTTAACAGCATCCTCATAAATTCATGCTGTTATTGGTTGCAAACTTCCCCAGCTATATTTCGCAATCTCAAAGTTTTTTAATCATATTCAGCGCGAGGGGCAAATCACTCCTGAAAATGGCGTACGAGATTAATAATCACAAGTGATTATTTTGTGATTAATTTGATTTTATGGTGATTTAAGTGATTAATTTGTGATTATTCTAGAATAAATCATACATTTCAAAATGTTCTCAAATGAGCTCCTGTACTATAAAAATTGTATGAATAAGGCAAGACAGAGCAAGATTGATAAACCAAATAATGAAATATGACAGTAAACTCTTGACCATAAATCAAGTCAGAGACTATCATGCCAATTTGATTTGGCAGAGTTGTTTGTAACACAAGAACGAGGCTTTCCTTTTTGCTCCATCACAGGGGATTCGGAATCTTGCACTTTTGTGCTGTTCATGCTTTGGCGCTTGTGTTTTGCATATCTAATAGTGTGTTCACATTAATTCGGAAAATGGTGACAGGGACAATCTAATCTTTTCACTTCTTATAAAATCAAACACATAAACTTGGTTAAACATTCAAAATTTGTGATTAATATGACTGGTGATTTTGGCGATTAATGTGATTTTTGTGTGATTAACGTGATTAATTTGTGATTAAAGTGTGATTATTTTTGAGAGCGTACGAGATTTTAAGCAGTGATTTGCCCCTCGATTCAGCGTTCAGCTGCAGCTGTGCAGAGAATTTCCATTGTTTCTCCAAGCGTAATTGAGCACATGAAATGATCAAAAACAGCTTTTAGCTAAAGACAGAGGCGAAGTTGCTCACCAAAAGCTTATACAGTTTCATGATTTCAATTCATAGCATAGGTTCCAAATCTTTAAAAAGGGTCAGTGTTAGATTCTATGACCTAGTCCTTTGAATTGAATAGCTAAAGAAATTCTACCTACTTTGCTATTATTCTACAGTTCTACCTTTAAGTAGACCCATGACCTCTTGTCCCTTGCTTCCCTGCATTCTCTGACTTGCTGATATCACTTAGTCACACGGGACTAATAATCATAATAGTACTCTGAAAAAGTGGGCCCACTTTTTTCAAACAGGCCTAAACTGGCGGGAATTCTCTTAAACTCTATAATATCACTTCAAAGTCTGGTCTAAAGAGCTTGAACACTGAAAAGCAAACGTTTTGCACAAAAATGATGTTTGTATGACCCAATGATCACAAGATATATACCTTTCAAGCAGCAATCTTCCTCTGTTGAAACAAAACAGATCTATCCAAGCTGCGAGAGCTCTAAGCCACACTAACCGTTTTTGGTATGCAACAACAACTGTCTAAATAAAGCCTCCTCCTGATTGGACGAATACTAAATTCTAGCAATTTGACTGATGAATACCGAATCACTCTACGCGGGCATAAAGTGGCCCACTATTTCAGAATAGAGTTACGAGATTATTTTGAACAAGTGATACCAGCAAATCATAGAACACAGGGAAACAAGGGACGAGAGGATACGGACTTTTTAGGTTCAGGCATGATCCCGAAAGAGCCTATAAGAAAAAAGTCTGGAGGCTTTTAGTAAGGTTGTTCTCGTTGATAAGACGAATGGCCTTGGACTGGATTTTACAAATCACAGAAAGATTGTTTTTGGAACCACCATCCCATGTCTGTGAGAGCACTACACTGTGGGTAGGGCAAATGGGAGATTTGTAACGTGCGGGTAGAAGGGAAAAGGTCACGTAATTAGAGATCTTGGCCTTGAACAGCTGAAAAATCGTGCTTTTTTGATCAGAAGACAAGAACCATATACCAGTTCCCTTTCACACCTACAAGGCCTTGCAGATTTTAGGTCACCAGAACAATACGTCGATTCGACTCCTCATATAGCGTGGGACAAAACAGACACTGAAACTCGTGCAGAACACGTGCAGATCAAATGTGCCGAAGATATAAATTTTGCAATAAAAATGATCAGAAGAGAACATTATCTGAGTATCACAGTTGACGCTGTTTATCATCCCACACTAGCGAGTAAAGAGTCAGAATTAAACATTCAGCTGCGCGAAGCTTTGCATCATTTCTATTTTCGTGACACACTGTATTCATATCACGTCATTTCGCTAGTCATCTGCCTTTACTAGGCAGGTTCGTAGCGTCCATGTCTTCTAACGGTTTCGACCTTGAACCGCTCTCTACATTTCTGCATAGACTTTGCTGTTTTCCATACCAACAGTAAGCGACAAACGTTTCGTTGCTCTAGGTATTTCCCCTCTAGTGCTGTTGATACTGTATCCTGATTGCTAATTTGATTGGAAATTACTGATTCGACATAGCTTTGAAGATACCAGGCGAGTTTTAAAATACTTAGATGTCTAAAGCATGAAGCTTCAAAACCACTGGTCAGGTTCTGATAATACCTGATACGAGACCTAATCGGCTAAGGTTTGTTATACCCATTTCAAGTCATGTGACCATACTCTTGGGAAGTTTTAGTATTATTCTTCTTTCTGCACTCATGGCATATATTTGCATGACACAAAATATGTTGGAGAAATCAAAAGATACTTTATCAAGAGATTGATCACATGACTTGAAATGGGTGTAAACAAATCTTCGCTGATTGTGTACATACTGATAATAGCTGTGTAGCTAACATGTCAGTTTAGATAAGAAAATTTAGTTTGTCAAAATCGGTTATATTGTTTTCGAATTAGCTATGAGCAATTTTATGAAAGTCCTTCCATCTGAAAATCCTTCAAAACAAGCCTAAAATCCATTATCAAATTTGCTAACAGTCCAGCCTCAAGGTGATAGAAAATACACCAAAAAAAGGATGAATGACAGTAATGGAAATGGATACGATTATGTAGAGGCATTTAGACCACATTTATACTATACCGGTAAGGTTTCGATCTGCTGCAAAGTTGTTGCGGTTCACACATGTTTGCAATGCTCCATAACAACATTTTGTAATTGAAAGAAGGAGCGAAAGTGTTTCTGTTTAGCAAGAGAAATGTATACGAGAGGGTGATCCATTAAACTCTAGTTTTGGATCCGAAATTGTACCGGACGCATTTCTCGTTTCCAACAAGCAAACAAGTTTTACACGTTTTTTTATAAGAAACTGGTCTATAAGAAACTAGTACTAAGATGGCCGAAATTTTAAGAAACTCTAGTACTATGTCTGAGAAGTATTAAGAAACTTTTCAACGTTAAAACCATGGATTTTATTGCAAATATGACGTTTTAAATGTCAAGAAACATTTCTGCAGCAATGTTTGCGACAACATTGACAATTTATGCATTCAAAAAACTCGAAACCAATTAAGAAACTTTTAGTACTAAATTGGCTAACATTTCTTGTTGAATTAAGAAACTTTTAGTACTATGGCCTGCTGATCCAAGTTTCTTATAAAAAACGTGTATTTGCTAACGCAGGTTGGGTATATGGGCAGCTGCACAGCTGATGTGGGCCTGCGGCACTAAGTCTTGTGCCATCAAAGTGGCCTCTGAGTACTCATTTACTGACCTCGGAAGGATGGAAAGCTGAGTTGGCTGGGTTTGGCTGTTGGTTTGTGGTTTGTAGTGCCAGAGCCAGCGACGGGATTCGAGCCTACGCAGGTAGACACCACAAGATTCGAAACGCTGCGCCTTAACAACTCGGCCACATCATCAATAAACAGAGTCCTGTTTCGATCTCTCTGATTTACTTAACATCTTTCTCGTTTAAAAATCTGGCATTTAATACGTAAGGGCATTTAGTTCCTCTCGTGTGTTGTAGAAAATTCGATCCCATTGCAGTAAATGTGCAGAAGACCTTTGATAACCGAGAGAAAATGTACTTTTGGTTGTCTTGTACTATGCACTGTGATAAAATTTTTCAGGACGTTGTCAGGCATTTAGCAAACAGGGAATTTTGTAAAGATGAACTTACCTTGCTCTCAGTACTCATAAAAACATGAGTAAGATAAAAAGAATACTTGGGTCATACAGCTGTGATACAGAATTCATTCTTCTCCAGTCTATCAAGTACTCTAGGAATTACGAATTTTCAAACGCTTGAACTTTTTAGAATAACCGGTGCTATTTACGGAGCTTAGCTTTAAGTAACGGTTCTTCATTCTTTGTATCAAAACTTAAGAATAGTGCAGTGAAGATCTCCTATACCCTGCATGACTGTACCGGTCTTGCTATATCCCTGCTATGCTGAATTAAGTTCAGTAATTTTCCCAGCTTAATCGGCCACTCCTATCCGGCGAGATTTTCTGCAGAAAGCCCATTTCGAAAACTTGCCAAAAAAACAATGAAAACAAAAATTTCCGTAAGCAAACCGTAAGCAAAATTTCCTTTCCTTTCCTTCCTAACAATAATAACACTTTGATATGTTTATGTATTTTGCCTCTTGGAAGAAGAAAATCCCCCATGATACGTTACTAGTACTACGGGGAAGACTTGTTCATCTTTCCAAGGGCATAGCACGAGCTAAAGCATGCTCAAGTCATTGACGTGACGTAAATTATTAGCGGAATTTGCTCGTTACTTTAACATGTTTCTAAAGGTTTCTCAAAGGGTCTTTCTGGAGAAAACCCCTAGTAAAATCTAACTGAGTGGCCGATTTAAGCCAGAAAATAAAAAATAACGGAGCATATTGGCTACTCAATCAAATATTGCAAAATGTCATTGCATACACATTCTTTTATAAGAAACTGGTTTATAGGAAACTAGCACTAAGACGGCCAAAATTTTAAGAAACTCTAGTACTATGTCTGAGAAGTACTAAGAAACTTTTCAAAGTTAAAAGCATGGATATTATAGCAAATAGATCGTTGAACCTTTATTATTGAGCAATATTATCTACAAATTTGTGTTTTCAACATAACAGAACACTGTTTATTCCTTTATGATGTTTCAAATGTCAAGAAACATATCTGCCACAGTGTTAGCGATCACATCGACAATTCATGCATTCGAAAAATAAGAAACCAATTAAGAAACTTTTAGTACTATGGCCTGATTCAAGTTTTTTATATAAAAAAACGTGTATATATTTGGGGAGCAATAGCCTATCAAAGGGGCGATGTTTTCCTTTTTGACTCAGTAAAATATTTTTTGGTAAAATATTTTAGTACTAAAATGCACAAAATTTCATGTTAAATCAAGAAACTTTTAGCACTATGGCCTGATTCAAGTTTTTTTATATAAAAAAAAACGTGTATATATTTGGGGAGCAATAGCCTATCAAAGGGGCTATGTTTTCCTTTTTGACTCACTTGGTGTAAAGGCATGGTTTGAGAATCTAGAACAATTCAATACATTAGACGCGATTTTTGCGAAATCAAGAGGATTCTCTTCCGGAATTCTTTAGCCTAAAGGTTCTTTAAGTCATGATTATGAAATGGAAAACTAGGGGTCTGGGGGCTTGCCCCCCGGAAAACTTTCCATCACCAGCCCTTCAGAACGTTAGAAAACGCCCAATTTGAGAATTTGCGATGACAGAGGCAAAACATCACGACTGGTGGGGTTCTTTCTACAACGGTTTGAAAAAAGAACCTTGAAGTGACGAAAATATAGATTATTTTGAACTGCATAACAATAAAAGTGGTAGTTTGATAAATTCTGGTAGCTTAGCACTTCGTCTTTTACTAAGCTTTCTACTGCACATAAACACTTTGGGAAATGAATGAAAATTTGGGGAAAGAATAAAAACTTTGCGAAGAAATTACCTGAGATTTAGCCATTTAGGAACTGATTTGAGCAGCTTCAAGTGTCCTTTAGCCCCAACAGATGATGCAATATTGACAAGTATGTCCAAAAATTCATCAAACGGCACTTCCTTTGTTTCGGATGGTGATGAAATGTGCATTTGTATCAGCTTTTCATACACGCCAAGTGAGCTGTCAAGTATGCTTTCCATATCATCTCTACAATTAAAAGTAACGCAACGGTCCGGTAAACATTTGCCCGAAATCGAAGGGAAGCCAGAGGCACCGTTTAGACTAGACTTACTACGTTGAGTCCTAGCAATCGCTACCACCCACCCACCGCCCGCTCATATGTATGTATGAGCGTATGTATGAGAGTATGAGCGGGGCGTGGGTGGGTGGTAGCGATTATTAGGACTCAACGTAATGAGTCTACGTTTAGACAATGCTGCTTGAATTTCAAAACCACATAGAAAATGTGTCATTCTGGCCTCCTGTCTCTACAATGCTGGTAAGATTTGCAAATTCTGCGGTGAGAATTCTGTGTCAGTTAGCAAAACGTCAAAGTTTGTAGCCCTGCTGTTTCTAAGTTCTACCGGTATGGTGTAAATGCACTCCTCCACCAACAAAATTTTGTACTGCTTTCATCTCGAGGCTAAAATTTTCCATGCTTACTACTATTGTTCTCGTTGTTTTATCTATCTTGATTTATTATAAACGTTAGATGCTGTTGCTTAAGAACTTAGCAAGGAACTCCATCGTCATCGTGTTGGCAGGAGGCCAAACCAGCACTTTTTATGCAGATTTCACATGCAGCCAATGGGTGCGCCTTGTCAGCTTTTCCGTGGCACGGTCGGGTACGGCCTCCTTGGGTCTGTCGGGCAGTGTGTAACTATTTGTCTTTTGGAGGACATCAAGAAATTTTTTGGATGCGGATGGATTTTGGTCTTAAACCTTAACAATATTTTGTAAAATGCAGACACGTTTAGAAATACACTCCACTCGAAGTAATTTCTATAAGGTGAAAGGCATTTGCATTGTACGACGGTCTACATACGAGATAAAGAGCATCACAAAACCTTGCACAGCATACGTCCAATATGAAGAGCGGTTGGGACTCTGGAGGGGATGGATGGCAGCAGCAGTTGCTGTTCCCGTCCGGGGTCCCCATCGTTCGGCATCATGCGCCTATGCTAGCCTGACATCCAATGTGGAACAGATTCCAGTATGTGTTAGTATCTAATCTAAAATTACTAATTTTTAACTATTTGCGTGTCTTTATGTTAATGGCCACAGGGTAGTCATTGTTTCCTGCTCCTTGCGGTCCAGTCCCTGTAATGTTGTATAGTAATTAGAAAGTACAGTAGAATGTAGATGTAGCATGTATGGATAAAAAACTTGCAATCAGTCTCTGTGGAAGGTGATTGCCAGTTGCGCGGTATAACCGTCAACCGGGTGACCCACAAAAAGTGACCAAAGTAATCCGTTACAGTAAAAAGTAAGCCTTCGATTGAAATTCTTCAAACGTTATTCTGTCACTAAAAGACTAGCCTATTTTATGAGTATCTGTCGCATTTTTTTGGCACGGCAAATCTCCCTAATAGATCTTATAGCTATTCTCAAAGGAATTTGCATCGAACGATATCTTGAAAGATTTTTCAGAAATTTTCGAATGTACACAAAAGTGACGGAAGTTCTCACGCCACTCAATCGAGCCTCCCGTATAAAAATGTATAAAATAACGCTCCATCCAGGCTCTTTTGCTACATAGCCAAATGATCTATCAAGGATTTTTATTAAAATGGCATGCCTGAAATCCTCAAAAAGTCGTCAAAACAGGGAATCGGTTTACAGCCATTTTCAGGTCTTCAAAACAATAGAAAGCGTTTGTTAATTCATCCTGAGAATAGGCAACTCAGTCAAAAGCTTTCACAGCAAGCTAATAGTCCCTAGATACCTAAAATTATTCCCAGGTTGATTTGAAACACGCTCCTCATTGTTTTGAAGATCTGAAAAGGCATTAAATCAGTCCCCTATTTTTGACGAAATTTTGAGGATCTCAAGCATGCCCTTTTCCCCGAAATCCTTAATTTGGGAAATTTACCGTACCGAAGAAATTGAGAGTAATACTCATAACGTGGGCTAGTGTTTTAGTGACAGAACAACGTACGAAGCACTTCAATCAGCCCATTATTTTATTTTCTTTAACAGATTGCGTTGGATCACTTTTTCTGGGTCACCCGGTTTTTGTTTTTGTTTGTTTTGTTTTCAATTTATTTTGAGTAGGCTTGTCAGGATTTCTAGCTACTGAAAGCTAATTTAGGCCCACTGTGCATGCCGTATCCAGGCACGGGACCCCTAGTTTAACGTCCCTTCCGAAGGACGGCGAGGTGAGTTGCGAGGTCAGGCCTCAGTGGTCACCCATCCGAAATCTGACCTCACTCGACCAAGCTTAACTTCAGTCACCTGACGAAGACTGTATAAGCCACTCGGCCACTCACCCCGATGGTATATCCAAAGCGATGACATTATGTAGCCTATAAGCAATATCTGTTTACGGCGAAAGACCTATGTGTTGTAAAATGGCCTACATCTTAAAAACTAAAATCACTTAGCCTTACAGCCGATTTCTGTAGACGGTAGAAAAGCATCTGTGATTTATAATGGCCTATATCCAAAGACATAACGTTGATAACCAATTCAAAGTAAAAGGTTACAGGCCTTAATCCTGTTACAGCTGTACAACAGACAATATAATGCAAGCTAACATTGCGTAATCTTATAATGAATTTCTGTACAAGACGGAAAGTGTTTGTGCTGTCCATTGGCGTATCCTAAAAACAACGTTGTGTAACTTCATAATTATAGTACAAGGGTAAGGGCATTTATGCTGTACACTGGCCTATGTCTCAAACAGCAACATTGCCTAACTTCATGCAGTGCAGGTTAAGGATATTCACGCCAGCCTATCATATCCCACAAAAATATTACGTAGCTTATTTCCTGCAGAACAGTTACATTACATAGCCTCATAACCATCTTCAACTGCTAGACAAAAGAAATGACTTACGTTTGCTCCTGTATTACGCAATTGATAAACTTCTGAAGTGCCGAAATACTTTGGTTATTGGCCATGCCTGCGTTCTCATCGCGGATGTTGGACATCACTTCAGACAAAAGCCACTCGTCTAGTACCGGCGACTGTACATGAAAGATTTCCACCACTGCTCTTCTTACATTGCTCTGCTGTCCACTTTCAGCTGAGAGGAGAGATCATAAATATTAATATCATATGTGAAAGCAGGTGTCGATGCTATGGGCTTAAAATTGAAACATTCAGCAAAATTTTTCTGTGATTCAAATACCAAAGTGTTAAGACCAAGAGTCATAAGTCTAAAAGCATACATACGTGACATGAGAAGATTGGAGAACATCCGAAGCACTCTTGCTGCATATCTTTTGCTGAATTTGCTCTGCTTGATGGACAACAAAATAGATGCCAACTTGTAATGGTATTTTGCATCAAAATACACTGCAGCAGAATGAGATTTATCTGATTTGAGCAATGATGCCTCGATGAAGCCAAGGCATTGTAATACTGTCTTCTCCGTTGTTAGAAAACTGTAGAAAGCACAAAACTATCTTTCAGCATTACGTAGAAGTTGCCTATGCTAGACTAATCACAACACCATAGTTAGTTATTCGCAAAACAGGGTGTCTAGTTATAGTGAAAAGTCCATCGAAAATGAGTCAAAATTTGAGTTATATTAAGATGCTATTGCCTAAAAGGGTATAACATCTAATCAAAGGAGGCTGGGTCATCAAAATCTCGAAGATACATCAAAACACTCTTGTACAAAAACGTCGGTCAGGTACCCCTTCCTTCCATCCCCCGCAATAGCTGACGGATCGACGCATTCGTTTTCAGCTTTCTCTCGTCTTTCTGAAAGCTGAGAGCTCAGACAATCTTTTAGCTAATCTGCAAAAGAGTCTGGATCGAGTGTTATTTTAAAACGTTTTTTTAGACGCAAACCCTACAAAATGCATCGACAGATCGTTGGATTCAGAATCTTCCTAGGAGGTCTATTATAGCTTTAAAAAGTGTGCTAAAGAATGTGCGAAAAAGGTCACCCACGATGCGCAATCATATGCAGGGTGATTCTGGGATTGGGTGGAATCTCATTTCCTTTGATGGATCAGTCATTACGTTCATGATTATCAATAAGCTATTTCTTAAAAGCCTTTGGAGCTAAGGTCTGCGTATTCAAGCCAGGCAAAAAATTGCCAAGATCTTCAGATTTCTATAGTGCCCTGGCGGAGTGGTGTAAAATGAAGTGATGTTGTCATAGCAGCAGGATGCTGTATTTGGTATGATTATGGAGCATGAGGAAAGACACCAAGATACACAGTCAACCATTAAATGGTATGAATTTCGATTTCGTTCAGTTCAAAGAAAAAGTACTGCAGTCTTTACGTTGCAGTTAGAAACAACAGCAGTAGCAAAAATTGCTTCATTGGAAAAGCCACGTAAGCCACATAGTACGCGATTGGGCCTCCAGTGGTTAGGCTAGCACTAGCAATGACAAGGACGCATATTATAAGCCAGCAGCAAGAACCACAAACCTTTCTTCTCGATTGATTTCCTCATCAATGACAAAGAAACACAGCGACAGGAGATGTGAATGCAGAATCTCTTGTAATCCTCCGTCACTTGCACCCATTGTCATTTCTAGGATCTTATTGGCTGTTTCAGACACGTGATCAACGGTTGAATCAGTGATCAGGTTGACTAGTGCAGTGATCGCATCGACAATGATCAACTGGAAGTGTTCATCTGATTTCTCCTTCAACCACTCAAGAATCACTTGCATCAGATTAACCAGTAATTTCAAGAAATGTTTCAGCGTGAATGCTGGCTCCTTGAAGGTAACACCTGAAAGAAAAAGGTTTTGCTTTCTTAGGCCACATTTACACGGGATCGGGTCCAGAACTGCTGGCGTTTACACGGGATCGGATCCACTTGAATCTTACGAACTCTTAGCAGCGCTCTAGTAAACCTTTTCTCTCATTTTAATCAGATCCTTCGAATTTTGGCATTGCAATAGACTCTGTCTCATCTCTGATTCCCCTCTCTGAAACGTCGACTAAGGATTTTCAGTTAAATCGTGTCACTTCCTATCCGTACCAGTTTGGATCCGATCGCACCCGTTTACATGAGACCTATTTGCGATCGGATCCATACGGGATCACTTTCGAAAGTGATCCCGTCTGGCCACGGATAGCAGATCCATTCGGATCCGTCGAATCCCTTGTAAATGCAAGGCCTATCCGTTACAGTTTGGGTACGGATCCATTTGGATCCGATCTCGTGTAAACGGGGCCTTAGACCCCTTTACACGGGATCGGATCCAGAATTGTTCGCATTTACAAGGCACAGGATTCGATTCATTTGGACTTTTATTTGAACTTTTGAAATTTGAAATTTTACCAGCACTATGGCAAACCTTTGTTTCATTTTTAATTAGATCCATCATTTATCACTTCCTATCCGTACCAGTTTGGATCCGCTCCCACCCGTTTACACGAGACCTTTTTCGAAAGTCATCACATTTGGGTACCTGTGATTAGGAAGCACATTTGAAAGAAAGTGTCCATAAGAAAGATTACAGTCGTTAAGTACCTAGAATATTCCCGAGGTGAAATGCAACACAGTCTCCGTTGGTTTGAAGATCTGAAATGGCTCTAAATCGATCTCCTGTCTTTGATAACTTCTTGCAGAAATCAAGCAAGTCCTTTTCCACAAACTTCCTTAATTCAGGAAATTTACCATGCCGAAAAAAACTGGAAAAAATAATTGTAACGCAGGAAGATCTTTTAGGTACAGGACAACGTTTGAAGCATCTAAATCGGCCACTTACTTTTCGTTCTATAATAAATTTCCTTGGGTCACCTTTTTCTGAATCATCAGGTATACCTTTTTATCATAAAAGATTCATCACAAATACACATGGAAAGAAATGACCGTCAGAAACAAATTAAATTTCTGTGACTCATTCAAACTTTCTTCTTCAAACACAAATTTGTTCTTCATCAAAATACGTCCCATGTCTCTTCTGAATAACCCGAAACAAAATGCAAACAGCAAAATCCAACCCAATTCAATTCAAACTTCGACAATAAAGAGTAAATAAAAGAGTAAAGAGTAAATCTGGTAAGGCTTGACAAGGGTTCGTTGCCACCGTACGATGGGCTATGATCGCCTCCTCCTCGCCAATTTTTGAAGTACGATTTAACTTCATCTTGCGCATAGGAATGACATACGGCAGTAAAGCTTAATTTTTACGACCAGTAGCGTACGTACACTTGAGAGCCGAGGGGATGCGACCGCCCCCCCCCCGGGGGCAGGTTAGAACAAAGATATCTTTGCTCGAAAATAACAGAAATAAACAAGTTGTCTTTCCTTTTTATTTCTCAGTTCAATCTGATCCTGCTATCAAATGTTGAAATACAACCTGAAATACGTACTGCATGTGTAGGGTTCTGTTCTTAATGAAGTGAGCAGAGAGTATTTCGCTGACGTACAAAGAATAACTATTGTGATAATGCTTTGTGGTCAATTGTGTGATTTGAAGTTAAATGTGGTCCTAACATATGTGTTGAACCTGCTGCGCATGTAGATGTATGCACGGATGTAGATGTTTGTATGATAGGTGATTTTACATATGAAAAAGGAAATACCTGTAACAAATACAGCGACATGGGCACCAAGAAGGCTATCAATGTATGATGGCAAATCAACATCTTCAATAGCAATAGATTCTTCTGTTTTTCGTGTAAGTGTTGGAAACTGTGTGAGCAAAATATCTTTCCACTTGTCTGTCGCTTCTCTTATTTCACTTGGCAAACCTAAGATTTAAGTGAATCGAAGTTGGTAACAATTCTCCTATCGCAAGGGGCATAGATTGCGCGTAAAGGGAGTGGGGTAAAATGGGTCACCTGATCTTTTGCTCGTAATATCAAGTCAAAGTGCCTTTGGTAGTAAATTTGTAGCCTATTAATGAATCAAATTGTCATTGATTATGACAAGAAATAATTTTCTTAAACTTAGAAACAATAACATATAAACCTATGACTTTTTCAATAACTAATTCTGTCCTACCTTATCCTTATCCAAAATTCCTCAAGTAACATCTATTCTACACTATGCCTCTTAAAAAAAGTCTCAACAGTATAGTTAGTTGGGCTAATTTGCAGTTTGAGTTTCGTTTGGAAATGTTGGTGCGGAAATTATCCGCCATAACACTTGAAAAGCACCATCTACTGTATGATTACGCAGTTTCTACATTGCCATGCACTAAAATTGTCCCTAATAAATTGTACTGCTTGAGCCAGTTGCAGTAAAAGAGTCCGTAATTTTAGCTTATATTTATGCGATACCTGTTGCCTGTTAATGTTAATTGCTATGCTGATAAGCCCAGCAATAGTGCTAGCAACTGTGTGTGAACTAAAGTTTAAAATCGTGCTGTTTGGACGTGTTATTCGACGATTTTGGAACATCTGCTCGCATAAACTGGCATCTGTCGACGGCGCGCACAAACTTCCACTTATACACATGTCAAGAATTACAAATTAAACAATGCGTAACTAAGGCCAAGTCTCTCTATTCAAACAAGAACACATTTTAGATGAAATGCTGGATCGTTTGGCCAAATCTTAACACAACATAGCAAGATCATGTGGGCAGTGAATAGTTTTATAAAATCCAAATACCACTGTTGAAATCCAGCTCGCTAACATCCTTCATTGAATGATCAGTTCGAGTACCAACCAATTTGCAGTAAACTGCCAAAACATCTCTGCTTGGTTCTTGCCCCTGGTGCCTGATAATAGCATACCTGAAAAAAAACAGTGCAACATCATCAGATTCATTCGATTATTGTACAGCGGCTTCTGAGAACAACAGATGGAGTACCAGGAGAGTCCAAGACAAATTACGTTTAGTAGGCTGTGGAGTAAAAGATATGTGGCCGATATTCAAAACTAAAATGTTAATTTATCAGTCAAAGGCCAACTTAGATCAATCTCGTCCCCAGAGTGAGTTCGTTGCTCTACCTCTACTCTGGGATACAAGAGGCCGTTCGGCAACCTGATTGGCTGTTCGCCATTTTGCGCAATAACTCCGTTTTGCGTTGGGTAAACGGCCACGGCATGTCAAAATTCAGCGTAAAACGATATTCTTTACCTATTTTGACCATCATTTGCAACTTGTTTGCAAAATTCGAAGAACAACAAGCCATTTCATTTTCGAAGCTGCGGTGAAAGTTTCTCGAATTTACAACTTAGGCCCATTTTCGCTGCAAACAAATCGAGCTTATTTTCACATTAAACATACTTACCAACCCCAGATTATTCCTCAAATACCTTCAAAAGGTTGAAATAAGGTCCTCCAAGTGTTCGTTTTTAGGTTCACAAATTATTTTCACCAGAATTAGTGCTAGAGCAACGGCCATTTACATCCGCTTAGCATTGCCTAGCCAATGGTTAAATCCATAATGGCTGCTAAATGCACCCAGATTCTGGGCGCATTTCATCGAAATGTATCAGGGTGTCCATTCGGCTTCGTGATCAGCGTATGACGTAAGAACACCCTGGGAACGAGGTTGAACTTAGATGTGAAATTTTGCTTGACAAAATTACTCATCTATAAGACCTAAAAATTAGAAATCTGCCTCCAAGTGGTTTGTATGGATATCTAGAATTCAATTCTTGTCCAAGTTTGAGGAGTAGAATTTTCACTTCAAGCAAATCATTTGCAAGTAAATCATGCGCTAGGATAGAACGTGGAATTCTCGATTCCCACGCGACCCCCGTACAAGCATGTTTCTAATTTTTGGGTCTTGCACATGAGCGATTTGACCAAACAATCTTTTCTCATCTAAGCTACAATCTCTTACAAAAGTGTTGGACGCCTATGAAAATCCACGTTTTTCAGAAATATTGTCCCCCCCTCCCCCCATGTCAATGTTGATTGCTTTGGCGAATCATTCTTTTGCTGGATCTGCGTGAAAAAACCCTCTTTGCAATTCATTCAACATTGAAACGAAGGGGAGGGGGGACAAAAGTTCGATTTTGCAACAGGGGTCCAACACTTCTGTAAAAGATTGTAGCCTCTGACTGACAGATCAGCATCTGTTTTCGAATATTTGCGACGCACTTTATTCCACTGCCTGTCAGGCATGTAAACTTTTTTCTTTGATTCAACCGGTAGAAAATCCCAAAAGAGGGATTTAGAATCGCCATTTGGTCATTCAGAACTGCCTATGATTGAGTTAAAACTGCCTTTTCTTAGAAAATGAAGCACCTTCGGATGATCCATCTATGTACAGAAAATTTGGAGCAAGTCTAGCTTTCCTTAGTTTCCTGATTTTATATACGCTTCCCGCTTCTTTCTAAAATTGCCTTCGACAAGGTCCAGTCAAAAGCAAAGTCTTAAGAAATCATGCAAGAAAACCTATAAGTGATCAAACAAATTAGAAAGAAGTGCTAAACTATGAATTCTATTCAAAAGCTGAACGCCGAACAAAGTGAAAAACCCAGCATGAAAATGAGCAGGGTTGAAAGAAAACCTTACTACCTATCATCCAATACTTACTTGATGTTTTTCTGGCACATTATCACGTTATCCAGAATTTGCCAACCCAATTTTGCAATCTTTTCTGCAACAGTGTCTTCAGGAATAGAACTTCCAATCAATCTTTCGAACAAGACGAGTAACATGGAGTAAATCGCATCTGACAACATCAGCCTCAACCAGTTCGACTTGCCCGCCTCAGCCTCAAGGTAAGAACTTGACACAAGGCTGGTGATGAACGAAGCAGAAATACATTCTTCCGCAAGTTTGGAAGAAATGTCAATGGCTTTGTTTTCACACAGCAGTTCTTCATACAGAAACAGATCCTGCAAAGAAAAACATGATCTAATCTTCAGCTACCGGGTGTTCTGAAAAGTACTCCTGTGAACAAGGACAGATTTTGTAAGACAATAGCAGCAGTTGCTTTTCTTGACACCTAAAGTCAAAGAGATTTGCGATTGCAGACAAAGGAAATTCTCTCAAGCAGAAATCAAAACAAACGAAACCGCAAAGTTTCTCTGAAACCCAGGTAGCTATCTCGCTTGTTGTGCATTCCAGAAATGGTTTTTAAGAGCTAAAATTTGCGTATAGTGAAAGAAAAATGATATATCTAGATATCTACCACGGGCATTTTACTTGTTTGGTACAGGAACCGATTTGGAGGCGATTCAATTCTCGTATTTTTTGGGTGTAATCAAAGCACTTACTGCTCAGCTTCTGAACAGCAAAAATAAAATGCCCACGGTAGATATTTAGATATATCCTCCTTCTTTCAATATGGGCTCATGTTAGCTCTTAAAAACCATTTCTGGAAAGCACAACAAGCGAGATAGCTAACTGGGTTTCAGACAAACTTTGCGGTTTCGTTTGTTTTGAATTTCTGCTTGAGAGAATTTCCTTTGTCTGCAATTGCAAATCTCTTTGACTTTAGGTGTCAATGAAAGCAACAGCAGCTATTGTCTTACAAAATCTGTCCTTGTTACTCCTGTGTCAAAAATCAACAAAATTTGATTAGAAGGCCGCCCTACAAGTTTCTTATTTTTGGCGAATAGAGCAAGGATCAAAATACTTTCTTCAACACTGATCGTGTAATTGTCTTTCATATCTTTCAAGAAACACTTCCATTATCTTCAAATGTCTCTGACAAAATATCTCGACGAGAAAATTCTCTGATAGGTTCAATAATTGACCTTTGGTGATATTCAAACATGAGAACAAGGATAGGGTTTGTAATTCAATAGCAACAGTTGCTCTAATTGGCACCTTAATTCAAAGCAATTAGCGACTGCAGACAAGGAGATTATCTCAACCAGTACATCAAAATAAACGTGGTCCCAAAAGTTGCCCCGTAAACACTAGGGCGAACTATCTCCTTGTGCAAGCGAAAGGTGGTTTTCAAGAGCAGTTACGTCCTATTAACGAAAGAAGAAGGGGAAATCCAAAGTTCCATCCCGTGGATTTTGTATATTTGATTCAGGAACTGTGTCGTATTTGTTTCACTTAAGCCCTAAATACCTGAAAATTATATTGCCTTCTGCTCTATATCTGAATCAAACAAACAAAATCCATGAGACATAACTTTAGATTTACCCTTCTTCTTTCGTTATAAGCACATAAGTTCTCTTAAAAACCACCATTCGCTTGTACAAGGCGAGTGTTTGCCTTACTGGTTTCGGGGCAACATTTGAGGCCGTATTTGCTTTGATTTACAGGTTGAGAGAATTTCCTTTGTCTGCGGTTACTGATCGCTTTGAACTGAGGTCTCAATTAAGGTAACTGTTGCTATTATATTACAAAATTTGTCCTCTTTAAACAGGAGTACTCTGTGGGACACGCGGCCGTTTTGCTAGCATTCTTTCTAATGTTAATTTCATGTGATCTCCATGATGTACTAAAGCTTACTTTGGAAAGATTAAAGGGAATCTAAGCATATGAAAAAGGCTCATGCCACTTGCAGTTAAATCCTAGCCTATTAAAAGTCAGTATTTCCTGTTGACAGACCGGGTGAGCCAGAAAAAGTTCCCACTTTTGAAACTTCATAACAGCAAGAAAAGTGGATGAATCGGAATGAATCAATATTCTATGAAATCTATAAATCAAGACATGTTTCAATCTTTTAATCTTTTTATTTCATTTTGTCATTTAAACTTATTTATACAGGGTAACAATTCAGAGTTAATGTAAACCTGCTTTACAATTGGCCCTGTGAAAAAAACAACATTACAAAATAACGTTTTCAAACCTACAAGTACAAACTTAGTTTTACTTTTAAACCTATTACAATCTATTAATACCATGCCAACTAAGGAGCGAAAACGGGAAAGGAAGGGAAAGAAACCGGAATTATCCAGCATTATAAGCCCAAGTAATTTTTTAGTCTCGATTTGAAACACTGAATAGAGGATGCAAAATTTGTTTCTGAATCAAGGTCGTTCCAAGCTTTGGCACCACGATAAGCGAAAGATTTCTGTCCGTTTGAAGTTCTCATTCGAGATATATGAACGTCGGTCCCAGAGTTCCGAAGAAATGGTGTATGAGAATCTGACAGTTTAGAAAACAACCACTAAGGTAAGCAGGGGCTAACTGATTCAGACATTTGCATGTCATTTTTGATGTTTTTCTGTGGATCAGTTGTCCGATTGTCGGCCATCCTAAGTCTTGAATCAAAGGTGCAGCTGATGTATGAAAATTGCTACCCGTTACTATTGCGGCTGCTCTATTTTGCAATTTTTGTAATTAGTTCAGCCTAGTGATCCCACAGGAGCCCCATACCGAGCAACAATAGTTGAAATGAGGCCTTATTATACCTTTATACATGCTATTAAGCGTGCCAAGGGGAACATATCGTTTAGCGTATTTCAACAGACCAATAGCCCGCGAAACTTTTCCCTCAATGTTCTTGATTTGCCTATCCCATTTTAAATTATTATCAATCATTGTGCCAAGATATTTTGTTTCATTCACAAGACCAATGTTATCATTCGCTACATTAAAAGCTGGATTGACAGATGATAAATTCTTGATGTGACTCATTTTGCGTTTTGAGCCAATTACCATAGCCTGAGTTTTAATGATGCTCAATGAAAATTTATTGCCACGAAGCCAATTATTGAGACAAGTAAGTTCAGTATTGACAACGGCATTCAAATCCTCAACATTATCAGAGGAGTAACAGATGGTTGTATCGTCCGCATACATAGTAGAATGAGCTTTTTTCAAAGCAAATGGTAGATCACTGACATATAGTAAGAAAAGGACATGAGCCTTGTGGAACTCCAATGTCTATTATAGCCTGAATTTCAGAGGAGACGCCATTGACATTGCAGAACTGCTTGCGGTTATTTAAATAAGAATAAAACCAATTATGCTCGATGCCATTGATGCCATAATGATGCAATTTAGCTGGGAGTATGTCATGATCCACAGTGTCGAACGCCCTTTTTTAGATCAATAAAGATGACAGCGTTGACTTTACTATTGTCAATGTTAACATACCAGTCATTGGTGGATTTAAGCAAACATGTCACAACCGAGTGCAAAGCTCAGAAACTAGATTGTTTTTCTGATTATTACGGTGTATCTCAGAGAAACAAGCCAGTATCATCATCTTACTAAATATTGACGAATGTGCACACGTACCATCATGAAAACATCCTTCGGTTTTTGCACACTGTTGTATACGGATGGCATCACTTTCAAGAAGAACAACATTGTTTCCGTTGATTCCAGTATCTACGAGGCAAAGTTCAAATTAAGTAAATGCAAAAGCGCAGTGATGTAATCATCTGATATTGCAGCCGGAACAGCCAGGAGGAGTGGCTTCGAAACCCGGTAGGGCCTTACAACTTGACCTTCATTGCAAGGGGTCAGCACTTAACTACTTCTGCGATCCCAGAGCTTGGTGCTAAAAACTGCGACTTCAACTTCACCTTCTCCTTCTCACACCAGGAGTGCCAAAAAAGTACTCCCGTTTGAAAAATCCCTAAAATTCGACTATGAAAGCTATCATAAAATTTTCATTTAGTACTTTTGTCAATAATCCAAACATATATTTTTCATCATTATTTTAAGGGTATAAAACAGTGCATTGAAAAACCTCATTCTGAGCTATACTCTTTAAAGGACAAGTCCGGCGTTGGTCAGCGGCAGGGCCCAAAAAAATGTTTTTCTTCCTGGTAGCAAGCCAAACACCTTCATTTCTTTTCACAAACTTTCTTCTTCTTTCCCAATATACCAATCCATTCTGTCCCTTTACATTTCTCTCCCTCTTTCTTTCCTCTTCCTCCCTTTCTTCCCTTCTTTTCCCCTTCCTTCCGTTTCTTTTCCTTTTTCCCTTCTTCCTTCCTGTGAAATTTGACCACTTCAGTTACCTTCCTGGCAGCGCCGCTACCACGCTACTTCGTTTTTGAGCCCTGGTCAGCGGTATGAAGCAAACCTTCCGACCACTGATGCGAATTCTTAAATTTGTTTCGCATTTGGAACTTTCCAATGGCCGTCAATGTCTTGAACAACCTGAAAATTTAGGCCTAATCTGGTCGTTGTGTCGCCATTTTCTTGCATGAGCACACGACAAAGCGGCCAGCAACAAATAACGGGCGAGAAAACAATTGGATAGCTTCTCTCTCGATAGAGAGATATGACGTCATTCCGCTCAAATCGGCTCAAATCGCTGATTTGAAAATGTAATTTCACAAAGAAAAGGCGAAAAATAGTACTAACATGTATGATACTAGACTGATGACGATGAGTCTCTTGTTGCCCTGTGCTCTTTGAGTTGATGGTGGCGCCCTAAGCAATAGAGACTAATAGTATAACTATGAAAAACTTGGCCCTATTTAGGCCCAAACTTCGCAATTCCTAACGTACCAATCAGATTGCGAGATTCGGCAGAGAACAATGATGTCGAATTCTCGATTCGAATGATGCAGTTGACTAGATTTTGAACAAAGTTGCTACGGCAGGTGGTTGAAGTTTTCTCTAGTTTGTTTTGGTCTTAAAAACATGGAAAATGTAGCGTTGAAAGACGCATTTTGGACTTACCAGGTAAAGTAAACATCCTTCTTCAGATTTATACCAAGTTTCTTTGATTAAACGCCTGCTTAACGTGGTTTTTGTCCCATTTTCTTTCCCAGGAGTGACCGTTGAATAGAGCTACGGCAGTCGTTCGATGCTGCTTCGATCGATCGAATCATGATAGAATGCAGGAGATAGGGCCGGTTTTTTCACTGTTTCATTATGAGTCCCTCTTGAGCAAGGTTTACCGCAGGGATACAAGGGACTCATCGTCATAAGTCTAGTATGATACACCATTCATAGCAGTGTTATCTTGTATTTTAGCATCAATTATACCAACTCCGGACTCGCCCTTTGAGAAACATCGTTAATCTTAGCCATTATATTCAAATTTTTCATTATCCTTCAAGTCTACAATAGTATTGCGTTTCATTCAGACATTGTGACCAAACAAGAAGGTTAATATAACAAAAGAAACTGCTCAGGTAATCATCCGTGCATTGCAGTATGCTTCAAGCCCGGCAGTACAAAAGAGAGCTAAATTCTCTAATTCAAAACAAATGGAAAGACTAGCTATACCTGGTCTTTCATCTACTTGCAAAAAAAGGAAATTTGAAGATCAGCCATATGATAAGATTTTGGCAATTTTTCAAACAGCAGTACTTACGTATTGAAACACACGATAGTATAACTTCTCAGAAAGTGAATGCATGCTTCATTCACCCATTACATTTTATAAAAATCTCACCTTTTCTGGTTCTAGAATCTTTTCCAATAGCAACAAAGGTGGCGGTAGGCATTGCAAAAATCTCCAAATATGTTGGAAAGCGCTTTGTGCAGCAACGACTTGAAGAACTTTTTCTTCTTCTGTAAAACTCTCATCAATGAAGTGAAGTAGGGATGCACACATAGTCAAAAACATCGTGTACAGACTTCTGTAATCTTCGCTTCCTATCTCGGAGTTTTTGAGAGAACTGAAGGCCTATGAAGAAAAACCACACTTTATCAGAACTAATTCTCTTTCCCAAGAATTTCAAATCTGAGACTTTCAGATTTCAAATTGTCATTGCTAGGTAGCAACAATTCTTATAGATCGCAAATAAATATGGAGAGAAATGACCAATCTAACAAAATAGATTTTCATAACTAACTCGATCTTTCTTTTGCCAAACAAAACTCCAAAAGACCCAGTTTTACTTTTTTTCATCGATATGTTGCTTCCATCAAAACCGATTTCCATCAAATAGATTTTCTTATCTAAATTAGCCTGTTTCCTATGCAATGAACGCTTACAGAGATCAATTTCGCAAAATGCATTGCATTGATAAAACTGTAATTTTCTTTCTGACACGCTGGATAGATAAGGCAACGCAACAACCACACGATTAATCATTTGTGTGTCTGAGGATAAATTCCATCAAGGCAACAGATAAAAATGCGACCTGTGCAATAACTATAGCTTTCAAAAGCAATAGGTAAAAGATACCATGTAATCTGCTGTGTGTTTGTCAAATTCACTTCCAATTAGTTCATAAAATCTTGGCTGCTGTTGCAGAAGGGTAGTTTGCAATGATACTGATTTCATTCGTTTTGCAAGGCTACGGAATGTCTCTTCTTCTTTGAAAGCACATCCAAAAAACTCAACTGCACAGCTATCATCGTTTCTTGGGGAGACATTCAAAATGTTCTTTGACACCTGTGGTAAAGACAATGAAGAGATATAAGTTGGAACATATTTAGGAAATCGAAGGCTGATGATGAATTCTAAAGCTAGCGTAACGAAGTACAATAAATCCAGCATGTGTTGTTCTCGATTCTTCATTTGATCATGCCACGAGTTTGAGTGTCGAAACGTATTTATATTTATTTGATCATGTTTTAATCTATTGCGTTGCAGATTTCAAATGTCATAATTTACTGGATTTGTCAAACATGGACAAGGAAACGGGAAAATGGGCCTTTAGCTGCATTAAATCATCAAAGTCCTCTGGAACACAAGTCCCCAAGTTGGCTCTTTTTCAGCACAAAACTGGCAGTGCTAAGCACTATCAGAAGTCACAAATGAATTCATATGAGTGTGACCGAATCCAAAAACAAAGCGTCTGGTAACATCTCCTTAGCAAAAGCGGAAACCATGAACCCACACAGAAGCAGTTCAAGGGATGCAAACGTTTTGCTATCATCTCAACCATCGTACTGTAGATCTATAGTTTTGTTTAGGCATAATTTGATTTTCAAACAGTCTGAAAAGGTAGCATACCCGCTAAAGACCAAGGAGGATTCAATGGTTCTTTAACGGACAAGTCCAGGTTTGGTATAATTGTTGATTATTCAAGAGATTACACTGTTGTGAATGGTGTGTAGTACTTTTTTCAATTTTTTTCTCTTTTAATCTGCGAAACTACGTATTTCAATCTGCTAAAGAAGTGCGAAATGACGTTATTTTATATGACGTCACTTCACATTGACCTGAACGAGGCTGCCAAATGTGTTGATATATTATACCATTCACAATGCTAGCCTCCTTATCACGCCTTCGCACACTAGTACAAAATACAAGATGGCGACGATATTTGGCCTAACCTATGATGAATCATTAACCAATTTAAGACAGTTGGAGGCATCAAAACTTGGAAAGAACTCACGACAGGCGTTCAGAAGTTAATAATGTTGATTTTTAACAATAACTCTATCAGCCTCGGACTTGTCCTTTAAAACTAATCTATTGACCAAAAGAACCAACAATACCTGTTGAAAAAGTTGTTGAGGTACTTGTGAAAATCCTCTGAACATATATTCAATGATGACCACCAATCTGTAAACTCTCAAGGGACTGTCTTCCGCAGTGTCTTTCGAGATGCGTTCGATCGTGCTGAAGCATTGTTGTAGAAGATCGACCTTAGCTTCCTTAGAGAAACTCACGTACAGCAATGCGAGTAACTGGATATGTTCCACATTCAGATCTAGGAATGCACGAGAGGAGAAATGTCAATTCTTTGAGTACAGGTAAGCATAAGGCTAAAATGTTTCAATGTAGCACATTTTTCTGATAACTGAATGACTTGAAAGGAGCTTTGGGTAATCTGCTGTAAATCTGCCGTGGCAAGTTTTCGATATCTTGATTATTTTCGAACTGGGAGCATTTTGATTATTTTTGGAAGAATTCATCGAAAACTTTGAAAACATTTAAATCATCGTAAATCTTATTATTACTCGAGAAAAATTAATGCAACCTTCCAGAAAACCATAGTTTATGAGGGACAACAATATGTTGGCTAGAAGAAATCGGTAGCTTTTCTGGCTCTGGATGCATGAATTGATGACGCCACAGCCTCGAAATCGATGAATACCACCATTTTGAAACTAATTAAGTGTCAAAAACTGCCACGGCAGATTTACAGAATATCACCCAAAGTTTTCTTCAAGCACTTTAATTCAAAGAAAAATGTAATGGAATTTTACATCCACCGTTTCTAAGATTTTAGCCCTAAGCTTGAACAGGTATCAAATCCTTAAAAAGGCAGTGTAAAAGCTGTACTGCAGATGGACCTACAAAGGTTCGAAACGTTCTATTAAATCGATAGCCTTGCCACTCGTTTTATGCCACATTGACTTATCGACTTACTAATTCATTTTCTAATTTGATAAGGCTTTTGCCACTCGTTTTACATCACACGAACTGGTCAATTCATTAATCTATCATAAATGATTATTGAAAAAAATCAATAAACATGATGCTTTTTGTTATAGTTCTTGCTTTACGATTGGTGGTTATATCTCTCTTTTAGTTTAAAAGATTGAGGAAACTTTAGCCACTAATCTACAACTCTACTGTTGGACTTCTCTGAAATCTTTGAACATCTGCAAAATTACAGCGTATCTCATAGTTCAACTGATTTGACGATGTGACGTTATCGAATGTCTATATTGCAAGCCAGGAGAGTGAAAGTCTTGTACTTGATACTTCTTTGCAGACATCTATAAGGTGTTGAGGTGCAGTGGTGTAATCATCTGATATTGCAGTCAGAATAGTCAGGCGCAGTGGGCTCGATACCCAGTAGGGCCCCACCACTTGAGCGTCATGAGAAGGGGTCGCGGACTCGATTAGCGCTTAGCAACTTCTGCGATCCCTGCGCCTGGCGCTAAAAACAGCAACTTCACCTTCCCCTTCATCTGTAAACTATGATTTTCTTGAAAATTATTTTTAGGTTTCTTCAAACAGTTTAGACATTACGATGGCTTTAATTGCTTCGCCAAATTTGAGTGAATTGTTACAAAAGAAGAAACCCACTACCGTAAAAGCTCTACTAAGCCCCTGGGGGCTTGTTTGATTTTGAGCACTTGAGAGGGGGCCTTATTAAAGAGGGAACTTAACTGAGCAGGGGGGGCTTATTCAAAAAGCTAGATGACACGGATATACGGATATATGTATGATAGTTTTTGCCTCATATTTTGCGTATTCAATATAAAATTTGATGAGTGAAATACATACACCTAACACAGTTTTATGCCACACCATATCAAAATTAACGAGCAAACTTTTCAAAGCTAAATGGATTGAAAATCTTTGGTAGCTTCTGGAATTTGTTGGTGTGGCGCCGTGGTGTAGTCCGCTGACATTACAGCCAGAACAGTCGGGCAGAGTGGGTTCGAGTCTCCGTAGGGCCCCAACACTTGAGGGTTATGACAAGGGGTCGCGGACTCGATTAGGTCTGCTCTATTATTGCGATCCCAACACTTGGCGCTGAAAAAATGCAACTTCACCTTCAATTTCCCAGAAAAGAAATCAGAAATTTAAGAAACTTCAGCCTGAAGAAATATGAAAAATATCATACATGTGAGAAACATTTTAGGCTAAGATGCGAAAAAGTGATCTATTAAATACGGGGCCTTACTGAATTCATTCCAGTTTTTTGTCTTGGACATCAAGTTTTCACAACGATTTGATTTGCTCAATATATTCCAGTAGAGAAAGATCTAAACTGGATCTAATTGTAAAGTGGAATCTACAAATCACAAATGACATGAAAACTAAAAATGGTATCTTTGTAACAACAATAGCATTATTAGTCAATTTGACCAATGGCAAAAAATCGAAAATGAATTTAAAGTTTATTTTGAATTTGCTTCGCATGATTTTTCAAATGAGTCAAGTTTTGGATATTATTATCGTAACAATTATAAAATGTGCATTGCAAAACATTTACCTTTTTCATTTTGCTCCTCTCCATCATTTCCTGATCTTCCGAGTTGTGTGATGAGTTTCTTCCACGCAGAAACCGCTCTTGTTGTATCAGCATGTTGAGATCCCTGTCGCAGCATCACATCTTGTTCCGATAAAGCTAAACGTCCAAATAATGATAACACGATCGGTGATACGTACAATGGCCATTCCTGTTCATCACTCACAGACAGTCCTAGTTCGCTCAACAGAATTTCCTGAAAGTAATAGGAGATGTTTGCTTTTTACTGTGGAGCTGGGTTCTACCTATTTCACTCAAAGCTACCCAGTTTACCTACCCCTGCCTATCACAGTAATGTGTGTAATATTTTTTGAGTTAATGAAAGTGGTTGATTGGCAACCAGGTTGCATATATTTTCCCAATGAATGAACTAATGAATGAATGAATTAATTAAGCAATCAATTAATGACCTAATTAAGTGATTAATAATAGAATGAAAATCCTTTATTAAAACTCAAGTTAAGTTGTCAGCAGAAATGGTTCTTAATTCATAGAGTAAACAACACAAAATTTAAGTCCGTAGATCCTTAATTAATGAGGAATCTTATCTGCGGGGCTTTACTGTTTGTGAAACTATATAGCCTGATCAAGCATTTTGAGTTTCTTCTAATGGGGACCATACGGGGCTTACTGCATACTTACCAACTTCGCATGGTCAAGAATGTTTGTTGATTGCAACATGACAAGGTAATTTCTGAAGTAAAACGATATATCTTCTTTTGGGTTCAACTCTTCTCCAGTTTTATCGATGATGTCCACCATTTTTGCCAGTGACTTCAATCCATCTTGATGAAATATGCTCTTTAAAACTTCTCCAAAATTGTACTTCACGCAAACAGGGAAGAATTTGACGCAAAACTCTAGCAGACTGTTGCACAGGAGAATGAACTGAAAGAAAGGTAAATCCATTAATTTTTGAACTGTTTTATCACTACCTATTATTATCATTATTATCATCATTATCATCATTATCATTTAAAAAGTTTATAATTTATAAAACGTGATTTCCATTCCCACTTGGTCTTGATTTGTTAATAAAACGCAGTATAAGGTTAAAATTACTTTCTATCAATTTTTTGAAAAACGAAATGAAAGTAAACATGATTCTTGAATAAACACAAGAAAAAGTTTCAAGAAGCGCATTAAACAGAACCACAGTTCATCTGTAATTGCATCAATGACATCACCGTTCACATAAAGACATAAAAGATACGAATTTAACTAAGTAAACGACTATTTTCAATTGTTCCAAGCAGCCCCCCCTCCGATTGCTTTACCCCCTCCCCAACGATTATTGTTTTATCGAGCCATTTTCAGCAAACCCAGAATTTCTCATCCCCCGTTTATTCAGTACTTGAGAGTAAGCAAAGTAGATCAGATCAAGGCATTATCTCCGACCACCGAAATCATTTTTGGACAAGGTTGTTGCGATTATGTACAGCATTCCATAAGTGATGTCGAACTTTCATGAAGTGAAACAGCTAACTTCTCTACAACAACTCCCCCCTCTACCCCAAGTAGCCATCTCTGACACCTAATTCCCCTTTGACGCCAAAACTCACAATATCAAGAGATTGGGTGTAAACCTCAGATCTGACATCATCAGTTCTGTCTTTCTTTGACTCGTGCCGTGATTTTGTTGATTCTTGAAGAATGTTTTCCAGCCATTGACCAAGAACTGATCCGTCCTCTAGAAAATAAAAACATTTCATTATGAAACAAAGAGAAGAATGCTCGTGGAGATTATGTGACCTTGCCATTTGGCGCTTAATAAAGACCCATACCCTGGGTTTGTCACTTCTTGTAAATTCTTCCTACCAGCTACAACCGATATACACCTTTCAATTAAGCAGCCTTGTTTTGGAAATTTGTCAAAATTCCTTCCTATTGTTCTTACGAAAATTTCGAGCCCAGATTCGGATTTAGCACCCAAACATTAGTCTAGTTACATGCTTCTTAAACTGTTGGTATTTGCGATGTTGATTTCATGACAATGTAAAGTTCAAAGATTTATAAGGGATTTGACCGTAAAAAATCGTTCAGGGTAAAAATTTACACCCCGAGTCATTTTCACGGTGAAAACTCTTACAGATTTCCAAACTTTACGTCGCCATAAAATTCACACTACGACCGCTAGCAACATGAAAACTTGTAGTTAGACTAAAGTTTTGATACTAAATCCGAATTTGGCCTCCAAAATTTCATATGAAAGAATTTTGAATAATTTCCAAAACGAGACTGCTAATGGAAATTGTGTATTCTCTTATTCAATTACAAAACATTAAATTCTGCATCTTATTTTGTCTTGAAGGTTTAAATTGTTTTGCTTACTTCCGAAATATGCAGGGTGGACCAAAAGAACTTTACAAACTCAAAAACTCTTTATGCAGTTGTTATGCACAATGCTTAAGATATCGAAAGGAAGCAATAAAAATTTGGCTGATACCCCAAGGGCCGAAGTATTTATGGGATTTTGTGATTAGAGACTAATGGAAAGCAAAATTCTTGGATCAAATCTCTAGATAGCAGGAACATTTTGCCACAGCTACAAAATTTGCGGCCGCCCTTAATTGGGTATGTGAACGAACGAAATGCTGCCTAATTAAAGATTCCTGCAAGCAACCAATCAGGATGTACTACCTTTATGTACTCTCGAGTACCGAATAATCGTCCCCCCCGCTTATTAATTTTTGAAATATTTTCCAACCCCCCACCGCTTTTATTCCAACCCCCCTTTTATTGATTTTCGGAAAAATGAAATGATATTAGACATAATTTTTGTATAAACGCATGAAAAAGTCTTAAGAAGTGCATTCAACAGAACCCAGAGTCCAAAAGTAAATGCATCAGTAACATCACTGTTCACATAAATATATAACAGATACGTGTTTACCTGAGAAAAGGGCTATTTTCTATTTCTCCAAGCACCTCCCCCGATTATTCCAGCCCCCGATTATTGTTAAATCGAACTAGTTCCAAACCCCCCCCCGATTATTCTCACCCCCCCCGTTTATTCGGTACTCGAGAGTAGGCAGTATCGCAATCACTCATCAATAATTTGTCCACAGGCCTTAATTTTCCTCCCCCTTTCCTTTCTTCCTCTTTCAAGGCATGTTTACAGGCTAATAATTAATAAAATCCTCAGCTTCGAAGTGCAAGGAGATAGGCCTAGAAAACTCAAGCAAAATTATAAACTATCTCCTTACTTGCACATTTCGTTCCTCTCAAGAGGAAAGAATCAAATCGTTTTGAAATAACAACAAAAGTGACCTAATATTATCAAAAAAATACTATTCAAACCTTGAGGGAAATTAAATGTATTTTTCGCGTATTTCAAAGTATAGAGCTTTGCATAAAGTCAAATTATTTAAAATTCTGGAAAATCGAAGAAAAATCGCAAACAAACTCCAGACCTTCGGCTATCAATAAAACTTCGATTCACTACAGTACCTAAAATATTTTCTTCATTATGAATTTTCAAAGAGAGTTCTTTTTAGTCCAATGAGTAGTTGCCCCGATACCCTTGACAATCAAATCTGACTTTTTTATAATTGAAAAATGATTATTCACTAGATTTTGTACATAATTCTGTCCTAAAGGCCCACATCGTTTGGTTTACTTCCAAAATATACGACTTTACTTCCAACTGTCACATAAACGCGATGAGCTTCCATACATAAGCATTGATTTCTATCTCTCCATCAACTTCTAGCACCTCCCATTCACTTATTTTCTCAGACTTCATGAGCAAAACGCAGTTGGGTGGCATGAGCTTTAAATAATTATGATAATCAATACGACAAAAACCATTAGCCTACTTACATAGTGAGCAGGTTCTTCAAATAGAAGTTAAATGTCAGAGCTCCGCCCTCTGTCAAGTTTACAGTAAAGTCCCGCCTTTAAGAAACTGCATTAGAACAAACTCAAGTCCTGATTTCTCTGAATAAAATACCTCTTTACAAGAAACTAGCCTGGCTGATTCATGTCCAGTTTCTTATACAATGGTACATAGCAATATTATAAGGCGTACACTTCTGAATATGTCTGCAATGGGTCTCAACAAGAATGAAAGTTTCAAGCCAAATTGTTATAATTTCAAGAAACCTTCAGTTCTGGCTCAAACTATTAGATCCTCTACAACAGTGCATGTTTCAAAAACGTTTTCTTAACAATTTTGATAGCTGTTTGCAGTGTAAAATTGTTTCTTACACCATGGTACACACACCCATTTTTGAATAAGTCTATATTGACATAAGAAACCAATCAAGCTGTCTTTGTGTAACGAGTTTCTTAAAGGCGGGACTTTACTGTAAACCTAATTCACAATGAAACATCTAAAGGGGCTGGGTGACGTAACCATAAACAAACCTGTTATCTCCATAATCAACGTTATTGCTTGCACGTGCCCATTGTGTTCTGCACGGATTTTTGAGAATGGGGTGAATCCACTATACAGTTACTTCTAAAACCTCAAAAATATCTCTGAAATCATACAACAAATGTGGGTTTCGTTTGTTTCCCTAAAATCCAAGAGTCCATCTTCAAAATAACACCATTCTGAGAAAAGTTGTCCTATCAAAAATACAGCAAAGTCGTCGCTTCGAGAGAAGTTTGTTTACTTTGCGCGACACAGCCCCTTTAAACCGGGTTTATCTAAACCAGGTTAAATTCAACCTATCAAATGCATTCGATCTGTTGGACTGACCAATCAGAAGGCTCCAATCGATAACCTCATTTAGTTAAAGGTAGCTTGATAATTTTCACGTGTGAATGGGGTATTAGATGACCCTTGAAAAGTTCTTCTCGTAGGCAGCTAACCTATTGAAATCTCACAACCTTCAACTTGAACTTGAAAATAATGGCAACAGCCAGTGCACGAAAAAATTATGTTTCTTCCTGCGACCAAGATTCAGACAAGGGCGATCTCGGCCCGATTATCAGATAGTTTGATTATCACTCCCAGTTGAAGCGGAGTGCTGACATCCAATTCGATATACAAAACAAAAACTGGGACTTAGGTAGCAAATATTGCAAAGTATATATCATTGCTTATATATCTAGGGAGCTGTAGCCTTTCAACTTAGACTAACTACCTCAGAGGTATCTTAACAACAAGCAAAGATCACGAGAAAATTTCCCTGATATTTCTACCTTACCAATGGGAGCATGGCTCAGCTGTGTTTCCTTGAGCGTATACAGTGGAATATTTATCCTCTACTGTGTGATATATACCCTGTACTAACCTTCACCACTGTCTTCACCAGCAGAGGTTTTTCCACCTTCAGCAGCCTCACTTTGAACTTCGTCTTTTTGTTGTTGCTCTTGTGGTTGTTCACTTTTCATCTCCTTGATTTTAATGGCCTAAGGATCAAAAATTGATTGTTTTATTGTTATTTGCAATGGACAAACCATGAAACAAATATTTCCAGATTACTAAGTCGCTAAAATTCTCCTATAAACTTAAAATTTCCTCGAAAAAGGAAAATGGCTATATGACTTTTGTATCTGAACTCAGTTGTTTTCGCTTCCATTTTGACATCAAATTCAAATTCCTCTCAAAGCCAAAGTTCTCCTTTCTCCTTTCAATATTCTCGGGACTTCCAAACTGATGTCTGTGACAATAATTTGATCAAGCAGGAACAAGGAAATAGTTGTTATAAAGATAAACATTGTCTGTCTTTTGAATGGTGCGAATAAAAGTGGTGTTCCTTTATCAAGTGCAGGCTTGACCATTTATGGACCTCAGTCCCCTGTGTGCTAGCTGCATATCGCGGAGCACGGGGACTACGGCACAAAATAAACAAGCGTACACGGGGACCAAGAAAGATAATTTTCATTCGCATAGGGGACACAGACAGACAATTTTCATTCTAGCAACAATTACTTCGGCTGTTCCCCCGCCCCCGTCAATTAATGAGTAGTGTGAACACTATGGCTGAACAAAATCTGGCTACATAAACGTTGGAAGTACTGCAGTACCTTTGATCCTTGAATCGATTGTATTTGACCTCAGATTGAAAAGAATGACTGAATTTGAAATTGCAGCTATGGTTTACAAGTCGCTCCATGGATTCAGCCCTGAATATATGCAGCTGATGTTTACAAAATTGTCGGAAAACAGTTCACGGTTTTTCCGTAATACCGACGCGGATCTTAGAATACAGTAGTGTCCCACTCGGTGCCCCGCATATAAGAAACAAAGTTTTCAACTTGAGGTCTGATGTGGTTCTTCTAAAATGAGATATAAACTTCCAATCAGGGTAAAGTTTCTTAAGTTTCTTATTAGAAAAAATATGTTCCATCAATGAACTGCTCAGGCACGAGCTGTATGCTTGTCGCATAAAACGCACTATTTTGATTAGTATTTGTAAACTTTCACTAAAAGAAAAGCTACAATCATTGAAGGAAGGTGTTTTTGCTCCATTTGCATGCAAAATTCTTGTTTTCATTTGAATAGGTACAGGCTGATTCAAGAAGAAAGATAAAATTGTTTGGTTTTCAAATTTCTTATGTATTCATAGTTTTTCAATGAGAAACAAGCCTTTCTCAGACCTGCACCAGTTTCTTATAAGAGGGGGTATCATTTCGAAAATCAAGGTCTGGTGTTTCTTAAATTCATATCTCTTATATGCGGGACACTACTGAACCGCTCTTTGCAACGTCTAACGGGCAATGTAGTTTCTCATGTCGAGTTGTAAGTTTTGTGGAATAAACTAAGTATAGAAATAAAAGTGCGCAGGCTACTTCACTGACTACCTTCAAGAGTTTACTGTAGCTTTCTTTGTAAAATCAACGGGTGTGAAAGGTCTATCTCAACTTTTTCCTTCCCCAACCATGATAGACTGTTTATTATCTTTTTGTTTTTCTTAGTTATTGAGCTGTATGTTAATTAGCTTAGGTTGCTACACAGGGTATATACATTGTAAATCACTTATTCTTTCAGTACTGAAATATTGCCTTGATTAAAAATCAAATCAAGTCAAATCTTCATTGAATAATTACCATTGAGTATGAAAAACAAAACAGTTCCCAAAGTTTTTGCGGTACATCATTTCTGTGAAAGAGCCATCGCGTCCTGATGTAAGGTGACCAGTTTGATTTTGCTTGCATTGGGAGTGGAATGTATTCTATATATGCCGAGCTCTCTTCGTTAGCTGGTGAAAGAGGGCACTCGAGTTCCAAATCCTCGATCAATGATGCCATCATTGTAACAAGTCTTGAAGCCATGGTGACAAGCATGATATTCAGGCCAGAGAACCTGTTTTGATCAAAAAGTAGATCAGTTATGCATTTTATTTTTATGTTTTGAAATACAACAGCTATATATACGAAGTAACAAGAAAATTACAAATTACAATATTGCCCTACCCTTTGATCATTTTTGGAACACATTAAATACAATAGACTATATCTAGACTGCCCCAATCCCGACGGCTGAGGGGTTTATAATATGTTGGTACATGTTAATAACAGGGATTAATATTATTGGTACCTGCCACAGACCCAAAGTACTCTAAACTAGGGTCATTTCTCGGCAGAAATTCCTTAAGCCTTGGTCGGCTTGGTTTAAATCGGCAAAAACAGCTTGAAGTAGGTATTGGGTACAAAAGCCAAAGCTGACAATTAGAAGGGGGTAGCTCTCTGAAAACTGGGTGGCAGACCCTTGCTGATCCACAAGTCATGTGCCCCCCCCCCAACTGAGGCTCAAGCATCTCACATAAATGATAATGATCTGCCTTTGAAAACAATTGAAAATGCATTTACGGATCGTCGACTGACCTTACATATTCAGTGCTCGACCTCTCCTTAAAACGTTGCTACTTAATCAAGAAAATAATTATATATACCATTTAAATCTTTCAGAGACTTCTTCCTTTGATCTCTTCGTTTCAAGCAACACAATATCAAACCCACGAAGAATAACATCAGCAACAGCAGCCACAAAGTTCTGGTACGCCTTTCCAGTGAACCGAGATGATACGGTAACTGCAGTCAACGCAGATTTGAAGAAGGCAAGCTAAAGATGGGGAAAAGGACTCCATTAGCAAATACAGTTCAGTATCAGAATGGATACGTGTGAATGCAGAAACCCTAGCTTTAAAGTTCTAGTATACTTTTCAGTCAACCGAATGAATATAGTTGATACAAATTCGATCAAGTCGGACTGAAGCAAAAAAAGCCAATTGACCGTTTACGCAGTTCGAAATTTGAAATTTGGTGTGGTTCTTTTTCTAAAGTTTAAACTGGAACGCTAAATGCTGTTCATTATTTGACACATTCAATAGCGGATAATGAGCGTTACAAAGTTCTTCTTTACAGTGTATCTTGAAAAAGTTTCTACATTTGAAAGGCACTAAACTTCGACATCAGATCAACCATCTTGAAATTTTGTAAACTGAGCTTTCTCTTTCATATTTAGGATAAGCATTGTAAAATAAATGTTTTCTTGATATGATTTTGTATCACTTTATCACTATGACCTGACGGTTAAAAACAGGCCTTAGCAGTGACTCGATTGAAGCAAGTACAAAAGAGGATCAGCCTTCTAATATTTCATTGTGACTCCTAGATTGATTACAACGAGTAACTGCTAACCAAAACACTACTTAGACTTACAATCTTAAACATATTGGACTTCTTTTGCACGATCTGTTGACTTCTGTTGCAGCAGTCACAGCACAGTACTTGCGGGGTGAGTGGCCGCGTGGCTTATGCAGTCTTCGTCAGGTGACTAAAGTTAAGCTCGGTCGAGTGAGGTCAAACTGCGGATAGGTGACCTCGGAGGCATGACCTCAAAGCTCACCTCGTCGTCCTTCCGAAGGGACGTTAAACTAGGGGTCTCATGCCTGGATGCGGCATGAACAGTGGGCCCAAATTAGCTTTCAGTGGCTAGAAATCGTGACAAGCCCATTCACAACAAATTGAAAACAGTATTTAGATGAAAAACGGCGAAGGATTTCCACTTATTCTTTCACCCCACACTTTATTTTTCCTTCTTCAAGCACTGAAAATACGAATATTGACCTGTTTTTAGTCATTGGAGTTTGACTAGGTCGTTCGCCATTTCAAAGAACACGACTGTGTCAAATTCAAAACATTAGTCTCATTTCTGTGTACGAAGCTATGAAGCATATTTAAAAGTCGTGGCCAAAGCGTCCAGCAGTTTTGCAGATCTGTCAATTATGATAAATACGATGCTGTAATCAGTCTAAAAAATGTATCATAAAAAGCTTGCCAGTTTTAAACTTAAATGTCTCCCGACCAGTTTATTTCTGCAAAGTAAATAAAACACTTTCCGAGAGTTTAGTAATGCAGTTACTAAATGGGAATTAGTTTGATAAGATCGAGAGAAGGAAACGAAAATTGACGGTAGTCAAATCTCAATAAACTTTTCAGCATTTTTTCGCAATGCTTGACAACATCAACATGTGCTAAAGGCCATGCCATAACAATATGCCTACATTTTGTAATTCATCTTAACATCGATGACACCCCTGCCAAAAACTATATCCTGAATGTATCAAATTATTTGTCTGTAGCCAAGCAGGACGGGGTTTATTGTAGCAAAAGTTTGTAAGCGCTTCAGTCTGCATGTTGACATTGCAAAACGCTCCTTACACAAATGCTGGAAAGCTGATTCAGAAAAGACGACCCCCCTTTTTTCGTTTCCGTTGCTCAATTTCATCAAAGGAGTATTCACTTCGTAACTGCATTACTACGCTTTCTGAAAATGCTTTATTTGTTTTGCTGACGTAAGCAGGTAGAGAGATATCTAAGTTCAAAACTGGGTAGTTCTTTATGAGACACCTTGCATACGAGTCCCTGTTGGGGAATTTCTGCACCAGGGAAACATGAGCCGCTATCTAAGTAGCAATGGTTCCTCACTTACACTGGTTTCAGTTATCTTCCATGCAAGTTTACGATAACAGTCTTCAAGTATCTGAGTTTCTCCACTCTGCTGAATTCCATAACATCCAGAGGCAACAAAGAACGCAGCTTTCATTGTCGTAATTACAAGTGTATGGAGATCTTGTAGATGTGAGTCTGTAACAAGCACAGCGTTGGACATGCTAATGATACTGTTAGCAGCATTCAGGTATTCCAACAGTTCTTCCAGCCTTTAAATAAGAATATAAACAACGTACTAAAAGAAATCCGGCTGAGCGAAAACTCTACTATTGCTGCTGTTTCATGTCTTTGAGTCACTCACTGCAGACATTACACAATTTTCGTATATCTGAAGTGTAATCAAAACGTTGAAGGGCTGGATCACGTATTGTGAACAACCTTCTTTCAAAACGACGATTTGGAATTTTTTAAAGACCATATCACAGAGATTTTCCACTAATTTGCTCCAAGCGAAAGTGTTACTTTGAAGATGGACTCTTGCATTTCGTAGAGAAACAAACGAAATACTCACAAGTTGTATATGGCAGCAGTTATATTGGTACGCTTTTGGTAGTAACTTTATTGTGGATTCACCCCATCCATCAAAATATGTCCACAACAAAAATGGCCACGTATGGGTAATAATATGGATTACAGAAACAACAGGTGTGTTTACGGTTACGTGACCCGGCCTCTTTAAAGGCAGAAAACATTGCAGAAAATAATGGACACGTTCCAAAAACAACGGATTTTACAGATTTGTTTACAATTCAGCGAAGGAGGCCCTTCAAAGTTTGCAATTATCACACTGAATTGAAACTTACCCATCAAGGGTGACAATATCCACTTGAGATCTCGACCCACTGACTTTATCTTCAAAGAACTTGCTGAAGGCTGGTAGACCATGTGAATTCAGTGCATAGCAAAATAATATGCCTCCTGCATTGAGACTTCTCATGGTTTGATTGCAATGTGCTTTGTACTTTTCCAGCCAGTCTCCTGCCTGACTTGTAGACTGCTGACTGTTGCGAGAATATAATAATATCAGATCATAAATATTTCAAATACTGTTCATATACGTTCATATCCAGTCAAATGGGGTCGCAGCACACAGATACGGTGGCCAAAACTGTCACTTCAAAGCAAAGTATCACAACTGAATGGAGGACTTACAAACATCAAATTCAAACTCCAAATCAAATTTAACCTCTCACATCAAATTCAAACTCTGATGGACCGTCTTAACAGAACTAAATATCTTCACAAAGGAAAGTATGCACGACAAAGGCCACATTTACATGTACTGCTACAGTTTTTCATCCATTACGAAGTTGTTATGGCTCAAGGGTTCATGGGCATATAAATTTCTCAATGGCAGCATTATTCTGTAGAAAGTAGGAACAGTGTGACAGGTTGGCTGACCTAATACATTTCAATTTCAGATCCAAAGTTGTATCAGTACAATATAAATGGAGCACAACTTGACACATCTAAAACTTCACACAAACAAAATTGTCGAGTGAGTCTCAGCGTCTGACAAAATACTGCTCCCCGAATATCACATCAATTATAATGAAAACTGTCTTGATTTATTTGCGATATGTCCAATTAGGCTCAGTAATTTGCCTGGGCTTAATCGGCCTTCCTTCCGTCGAAATTGGAGACTTGCTGCAGAAAGCCCCTTTCGAAAAGCTAAAAAACCAGTGAAAATAAGAAACAAGATTGCCCTTCGTTCTCCTTCCTACCAATAAAGGCATTTGGATGTGTTCATGATGTATTTTGTCCACCTGGGAGAATGGATGCCCCCTGCATAAGTTAATCAAACTAGGGGGAAGACTTTTTCAACCCGAAAGAGGATGGCACGTGCTAAAGCGTTCTGAAGTCGTCTGAACATCTTCATTTGAACAATCTGAACGGAGTGACCGATTTCAGCGGGGAAAATTCTAAAAATAATTGAGTATGTTAGCCATTCACTCAGGTATAGCAAAATATCTTTGCTTAGATACTCACAGAGCAGTGGCCTTCAAATACCGAGCATTTTTTACTCACCCAGTGGCATTTACTGGATAGATTTGCCTTAATAAATCATAGTTGATAGCAGAAATGCCGATGAATTTTTACTGATTGTTTCTTGTTGCTCTGAGAATCGGAAGTATGCAAAGAAAATTTTGATTTAACAACAATCTTCTCACTTGAAACACAAAGAAAAAGTCCTGAAGCCCTTGATCAAAATAGGAAGAGTCTGCATGCACAATGAGCACAATGTTTCCCTTAACAGTTAAAAAAGAATCTTTCTTGGTCTTTGAAGGAGATGAAATGTACAGGACACGCCTTGTGAACATTAACATGACAAGGACTCTTTTCATCATGAGACTGTACATTTTTCTAAATAGCGATTCTTAGGCAGAAAACCATGTTCATGTGTGCGAGGCTCATGCTGCGCTTGTGTATTGTTCTGAATACTTACTAGAAATAGCTATCGCTAACTAATACCCAAACTTCATCGCTTCAGTGCAAGCAAGAAACGAAACAGAAATATCAGAAAGAGAACAGGCAAGGCAAGCAGTCACTTACAACTTGACTGAGGAATCAAGGAGAAGCCAAAGCCTTGCATTGAGGGTGCTCTGCCCCCCCCCCTCTTTTGAATATTCATCCCAGTATTTTTGGATAAGAAATGTCTTCTAAAGAAACTCAACCCTCAGATCATCAAAGAATCACAAAAACTCCAGTACTGAGTTATCAAAACTTGAGAAACTATTTACTTTACAGTATGGAATCCTGAAAATATTTTTCTTTTCTTCTATTTCCTGAATAGCATTGGAGAGGTACTTCAGTAATGTCTAAACGTTGGAATGGCTGCCAAAACCTTTGTTTTGAAATATTGACAAAGCCACTGGAAGTGAAAAATACTCTAGCGATGACTGATTAAATCTGCAATGCTTAACATAATGCTCAATCTGCAATGCTCAATCTGCAATGCAGAAACACTGACTCTTGCCTTGCCAACCTGGGCCCATGCGGTACTACTTTGCAACTTAGTACTGAAAATGCAAATTATTTGAACTATATTGAATTTACCTGATCTAATGAATATATCAGAACAGGGGGGCTCTCTCCCTGATTAGTTTACCTATTGAGAGAGCTCCTCCTTTAAGTAATTCCCTACATGCAATTTATCATTTAGCTCCTCTTTGTACTTGTATATTGTATTTAGTTTATTGTAACATTGTAATTTTTGTTGCATAAAATTATATATTCAGTCTATGTAGTTTAGTTATTTGTATGTACTGTAGAATTATAAATTGTATGTAGAGAATTTAAATCATCTGAAACTGAAACTGGTACTTCAGTATAGTAGTGACAACCTACCTTTGATGAAGAAGTTGGAATGGTAATGAAGTTGATGGTGCAACTGTGCCCAATGATGCAATGGCTGTATACTTCTGCATTGCAGGCAGATCAAAGGTTGATGAGATATCAGCTAGTTCTGATGGTTCAAGGCATTCCTTTCCATGGCATATGCCATCAATGATTTTGAGCAGAAATGGCTACAAGGAAGTTTATAAATATGTTTATGAGATCATAAAAACTTGCAAATGATGTCTTGACTTTGAATTATAAGAAAAGGGACGAGAAAGACCTTCAGCTTCCACATAAAGGTGTAAAATCACAGAAAAGAATATTTCATCGCATTGAATCAAGAGTACTTTGTAAATCATCATATTATCAATTTAGTTAAAAGTTGGCTAACAAATACAGTAGCTAGAATAAAAAAGCTAATTCAAACCAACTAAAAACTTGCAACATATATACCGGCTGAGTCAAGAAGAAGTTTATGCATTTGACTGGCTGTGAAGTAAAAAGTATGAGGCCAATATTCAAACCTGAAATGTTAATCTATCAGTAAAAGGCTAACTTAGTTGAGAAAATTTCTTTTGGTGAAATCACATGTCATTTAAACCCAGAAATATGGAACGACTGGCAAGGGGCATGTTTGAGAATAATGATTCCACATTCCATTCTGGTCCATAATTTACTTGCTATCGAAATTTTCGCAGGAATGCTAAAGGATCCCTGGGCATGAAAACAGGACTGTATGTAAAGCCTGTACTGTACTATGTGCATACTAATTGATCTTTTGTTGTGCAGGAAAATGGGGAGCTCAAGATAGAATTACAGCAGACCTGGCTTCTGAGGGCTGTGCATAAAGACTGAGGGCTTTATATTTCTTGTATATACGTCAACAAAACCATTATTTGCTTGTATATATGTCAAAAAACCTGTTAGCATGAATTCTATTACCTGACAGCTTCTCCCCTTGACTCGCATCATTTAGTCAAACACATTTTGTTACAGATATGTCGTTTGAGTTTATTGTAAATCTCACAGGCCTAGGTAGTTGCTGTGGCGACAAAAATGTGTCATTGTAAGGCTATGGGAAACCTGCAAGAAATACGTGATTAACCAATAGCAGTGTTGGAATTCTGTATAGCCTTGTTTTTGAACTTCAGTCATGCAATAAATTCACAATAAAACACTGAATACCTTTGGGATACATCCAGATGACTCTTTGTCAGATTGAACTCTCCCAAGGCAATATGACAGGATGACTTTGGTTGCATTTAAAGTCAGGTCTGAAAATTCTTTGCCTAGAACAGCATAGAAATGTTCATAAAGATATTATGCTCTGTTGTGACAGCAATCTGAGGTAAGGAAGTGTTTGGATACAGAATCTTTTTGAAATAATAAATCAAGAGTTTAGGGCCCAAAATGAAAATATTAATAATTCTCAGAGAATCTACTGTTGGGAGCTAGGGGGCACAAAGCTACGAGTTTTTGTGCAGGTGTGTGCAGCTTCTGCTCTGCCCTCTGTTGCAACTTATTGTACCTCCTTACACTACCTATCTATTGAAAATGGAATATTTTGGCGAGAAAGTCTTTGTTGAAGTAAGATAACATAGAAGAAATAAATTAGCAACATGATTAAATCCTGTGATATTTGGTCATTTATTTCAATATCTATTTGTGATGCAGCCTTTTGTGTGAGCTTTATACTAAATGATATTGAAAATTAGATAACTAGTCCCCCTTAGGATTCAAAATAAACCAGAACTATAATGTGATGTGCTTTGCATTTGTATGTTGGAAAGAGACATAAGCAAAGTATAGAGCAGTCAATAATGTATGCCAATCCCCTCTTATTAAGGTTACAGGAAATATTTGTAAAACAAGATTTAGATTTCTCTCCCAAAAAGCCAAACTATTAATGGAAGCAATACATCACTAAATGCCGCAAAAAGCAGGGATTCTAACCATATCAAAATGATTGGCAAATATTGTAAAATGATATTTTCTGGGCAAATTCATTGCTCAAAAGAGTGTACTACCTTCAGAAGCTATTTTGCACCCTTCCTTTTGAGACAGCAGAATCTGACTTACATCAGTAGGAAGTGCAGATCCTAAGTTTTGAAAGGATGTCTGCCTCCTCCTTTTGAAACTATGTGCTGTCAAAAACTGGCAAATGGTTTTTCTGCCTTCCAACAGTTTTATCTGGCTATAAAAGGCAGAAGAGCACATACAAAGAATTTGGGATACTCTTCCCAAACTCTAAGCCTGTTCCTAGCTGTGTGCAAATTTTTGAGTCTTTGATATGCTCAAATAGCTTTTTGTACCTGTACCTTGTGGATTTGTGAGTCCAGAGGAAAAGGGATTTTACTCGTTGCACTGGCAATGTATACATAAGGATGACACAAACCACTCTATAATCCAGTTCAAGCCATTTAGGCTTAAAAGTCAATTAGTCTTTTAACTAAACACCCAATAAACGCAAGGATACATTAAGATGCACCACTCTTTCACACAAACCACAAGGGCTATAGGAATAATCAACTTAACAGGTCTTACGTGATTATGATTGGACTTTGAAGACCACAAAAAATTTTGATAAAAATTTATGAAAACCTTCATTTCATGAGATTTCTTCCATTTTCAAAACTTCTGTTAGCTTCAAACAAGGCATCATTGTATGCCTTGATTGTTTGGCTTCCAAAATGTGGAGAAATAATAAAATTGATGTTTTCTGTCACAAAATTTTTACTGTCAGTTTTACAGACATCATCTAAAATCCCAGACAAAACTGGTTGAGTGAAATGAGTTTTGAGTCAAAAGGTAGATCTGCACTTAAGGTGGCTCACTATTGAAAATTCCTGAATTATGTTATAGTGTACCAAGTAATGATAAGTTCAAAACACTTAAAACCCCAAGTTAAGGTGGCTGGCTTCTGATTTAAAAACTTCTGTTAGCTTCAAACAAGGTATGTATCACTGTGTGCCTTGAAAATACATTTCAAATTGCTACACACTGGGTGTCCTATGACTCATGGTAGGATCATAATACTTACAGGATTCTATGAATGTTCCAATCCTTTGGGCGGCAAGTGCAACAAGAACTGAGAACAAATCTTCATCTTCACTTTGTTGGTCATGAATTTCATGTTCCCTACAAAAAGAAGAATTTGAAACACAAATTCTTCAGAGCATAAATTTAGTTTCAGAGGTCATAAACATGTAAATTGATTCTTCTCAGCAGAAAATAATTAGATTGTTCAAAGAATCCACATATTACCAAAAACATTGTTTCTACAGTGTTGATAATCAGTCCAAAAGATTGTCAGAACTTTCAATAAACTGTAACGGGACATTCCATCTAATAAGCCTACATAGGCCCTTGAAGTCTTTGATAAACTTGCTTGAATGAACAAAGACAGCAGACTCGTACATATAATATTCCTGTAAGATAAATCAAACTGATTAAGAAATAAAATAGTCAATAGAACAAACATGTTTGTTCTATTGACTATGGAAATAACCACTTACATACTGTATGTAATTAGTCTCTAGCTTAGTTCTGGTTATTATCCAAAGTTACTGAAACACGGTAAAATAATCCCAGTCTTCAAAGCAAATTCTCAAGACCAAGTCAATAACTATCATCCTGTATCCCTCCTGCCTATTTTGAACACACTTTGTGAGAAATTAATGTATGCACGCCTGATCAACTGCATTCAGAGAACAAAATTTTGTATCTACATCAGTTTGGATTTCAAAAAAATAAATCTACTACCCTCACCATCATAGAAATTTGTAATAAACTAGCTGAATCAATAGAAAACAAATATTTCTCCTGATTGCATATTCCTTGACTTTGCTAAAGCTTTTGATACAGTAGACCATGAAACCTAAGCTTGAACATTATGGTACCAGAGGGATTGCTTTGGACTGGTTTCGTTCTTATCTGAAAGAAAGAATGAGGGTGTATATGTAAGTGGACAACTTTTCAATTCATTCAGAGCTTACTTCAAGACCTCATAAAAAGAAAGATGAGATTTGCAGGGCATATCATGAGAGGATCATCCGGGTTGCTACCTAGACTTGTCCTGGAGGGAATGATCAAAGGGAAAAGAGAAAGAGGAAGACAGAGAAGAACTTGGGGAGATGATGTAAAGGAGTGGAGCGGGTGCCAGAGCATTGGGAGTGCGAAAAGAATGTCTGAGGATAAGAGGAGATGGAGAGTCATGGTGACCAACCTTCTGATAGAAGATGGTATCTGATGATGATGATGATGATAAATGACATCCCCAAGCATCTACAGTTCTTGGTTTAGATTTGTTGGTGAAAAAAAGAAATTAAACGCTGACACACAAAACCTGGACTGAATAATAACCCAATCTAAACCCCCCCCCCTTCTGACTGTAGGTTTGCATGTATTCTTAATTGCACTTATTGTGATGTAAAACATGTTAATTCTCTAATTACTCATTTTGGTTTATATGCGCTTTTACCATTAATTATGTTTTCTATATTCAGTCAGTCATTGACATTTTCTGAAAACCAGCTTCCAGAAAAATTGCCTTTTTTCAATACCCTGTTCCAGAAAAAATAGGTGAAAACCAGTCTGCATTTCTTGCTGTTTCTCCGGAAGATCTCCCCCCCCCCCACGCTAGAGAAGACAATAGAGTCTATTGTTGAGCTATTGTTTCCACCCGCGCAATTCCCCGCACAAGAAACAGCAAGTGTCTTGGGTGAAAACAATCTAAAAAACAGAACATCCCCATTGGACAAATGTACTGTGTACTCTTCTGGGATATCATTTAGATGGTTGAATAATAACAGATAACAACAGTGTCTGCAAACTGGTGGTGCAACACCCTCTCCTTCTCTTCTGGCTATGTTTTGTTGTTGGATCAAAGTTTGATATGATATCGATGATCCACTCTGGCTTTGAATACAGTAACTTGAAATTCAATTGACATCATTGGTAGATGCTGATTCCAATGCAATGAATCAAGCTAAAAGCTCCCTTCCGCCATCCTTAGCAAGTTATCTTTTAGGCCTATCTAGCTACTTCATAATTTTCAGGCCTGATGAGGCTAACCAAAAAATGTTACTGTAAAACCATGGTTCTTCCAACTTACCTTGCAATAATAACTCGAAGGAGGGCCTCCAAGCATTTGCGATGCTCTTTAGAAGCTTCTGGAGATTGGTTGGTCAATGTTAGGAGAGCTTTTAACTTTCCTGGTAGCATTTCTTCCTCGTGACTGAGGAAATTTACGTCTTCCTCGTCCGCCATATTGAAGAAAGCGAAACAATTGAATTTTTTGAATAGCCTCGTTTTGGCGCAGTTGGAAAATTGACTGTGACTGCGAGATGCAGAGATGTGACCAAAAGACCTCCAAAAAGTGGACAAATTGACAAATAGACAGAATCGGCTAAGGTTTGTTTATACCCATTTCAAGTCATGTGATCAATCTCTTGGTAAAACATCTCTTGAATTCTCTAACATATTTCATGCCATGCAAAGTTGTGCCATGAGTGCAAAAAGTAGCACAATACCAAAACTACCCATGGGCATGGTCATATGACTTGAAATGGGTAAAACAAACCATGGCCGATTAGGTCTATTGGACAGTTTTAGCAAGAAAACGTCAGTCGAGAAGACGCGAGCCTAGTTCTCTTGTTTGAGAATGCAAAAAACTAGAAAGTGAAATCAACTTCAAAACTTTTATGAGTCTCGTGAGACTTATTGTGCATTCTATTCTGAAGATGACAACCTGAAGATTATTTAAGGCCGCACTGCAAAAATAGGACGTGGAGAGGGGAAGCAAAACGCAATGTGAGCATATTCACGCAGGATGGAAATGTGAGAATGCCTGCTGCTCTTAGTGAATTTGACTGTCTGTAAGCAGCTTTCTAAGAGGGAAAAGGGCTGGAAAATGTGAATGCTCTGAAACATAAAAAAGGAGCTGCCTTTTCAAAGACATCTGCGTCTAGCTGCTAAAAGAGCCTTGCCTTGCCTTGCCTAACAAACGGTTGACGGCGCTTGCCTGTGACACTTCCGACACATTTTGCCACTTTTAATCCAGATGAAACTTCGTCAGTCCTGGGGGAGGGGTTTGTCAAAGTTATGGGATTCCCTGTAAATGAATTGAGGATTCGAGTGAGAAACTGGACCAACTTTACGTGGAAATGCCCAGCATAAGAATTGAGACAATGGGTGCAAACCAAAGTACGGCTCAGGTGTATGTGATAAATGGATCAATATTAAAACACACTGTATTAAACACATTTTTATACAGTGGTTTAATGCAAATATCACTCATTTGCAACCAATTTCAGGATGTGTAACAAAGTAAGTTTTTGGTTCATCACTTACAGTCACATCGCCAATACCTGATCGTGCATGAAGCCCAAAATGTTGGAAACTGGGTGAACATTGGATCAAAATAAGCTAAGAACAGATTTAAGAACCGATAAAGGCTGTTTTCTTGTAATGCATCATATTTTTAGGGACCAGTTTAGGTTTAGACTGTTACAGAAAATCAAAAGTTCTTTGCACGGATTTTTCCTGCAACTTTTAATTCTAGCTATCAAATAAGACATCTGCCAGTTCGTTTCTATCATATTCCTTGATAAACCAGTAAATAAACTAACACATAAGCACTTACCAAGAATGATAACGGGCCATGCTCGTCATGTCTTGTTTAACTTTAATTTGCATCAAAGTGATCCCGTCTAAACATTATTTCCTCTTATCTGACTTGTACACTTGCACTACAAGCAACAAGAAGGTTTTTGACCATATTCTGTAGGTGGATGGGTTCATTTTACTCCCACGGAAAAATGTGAACATCACGTCAGCAATTGTGGGATCTTTCGGGAATTTGTTACCGTCTCGATAAAAAACGGAGGGCAACGCAGATAATAACACTTCTCCTTCATTTGAAAGATTATTCAAGATTTCCCAGCACATTAATATAAAAAACTATATACCAAAAACTATAACATAAATTTTGAATAAAAATGATTACGAATGCGAAAGCAAGTTATGCCATTATATGTACATTCTGCTGCACTAAATCTAAGTCTATCTGATAAACAAATGACAAATCTTCTACCAAAATACATATCCAGAAATTAATTACATCCAGCGTCTATTCAAAAATTAGATTCCTAGCTATTTCTACATGTCAGCAAAAATCAACGATGTCTTCTACTGTTAGGGTCGTGAGCAAATGAAAACACAAACGCTTTCTACTGTTAGGGTCGTGAGCGAATGAAAACACAAACGCTTTCTACTGTTAGGGTCGTGAGCAAATGAAAACACAAAGTAGCATCGCCCATGCATTTGGATCCTGAACTGTGGAAACAATAGGGCAAATCTTTACAAATACATGGCAAATTCTGAACTCAATTTATGGGCTATTAACACAACACAATGCGATAATCTACAGTTTCTTTCTTCCTTGACATTGGCACAATAAATTATCAAAGCAATACATTGATGAAATATGTCTTCTATGAAGGTGAAGGCAAACTTGTTTTTTTCCTCAAAGCGCTTGGCTCGCAGAAGTTGAGAAGATCTAATCGAGTTTGCGACCCCTTGCCATGACGCTCAAGTGACAAGGCCCGTCCTGGGATCAAACCAAGGAGCGCCGGATCGAACTGTGTCCGCCCGACTGTTCTGGCGGCAAAGTGGGGAGAGTATTACACTACTGCGCCACAATAAGTTGCAGCACCTCCAATCCCCATGAGGCATAACACGGTTTTAAAGTGGAATGATTGAAAAAATAGCAATAGATTGCAAACTGGTGACAAATCATTCCCCTTCGCCACTTAAAAGTCAACTTAGAGGCAAGTGTTGCTCAAAAGACTTTAACTGATGTTCAAATATAAAGATTCTGGGGATACGAAGGAGCAAAACTGGAACAATGGACCAAACCAATTTCTGTTTAATTCTAATCTAGAGTCCCGTTTTATAATGACCCTCAACAATAGATATGCTTTATGCCTACACTTATTATCTAAAAGTATTCAAAAATGCCCAAAATGTAGAATTACCTCTAAAAACTACAGGTTAAATCTTTGGTTTTTGAAAATAGCCAAAAACTACATAGATCAATGCAAATCACTAGGGCTACACTACACTACACCCTAATCACTTAGTACAACTAAATTGCAGTGCTCCGCATGGTTAATCAAGTCACTTGTTTCCCTGTGCTCTTTGACTTACGTTTTATCGCTTAAGCTCGCAAGATTCCACAAATAGCTTGGAAATCCAATCATTAATTGATTGTAAGGACTTTTCCAATACTCACGTATGCTAATTTTTGTAATCGCTAGCGAACCTATACGCACTACTATGGTGGATACGCCATACAGAGGCGGGGAATGTGCTGGGAAATCTTGAATAATTACGCTTAGTTAGCATAATACCCCGCCTCTGTACGGCGTATCCACCACATCAACCATAATACCCCACCACGTAAGCATAATACCCCGCCTCCGTATAGCGTATCCACCACATCAAGTATAATACCCCAACACGTTAGCATAATACCCCGCCTCTGTATGGCGTATCCACCACATCAAGCATAATACTCCGCCTCTGTATGGCGTATCAACCACAGCAGTGCGTATAGGTTCGCTAGCGTAAGCTAAACCAGCTCAAACTAAACCAGGTTTCTGAATATGGCCTTCTGATTGGTCTTTCCAATAAATACTGTCATTTGATTGGTTGAAATTTAAACTGGTTTGGATAAAGCTGGTTTAACTGTGTCTGTGTGAATGTAGTATAACTATCTGCCGAATCGTATCAATGCAGCATTACGTTTCTGAGAATACACCTTTTAGCTATTCTACAAAAGAGCCTGGATCGAGCGATATTTTTATACAAATTTATACGCGAGGTTCGATAGAGTGGCGTTACAGCTTCGATCGCAATTGTGCACATTCGAAAATTCTACAAATTGTAATGAAATATCGTTCGATCCACATTCGTTTTCAGAATAGCTAAAAGGTCTATGGGAATCAGGAAGTTCACCTTCGTCAATGCTTCATTAGCAGTCACGCTTTGCCACAGGGCTACAAGGGTCTTAGTAATCAGTCTAAAGTCTGTCCCAAACTAGGTATCATGTGAGATGTACGATAAAACAAATTGCCCATGCAAAACCATTAGATTGCTTTTCAACTGGCGAGCATTTGCAGGTCCCAATGAATCTGAGACAGACTTTAGTTCGATCTTGCTTTGGAGTCTGTCAGATTTCTCTATTCTGTTCTGGATGAGATTGAACGCTGACAAGAATAACAATCGACGCAGCAAAAGTGAGGTTTCTCCGAAAGAAGCCTGAGATGCCATGAAGTTGCGTTGCATGTGGGCATCCAATCACTTCAAATGCTGTAAAATTACGGTCGTATCTAAACATCAAGTTATCCCACACGTCCAACGGTCATTGTTGTACAAATGATAACATTACAATACGATAATGGTATGTTAGTAACCTACATTTATTCTCTTGGAACAGAGTAAACTGAGTCTACTCCCGGCTCTCCAGTTGAACTAATAACTGCACCAACAGCATCGTAACCTTTTAACGATGCACTCTTCATTACATCATCAACTTCACAGTATGCTGGTTCTTCTATTGCAACGCCACCCGGCGCACCACTTCCCTCACCAAATCTGCCTTGGACTGGATTACCGTGTCCACCTGCAAACGGAGATACCGCATACATGAACTGCATGTTCTTACCAGGGGTTACGAAATTGTTTTTTGGAGGGAGGGGGAGTGAAGGTCGAACATTTTGTGGAGCGTCGTATAAATTCGCAACCGGTGCTGGTGCTGCTGCACGAGGGTTAGGAACATCGTAATCATTCACTTGACTGATGTTATTAAGGTTGTCATACTGACACTGGGGCTGCATCACTGGGTTCGGAGTGTCGTATAAGTTCTGCTCTGGAAGAGCACTTTCTGTTTTATTTCCACTGTGAAATGGTGAAACGGCATACAGAAACCCTGATGGTTGCTTTGCTTCTGATTGTGCTTGGGGATGCTTTGGAGCATTATTCGTTGGCACATCGTATTGATTAGGTACGTTGACGATTTGTTGTGGCTTGGTGGCACCGGCGAATGGCGAGACAGCATAACATGGCTCAATCAACTTTTTCGGCGAATGAAATGGAGGACTCAAGGGGGAAGAAGGTGGGGAGGCCTCTGATGTTTCGAAGCTCTTCTTCAATTGTGATATCAAGTTCCCCCTGAAGTCATCACCACCAACCTTTTCCCGTACTTCGCCTGCCGCTTCACTGCTTAGAACGCGTTGCAGTTTTGGTTGAGATGGAAGTTCGGCTTGCCCTGGCTTCCTCGGAGGTTTCGCAGGGGCAGGTTTTCTGCTAACAGCTGGCTTCGCAGTGACTTTGGGGTTGGATCTTGGAGCTGGTGTTGGGAAACCTGCGCTTCTGTCACTTATGGGTGGCTTCTGGCCGTTTGCTGACTCTGAGGGCCTGCGAGGGACAATGGGATTGCTAGGCCTGGACTCTTCGTAACTGTTTGCAGCAGCTTGCTGCTTTTCATTGTTGTTGTTTGGCTCAAAATTTGCAGGATCACTACCAAAGCTCAGCGCATCATACGTTTCATCGACAATGATAGGTCCTGGCCTCATCTGACGGAAATTTTTAGCATCTTGGCTTGACCCGAGCTTGTCGTATGTGTCATTATGACTGATCTCACCTGGGCTTGCCTCATGCAGCATATTATATACATTGTCGTCTTCTGCAGCAACAGCTTTCAAATTTCTCCCATCAGCATGCAATCGATTGTAAACACTATCATCTCCTTCATCCTGTGATTTGTTAGCTTCGGAATCATGTCTCATTCTCACATGCGCTCCTTCAAATTCTTCATTCAGAATATTCGAAGTAGACTGACTTTTCTGAGACAACTTTCGAGGATGCTCTAAATGCGCATAATTTTCAGACGACTCAGAAGCGCTATCAGTCCTGTGTAGGTTATCAGCACTGTTAGATCTTATCAAGCCGAGCACTTTCAACGCTTTGTTGCTTGAGACACTTGGGTGTCTGGTGTTGCTCTCGGACGCTCTTGTTTTGTTGTGTCTATTGCACTGCTTGGCTCTGGCTAACTGCGAGTAATCATCTTCATCCAAAGGATCCTCTGTCTTCTCATTGCCAAACTGCAAATGACTATAACTGCCTCCAGAATCCTGAATCAAAGGAGGAGACCTTGGAGATGCAGGGGGAGACGGGGGAGGGGATGAAGTGCTGCGCTTTTTCATCACAAATCGGATGTTATCAGATGGCCCTGCACCCGTGAGATCCATAAATGGATTCGGTTTCGCACCACCATTACTTTGATTGTCACTGCTGGACATGCCCATGGCCGCAAAACTTGTCATTATGTCTGGTTTCACTTCCTTCTTTGAACTCATACGCCTGCTGAGCGAGTTTGCCAAGAATTCAAAAATTTCCTGTCCTTCAGTGGTGAAAAACTGAAAAACGCCAGGACCTGTTGAGGCTTTTCGTCCCACCTCGATGAGAAAGACTCCCACGTGACATTTGTAGCGTCGTATGCAGTTGAATGGCCACGAAAATGGGGGATTCGCTGAGAGGAAAATAAGAACAGTCGATGACGTAATCTGCATAACACATGCCTCTTTGTGTTTCAAACCCATTTCCTTTGACTTTGGTGTTTCATCTACTGTTACGTTAAATGATCTTGCTGCATAAAAAAGAAGAAACATCAATGTTACCTGTTTGATTACAGAAAATTGATTCAACGAGTGTATATCTTTATTCATACTCAATAATCATTTACATAATATATTACTAACTACACTACTTACAAAATCACTCTACCAGTTACACTACTAAAAAAATTACTCTACTATACTACCAAAACGATACTGCAAGGAGCAAAAGCTGTGTCTACCCTGCGGCCATTCAACATAAAGATAAAAACTAAAAGTAAGTATTAAGGGAAAGAAAAAAGACAAGAAACAAAGATACACGCAAATCCTCGAAGTTGCTGCAGCTACGTTTCGGTAGCATCGTTTTATTCAAAACGTTGTGTTGCGTAAATGTATCTTAAAGCTGCTTTAAGGATTTCTGAATTAAAATCAACGGACAACGTTTCATCACCATACAATATCATTCTAAGCAATAGAGCATTTGAAAGATTTGGTAAACCGTACGGCTGCAACGTTGAATCTACACTGTCGAGATGATCTCTGCCGTATGCATCGTAAGAATAGCAGTGCATATCTTGAACCGCCTTCTCTCAATATGATATACCTGTTTACAAATCTAATCAATCTCACATGAGCCAAAATCGCCTTCAAAAATAATAACTGACTGGATGTAAGTTTTTACAAAAACACTTTATCAAGCCAGTGTGGAAAGTTAATTGAAATTGTCAAACTTTAAGCACTCATCGCTTCCTGCGAGTTTTTTATGAGGTCGAAAACGATCTTCATGTTTGCTTCCGTTGGACCTTTAAAACGAAGTGTCCTCGAAGCCTTTTAACATTTAGACATCAATCAAGTATCTTCTGAGTAACATGATACTGGAAAAATGAAGTAGAAATATACTTAGGATTTCCTCGAATAAAGAAAGAGTTCCTGAAATATCTTTCTGACAGCTGGATTTGCTTAATTTCTTAGCGCTCTGAGAGTTGAGTTCGTTAGAACCAAGTTTCTAATTAAAAATACGCATGTCTGCAGTATAAAGTCCTTTCTCTCAAAATTTACATGCTTGACATTTATGGAGAAATTTTAGTGCCACGAATCACTGACAACTTGTCGAACGGGCATAAAACAAGCTCAAAGATGGACCAATAGACTCTGCTTGGACCCTACTCTATTCAACTTATCAAGGAGGGAACACTGGACTGTACAGCTCCGCGGCAACCACATAAAGGGAGAATAACTTTGGGACACCGTGTATGTTATGGCATCCTACCAACAAACTACATCTTTGCCACAGTCCCATTTCAAACCTTTACCTCTCTATACAGCTGATAAAGAACTGATTTCTACTTAGCAGGTATGCAGCGTACCTGCTAAGTTACGCTGCTGTATGGTTTACTTTGTGCAGGGTGAACATAAATCATGCTTTAAGAAAGCTTTTCAGAAAACTTTTATCTTGCAGGTTACTTCAGTGATAGAATTAAGGGGACAAATGGGAGCAACTGACATAATAATGAAGACTCAGCTTGGTGTCCCCTTTTTGGTGAAAAGTGCACCCCTAGTTGTGACCGTTGTGACACTTCTTTAAACAGTTTTCGATCTAAATGTGAGGCAAAAGACACATTTTAGTGGGAAAACCAATGAATTTTCGCAATCAGGAGTCCAAATATCTTCATGCACCTTTAAGCAGGCTTATTTTCTATTATACTTTGGGCACCCTCGCTGCAGGCTGCCCTTCTTTCAACTCAAGGTTGGATCTGCCCCTGCAGGGCCCTGGGTTACTTTTTTCAGCCATGATATCAAAATTTGCTTTCAACCTGCCAAGAATGGCTCTTAGAACACAAAATTATCACATACAAAAGCTTCAGTTATTAGCATTCAAGACTTTGACCAATTTGACTACTGATTACGTTACTAAAGTTTAGTGTATTTGCACTTAAATTTGATTTGGATTAGTGATTACAGAATGTGCAGTAGCTAGGTAAAAAAATGAATTGAAAAAAGAAGAAGACAACAACACCTGACTTTGACTATTGAGAACTAATTTGACACAGACAATAATCAATCGGACATGATTCTCACCTGAACTATTCTGTCTAAGTGTTTCAATCCATTTATCTCTGCATTCATCTGTAGCTGCTGACAGTACGAAATAATTGTCAATAGTCTTTACTTCAAAAGTAAGTTTTTTCTTTGGATCATTAGCCTTGTATGCAGTATACCCAGAGAACAGGGTGAGCACTCCTTTTGGTTCTTGTTTTCTCCACTCTTTGTCTTTGAAGTATTCAAGTGTTTGGGTGCCACTTCCCAAAGCTTTCCTCAAAACAAAGTACCGCTTCCTCCATTCTCTCTTTGCTTCTTCAGGATTCAGACATTTCTCCAGATAACCCTACAAAATTAAGCAATTTGAATGTTGTTACTCAGTGTGATATCTAGTGCACATATTTATCAGAAATTTAGATCAGCTCAAACGCAGCACTAAACATTTCTTAATTAGATTCTCACATGAAAATACAACACCTACACATTATAATGCTCTTTTCTTTATACTGTATGTTTCTGCATGCATACTTTATGTCCAATGAAGTGGCTGTCAATTTAATTGAATTTTTATTCGTAAAATACAAGTTAGCTACTACAAAATGAAAACTTGTTCATATACTTGTATTCTACGCGACCCAAGAAAAGCAAAGCTTATCTAGCTTGGGCCGCTAAAGAAAAGTTTTAAGAATAAATGCAATATATGCTATAAAACTACATCAATAAACCATAAGATTAATAAGGAACAGCTACATGGAATACATATAGATCAACTGTAAAACAACTGTAAAACTACGAAGATAAACTGTAGAACTCGTTTTCCTTAATTTTGTTTGTCAACTAACCAAGCTCAAATTAGTATTGATCAATAATGCTTTTCTTTAGTCTGACAGCGAACTTTTTTGGGTTTTGAATGCTTTTGAGTGAGGAAGGTAAAGCATTCCATAAACGGGCCCCTTTGTTTCACATCATTTTGTTACCCCATGTTTTTTTTGCCTTACAAATTTGATAATGTTTACTTTGGCGAGTGTCATATTTATATAAATTTTCATTTGTTACAAAGTAATTTTGAAGCACAGTTGGAAGTTTATCATTACTATGATAAACATGTTGCATAAATTTTAAGATTTTGAATGCACATTAGCTGGATACCTATAATCTTCAAATTGGAGTATCCGTAGAATCTTGTTTGTAGAACTTGAAGTTCTTTGTTAGACTTTGCTGCAGCACAGCCATAAACTTCGAATGCATAGGCTATTTTTGATAAAACAAGTGCATTGTAGAGGGTTGTTAAGCAAGCCTTTGGCACGTGGTACACAGCTTACAAAATATTGATTTATATTTAATGATCTCACCCCTTATCTTATAAATTTGCTTTTCCCAGGAGAGTTAAGTATCCAGTATGACACCAAGGTACCTAGTGTCATCAGATTTGTTTAGAATGTCTCCCATTTTCACTTTGTATGTTTCATTTGCAATTGCAAACTTACTAGACGGGGAACAAAAAAGCAGTAATTTGTTTTCGCGGTATTTACCTTGAGCATATTTGCTTTCAACCGTCATCAAGCTGATGTAACTCAGTATTTAATTCTTCAATTAACTGGGGTATATCATTTCCGAAATTAAAAATATTTGTATCGTCAGCAAACAATCTTGGTATCAATTTTGTAGCATTGGGCATATCGTTCACGTATAAAGTAAAGAGAATAGAGCCAAGTACAGACCCTTGAGGGACTCCCTTGGTAATTTGACCCAATCTTGATTTTTCCCCATTTACGAAAGTAAACTGTTTTCGATTCTTCAGATAGGTAGCAAACCAATTGTGGATTTTCCCTCTGAAACCATAATGTTGGAGTCTGTACAAGAGAATGTCATCATCTATTGTATCAAAAGCTTTTGTGAGATAAAGGTATTTTTTGACACATACAGCATGAAGTAAAACCAAAAGGCATTTTGGCACATCCAAGGATATGGGTTCAATGACATTTGCTGTTAGATCCCTTGAAATTACATTTAAAAAACTTTCTTCATTCTTTTCCAATTCATAGCTCCATAAATCTTCAGCCATCCTATACCAGGTGACCTAAGAAAAGTGACCCAACCCAATCCGTTATAGAAGAACAACTAAGATGCCGATTGAGATGTTTCAAACATAGTTCTGTTGCTCAAAGGCTATCCTACATTATGAGTATTTTTGGCAAATTTCTAAGCAGGATAAATTTTCTCAATTAAGGACATTGAGGAAAAGAGCAGGCGTGAAATCCTGAAAAAGTTGCCAAAACACGGCATTGACTTAAAGCCACTAATTATCTTGAAAACAATGTGGAACGTGCTCTATTTCAGTTTGAGAATAGACAACTAAGTCAAAAGTTTTCAGAGAAAGTTCTTAGCCCCCTGGTATCTAAGCATTTGGAATTAATTTGTAAACTTGTGGAATTTAAAGAAATTCAATTTTCCATGCAAATCAAATTCTTCAAGAATTGCTTACAGAAAAAGCAGCAGTATCCTTGTCCCTTGAGACAAGAATATTTTAGGTACCTGGGGACAATAAACTTACCCTGAAAACTTTAGAATGAGTTACCTATTCCCAGCCTGAAGTAAACATGTTCCTCATGGCTTTGAAGATCTGAAATGGCTGTAAATCAATCCCTTGTTTTTGACAACTTTTCCAGGATTTCAAGCTGTCCATTTTCCTTGAGATACATAATGTGGGAAGTTTGCCATGCTTAAAAAAAGTGCAAAAAATATTCATAATGTATGATAGTCTTTGAGCGACAGAGCTACTGAAGCATCTCAATCAGCTTATTAGTTGCTTTTCTATAACAGATCATGTTGGGTCAATCTTTTTTGTGTCACCTTTTTCTCTATTCATCATAAATTCAAATTAAACTTGAATACGTTACTACTGTACCGCTCTTGGTGTAAGAAGATAGGATGTCATCTGGCCTACACCAAGAATGACACTTACAATTTTCAAATACATCTTCAAAAGTATGTAGGTTCTTAAGTTGGGTCACCTGGTAGGTTCTTATAAGGGAAGTCACACAGAGACTTTCATTTGACATGATACTGGGGTGGCAACTACCTTGTCAATTGAAATTCATTTGTTTACCCCTAGTGAATCATTTGGTAATTCTTAATGGGAGTGAGTGTCTGCAACCCCAAAGGTTCTGTCAAAGACATTTCTTGCCAGAGAAATGTATTCCAAAGTGCTGAACACAAACATCAATCAAAATAAATTTGAGACACATTGTACTGTACCTCTTGGAAATTGGAACTGTTGCCAAGCATAGGAGTTGTACACAATTGTAGCATGATGATGGCTTATGTCATGCCATGAGTAATAAGATGTGCACTAGACACTTAAGGTGGGTAAGTACTTAATGTTGTTTGCTATATATCAAAGTTAGGTCAAAGCCGCTCACTGCTGATAAACATTTTACCACAATACACAGTTTGATGGGCTGGTCCCATAAGAAAAATTTCATCTTGCAACAAGCTTGTACAAGCTTGAAAGGAGCATGATTTTGGCTTGAAGGAGCTTGAAATGAGTGTGTTGACACAATTTTAGCCAGTTTGTATGTATGATTAGAGCTTGATCAAGCTTGACAACAACCACATGCTAAATTCAGTCTCAAACATTGATTGAGTTTACTGTCCATTTCAAAATATACATGATGCAAGCTAGCGCAAGCAGTGAACAATTCTTACTCAAATCAAGCTCTCAAACTACCCAAATCATACTCAAAACTAGCCTGCGTGCAGACTCAAACCTCAACAAAGAGGAAAGACAACTTTCCTCCTTCGTTGAGGTTTGAGTCTGAATGCAGGCTAACTCAAAACAAGTTAGTATCAAGCTAGAAGGGTGCTCCAAACATTCTAATCACTTTGCCAAGGGGTGTCCTTAATCATGGCCATGCCATTGGTGTACCAAAAGAGCAAGAATTGGTTCTGATTTGTTCATTGTTTGTCTCTAACACTTCACAGTGGGGACATGGAAAGCTGTCTGCATGGCACAGAGTCTGGTATGATGTACAGTATTACCTACCGGAAGCCTGAAACCAAAAGTTAGCAAATTTCCAAAATTATTCAAAAGATCTGGCTCAGCAAGCAATCTATATTTGTCAAAGGCAAGCTGGATATCTGGGCTGCTTTATGGGGTAAGAATTTGGGCTGCCACACCACACCTTGTGCCAAGAGTTGTTTTGTATCAATTTTTCTGTAGAATGGAGAGCTGACTTGGCTGTTTTCTTGTTGTCTGCTGTATAGTTCCATCAATAGGAATCAAAACTATGCGGGCAGATTGTAATGCGTTTAACATGCTGCACCATAACCACATGAAGTAGCCTGGGGCCCAAAAAGATGAAAATAAATGTCTTGTTCAATTTTTGCCCTAACCATGCCTCCATCCAGCAAAGAAGTCAACAAAAGCTTCTTGCACAAATCTCCAATGAGGGGCAATTATGTTTTAGTATTATGCCTGGGGGCCAGGCACTTTCGACATGCAATATTCCCAATAACTGTACATTCTGCTGTCAAATGTCAAATACCTTGGGGCCAAGAAAACTTTTTGAGTAAATATTTGGGGGTGCCCTTGGGGCATGGTAAGAATCAAATTAGACATAAGCAAGGGTTCCATTGTATTCTTAAACAACTTTTCCATAAATTTCTTGGGTTTCAAAGTCTTTGTGCCAAATGCTAATGATTCGTTAATATACAGCCAGTGTTCAACCTCAACACTTAAAGCTGCACGCAGGCTAGCTAATGTAATATTCATATTTTCTCTTTCTTTTGCTAAGATCAGACCTTGGTTGTTTCTACAAGAGTCAGGATGGTGTGACATCTTTACACATTTTTATTAGATATGTTCAACTGAATGGTACTATATTCTAGCTGCCACAATTTTCATACAGATTCAAAAATTCTGCATAATTCAGCAAAATGGATAAAAATATTGCTAAATCAAGACCCTTGTAGTAAAGCTAATTCACTTGTGTAGGTTGGATAACATGCATGATTTGTCCTTATGTGTGGTAATGAGTAAATGAGCTGAAAGGTGCAAGCACTGTATGCAAGTAAACTTTAAAAAAGGTGCAAAAATTCCAGACTAGTAAGTTTGCAAAGTGTGCAATGAATATGTAGGCCTGACTATGGTTTTAAAAATAATGACTCTATGATTCTTCCTGTTATATTTGAAATAGCAGGGGGATTTTCCAAACTTGCAACATAAAAAGCAATTTGGAAAGAATTAGGTAAAGTTACAAAAATATCAACAGATGCTTTGTTCTCACATGCAAGAACCTTTTCTTATAACAATGGGCAGCAAGCTTGAAAAATTTGTATGGTTGCAAGTCAATGCAAGCTGCCTTTGGCCAATTGAAATCACACTGGAAGGAAATTATAATGTTGGAGATATATAGATCTTGTTGATATCCCATTCAGCCGAAGTGGGAAAGAGTCATGTAACGGCTAAAATCTGTTAAAAAGCTGTTAAACCTCAAGTAACAAAGCTTGCTTGGGCTAGACATTCAGTACAGTAGTGATGTTTCAAACAGACGGTGCACATTCGACTTTGCTCCATCCATCCAGGTCGACTCGAAGATGACAATATTAATCATGTCATGAGACTGAATCAGGAAATAGTGCATACCTCGTGTAAAACATCCATCTTGTTTGCTTTCTTATTGGATGTCGGCCACGAATAAAAATGCTATCAACTGGTTGAAGATTCCTCCATTCACAAGACACAAGGATCTACTCTTCACCAACAGAATAGGGCCTAAATTCTTCGCAATTGCAAGACTCCTTTTTTAGCAATATATTGCTTCTGCAACCAATCTTCGACGATGAAATTGTTAACACCCAAGCAAATAAACCTGGCAAGCATCAAAGCAACAAGGAAGAACAAGGAAGTGACATTTCATAAGCGATAACATCTGTACTTGTCATTAGTCCAGTCCTCCCGCCGTGATGAAAATTTTGATTACACTTATTCAGCTTCGATCCTGATACCCACTTACTTTTGTCTTTGTCTTTTTGCTCGTTCCTTTCGTTCATTTCCTTCTTTTGTCTTTTGTTTGTCCCTTTGTTCTTCCTTTTCTCTCCGTCAGATAATACCGCTTCTAGGCAACAATAGCCACGGCCACAACCAGGGAGCGCCTCGGCGCTCCCTGGCCACAACTGAGGAACACCGCGGAAAGGGTGTGTGCCCCGGTGGACGGACCGAAACTAGAGACAAAACCAAGGGTGACGGAAAGGGAACTGGATCCCGAGGGCACTTGACTAGGGAAGTGACGGGGGTGTGTGGGAAATCCCTCTACACCCTGCACCCTGTCGCATATAAAATTTTGCCAAAAGTGTACATAATCCGTTGTTTCAATCCATACCCTGTCGCACAATTTTTGTTAGAAAAGGACGCCTTGTTGCATGATTTTTAACCTGCTGGGCGGCACATCCCGTCAAGTCAATTATGGGGTACTCCCCCCTCGGGAACCGGATCGGGTAACAAGGCCTTCCCATCAGAATATGCGTGCATGCCCCAAGACGCTTCGCTCGTCCCATTGACCCGCGAGCCAATCAGGGTTAACGTCTTTTCCTTTGTGATTTACAAAAGGGGGAATTCGCAATAATCCCAACAAGTTCCAATTCTCTATCACAAATCACAAATTACCGCCCCAAAAAGAATTTCTCGTGACTTCAAAAATGCCTGCTGTTTGATCGAAATCTTACTCACACTGGAATGGGAAGACGGGAACCGAGAGATATTTCACACCCAAAAATTTCGTACACCTTTGACAAAAATCATTTGTTTTCAAGAAAAATTCCAGCAAAAATTCGTAAAATCCTTTTGCTTTGAATGAGTGAAATGCCCTCGACGAGAACGGTGTGTACTAAATTGGACTAAATTAGTAGTATACTAAATTATTCTACTAAATAAGTCATTCTTTTGGATGAACATCTGTCCTGGAAATAATAGCTAATGTTTTCATTCTTCAAACATAAAAACCAAAATGATGGAAAATGACCTAAAGCTCCCCTTAATCTATTAAGTTGGAAGAATTAGGAAATAACATCAAACACACTGAAGTTAAAAGTTTAGCAAAGATTCGAGCCCCGTAGTCCTTCCTGTCTGATGCTACCGGGGTGAGTCGGAAAGGCCCTCACCTCTGAAAATTCATAGCATCAAGAGTGGTACTTCACGGATTTGAATGATTTGAATTCTAGCTAAAAGCCAAAAGATCGATGCATTTTTGTGATTGTCATCATCTTATAAGCACTAAAGCATAGGTAAATTCAGCTTTTAAAAAATTTCATGGTTGCAAGGTGATTGAAAAAAGAGCTACAACATTGATCAAATCATAAAGGACTCCTCCCACAGAACAGTAAGACAATGCAATTTCTCACGAGTAAGCTATCCTCTGCACTTATTTCGCCTTGGCATTGAAATATTTAGTATTTGTCAGAAAATCTGTCTTTTAACTCTCGAAGAGGTGAAACGCCAGTTCCGTTTTGTTCTGTGTAAGAAGTACCCTGGGTACCAGACTCTCTCTAAATGTTCTTTTGGCGAGAGTTTGGTACCCAGGGTATGTGAGAAGAGTCCTTATGATTTTATTACTTTTTCAGGTTGCAGGTAGCCTACGCATAGACCCATGGCAACTGTAAACTCTTTCAAAAGTTAAATTTACCTATATTTCTAGTGCTGGCTTGACAGCAAGAAAAATTACAAAAAACCAAAAGTACTTTGATCTTTCATCTTTTAACTGGGATTTCAATCATTCAATTCTGCGAAGTTCTCTCGATGCCGTAAAAATGACGGTTTTACGGTTCTTCTCTTTCTCAACGGTTTCCAGATTTCTTTACAAAATATGACTTGAGGAGTCACATTATCACAAAATTGACAATAAAAGCTACGAATTATTGTCCAGTACGATATAATTTTGTGAACATTCTACTAATTTTCACCTTCACCAACGACTTTTAGGCATTGGAAGTCATAAAAATGATAACGAGGCAGTCGTCTGCAGCAAAGAACCGAGCAAGTACATGCAAAGCGCGCGCAAAGCTGAATTTTGAGGCGGTTTTACGGTTTTTCTGAACTATTTTGGCGGTTTTACGGCTTTCGTTGACTCCCTACGACCCCCACGGTATGGCTATACTAAGCTCAGGAGGGGGGTATCTCGACCTGCCATTTGACGGGGACATACTATTTTAACCGAAAGATTGGCACTGATAATTTTGTAAATTGTAAAGAATTTTCGGACAAAAAATCCGCAAATAGAATGAAAATCGGGGCCATAATCCTTGACATCATGAAAAATTTCCTGAAAAAAGAAAAAAAAAATTTCGTAAAATATCTGAAAATTGTGAAAATGATACCCATAATTTCGTAACGGTTTGAAAAATGTACCCCTAAAAATGGCATGTCCCCGGCATGTACCACAAAAAAGTACTAAGATACCCCCTCCCTGGAGACAACAAGTCTTCGCCACACGGTAGCTATTTTGTCCAAGGGGCTGAATTCAATGCAGTTCATCATATATGACAGTGAACGCGATGGACGGGCGGGAGCTTCCAATCTCGTAACCCTTTGCCAGAAATTAGTTTGTTTTCAAGAAAAAAACCATCAAAAATCTGCAAAAATCCCTTTGTTTGGGTAAACTCTCGCATGCTTTCCCGAATTAGTGACATACCCATCGTGTGAAGATGTCACTCTAGCCAAACTCCTGTACAGAAAAGCTTAACGATATTTTCAGCATATTTTGCTCATGTCTGGACCGCTAAACTTCAGTATACTTTTGGAGGTTTTTAACAAGAGAACTTCAACTCAATCTGATAACTATCAACTTTAATTCTGTTCAAATTAAGAATATATTTGATGATTGAGCAAAATAGAACATTAAAAACTCGTCAAAAATTAAGCAAAATTTAAAATATGAATTCGTTAGAATATCTACAAAACTGAAAATTAATAGTGTTATTGTACGTATATGTAAAAGAAATACACCATGCTGAATAATCAGGCGACATTGGCAGATCTTCAACATTTTCAATATTACAGTTCGGTTTTGATATAGGGTATATCCTACACATTTCGTTTTTAGCGAGGGGCAAATCACTACTAAAATCTCGTAGGCTTTCAAAAATAATCACATTTTAATCACAAATTAATCGAATTAATCATACAAAAATCACATTAATCACGAGAAATCAACAGTCATTTTAAATTACAAATCTTGAATTTTTAACCAAGTTTATTTGTTTGCTTTTATAAGAAATGAAAAGATTACATTGTCCCTGTCACCATATTCCAAATTAATGTGAACACATTGTCAGGTATGCAAAGACAAGCTTGAAAACATGAACAGCACACCCGTGCAAGAGTCTGAGTTTCCTATGCAGAAAAAAGGAAAGCCTCGTTCTTGTGTTACAAACAACCCTGCTTTTTCAAATTAGGATGATAGTCTATGACTTGATTTATCAAACAGCTTATAGTCACATTTCATCATTTGGTTTATCAATCTTGCTCTGTCTTGCCCTTTTATAGTACAGGAGCTTATTTGAGAACATTTTGAATGTGGAATTTATTCTGGAATAATCACAAATTAATCACATAAATCACCAAGAAATCAAATTAATCACAAAATAATCACTTGTGATTCTTAATCTCGTATCTGGAGTGACTTGCCCCTCGGTTTTTAGCACTTGAATCAAGCACAGGAAATTTCAGACGACTTTCTGCATTTGAGGATAACTTTGAAGCACACTGTGAAATCACGTGAAATTCAAGGAATATTTATCAGATTCAATCCTTACCCCCTCAGTTATCATCTATGATAGATAATTTAAGAGCGTTAATCATATATCTGAATCAAATATTAGCACAGGGCGTCAGGTGTCCCAAAAAGACTGTTCAATGTTTGATTGAATATCAAAGAATAACGATCTGATGAACAAGCTTCATGTTAAGATAGCCTTGCTTCTGAGACCTTGAAATAATTTTAGACCCTACGGCCTTTAATACCGCTAAATTTTCAACGAGTTTTCACCGATTTGCAGGAAAGTTGTACCGGTGGCTTCTCGACAGCATCTGCAATATTGCAATGAATGTAGTATAGAGCTTCCTTTTTGTTCCTCGTTTTCTTTCATTCAGGGCAAACCGAATGGGAATTGGTATTAACTCCCTTTTCCTGAAATTCATTCACACACATGACAGCTTTGATGAATTCCATTGAGCAGCGTTTCAAAATGCCTCAGTCCCTCATCGACTGAGTTTTAATTCAATCTTCTTTGGATATTTGGATTCCTTACCGAAGTTTGACAATGGTTACAGGGATCCAATCAACTCGAAGTCCTATTTGTTGAGCTCAGATTGTAATAGGAGGCACGACATTAGATGCACATCAAGTCCTTATGGGGTCACTGGTTTCAACTGTCACACAAACTTGATCTTTAAAAGCTCGTAACTAAGTGAATTTTGCAAAATGTACAAAACTCTGGTCCTTACAGGGGCAAAACGTTGTGTTATACCGTTTCTCATGTGCAAAGTCGTATTTTATAAAGAATTAATTGATTACAACATACTAACGACGTACTCAAGCGAAACCAACTTTGTTATTCGTTTGCAATATGAAATGCACGGTACAGATTCTTCTAAATTCCCTACAAACTGCGAAATAATTCAGGGGCGGATCCAGCCCGAGGTTGAAGGGGGGACAATTTTGAGAGGGGGCGCCAAAAAGAAAATGAAGAGTGAGTGCGCCGAAGGCGCGCGAAAATTTTTTGGGCTTCATTCAATAAAGTTCTCTGGTCTTTCTTCTGAATAGCGCCTTAGTTTACGAGTTTCCCCGCATTCAAAACGAAACACTGAGAAAAAGAGTGCATTTGGGTCAGGATAAGGGGCGCTTTTCTTGCCAAAAAGGGGGCACCAAAGCTTAGTTTTCATCGTGAAGGGGGGGGCAGTTGCCCCCATTTGCCCCCCTAAATCCGCCACTGAAATAACTCTGAGCAGACTGCTAGACTCCTGCTGCGGGGGTAAAGGTAAGCGAGAGAGAAGAAAAGAGCATTCAGTATTTCAGATGGGAGGCAGCTGCAGTCACAACAGAGCTGAGAGAGAATCTTTGCAGAGGCTAAGAACAATAGGCTACCAAAAAAAGGACTGTGGATGGAGTCAAAATTTATCAACACACTGGCAGAAATATGAACTGTTCGTTTCCACAGGAGTCCCGCAGTTTGCATGGGATGTAGAGGAAAATGAACTGTGCGTTCATATCGCTCTTCGTCCCCAAGGTTGATACAAGATCACAGGAACAAAGTTAATGTGGTGGAAAAAAATATTTGCCTTCCTGCGAACTTCAAACTAAAATTCTTCTTTGTATTGTTCTCTCAATGTCCTCTTCTGCCAGATTTCATAAGAAATAGGCATTTGTAGAGGCACTGGAAATAGTCTTCTGTTACGATGAAGTTTCCAGCAAGCCAACAAGTGAATTGCTTTACAGGCTATCATGTTCAAAGTGTTCCAATTTATCACGATTTAATCGTTTCATTGGTAATCAATAACTAGAAACACTTTGACATTGATTGCAATATTGTGCACATTGCATGTGATAATCCACTGGGAACAAGAATTACTCATAATTGTTTTCGTGGACCACACAACTAAAACTAAAGTGCATTCTCCATACAATGCTTTCCTTTCCTTCATTCTTTCCTTCCTTCATTCCTTCCTTTCCTCTTAATATTTTCAGTCTTTGTTTTTTCCTTCATCATCCCTTCTTTCCATCCTTTATCCCTATTCTTTTCATTTTTCCTTCTTTCCTTCCTTCTATTACAAATTCTCTCTTTCCTCCCCCTTTCTTCCTACAAGAGAAACAAGCTTCATGCGAAGATACCTCGCGGCTTCACACACCTTTTCCACCCCTGCAAAGTTATGTCACCAAGGAGCCCGTTCTTTTCATCGTTATTTTTCAACAAGAAATCAAATATTTACCAGTCTTTTGGGACACCTTGTATGATACCACATCAGTTAAACCTTTTGAAAAGAATCACAAAATTCAATAATGATACATAGCTGAAAATACTGATACCGCAAATTTCACTGTTCTGTATTTTGATACTCCGAATGCTGTCGTGTAATACCTTTATTCAGCAAGAAATCACCAGGCTTTGGTACCGGTTTCGACTGGAGATCTTGATGAGAGGAGGGCAATGGAGATCTTGGTGGGGGGAGGGCAGGGGGTTCATTCACCACAGTCCTTTCCCCTGTTGTTCTTCTCTGTTTTCGACCACCAGTGCTGTTGTTTCTGACCTACAATAGCGATAATAAGTTATCCGAATCATTTATAAATCTTCTGAACAATCTACAGTGGTAATGCCCAAACTGATGTTTTTCAAAGTGTGAGACCCTTTATTTCTACTTTTTTTTCTTTTTACATTCCAACAAAAATTTACAATACGAAAATACTAGTTACACTACTTACAGAATACTTAACTACACTACGAGGACGATGCCACTGGGTGCAAAATGCTACGACTACTCTGTGGCATCACAAAAAACAAAGACGACTTACATATGAATTACAAAAGGAAAATAAATACAAGACATGAAAAAGAAGCAAAGAACACTACAGTCTGTCTCAAACTAGATATCAAGTGAAAAATGTCCACGAATAATAGCAAACACGATGTTTGCTGCTTATGAGTAATTTTGTGTTTCAACATATCTCACCTCATATATGATTTGAGAGAGACATTACATATGATAATTAACTAAATAGTTGGTGGCTTACTAAGGGAGATCGGGGCGAGATACTTTATTCAAGGCGACCAGTACTATGTATAAAACGTATTGTTAACTCAAGGAAGCTTCTATTGAGATTGTGTGGCAAATTCTTATCGCCGTACAGTAAGATTTGCAACACTTTTATTTCTACTGGCAACGAATTCGAAAGCTTGTGTCTATGCCATACGCCTTCGTGTGTGGAATTGCGTCTGACAAGTTGTCGTTAGTTATCAGTCTCTCTTCTCATCAAAGATTTCACCCATCAATTTAGCGTTGATGAGATCATTGCTGTTCTCATACACTAGTGTAGTTAGAAACTGTACTGCGTATGTTTGGTGAATAATGACAGAGTTTGTCTTGGTCAAAAATTCTTCAAAATTAGACAACGTATTCATGAAAGCGCTTTTCAATGCTCTTTCGTGCTTTAGTAACTTTGTCGTTCACTTTGCTCACATAACATCCAAATAGTCCTTTTAGGAATTCAGTAAAAGAATCTGAATCGAAGGATATTTGTGTAAATTTTGTAGAATATTCGAATATGCACAATAATGGTGATAGAAGCTCTCACGCCACTAAATCGAACGTTGCAGATAACAATATAAAAATATCGCTCGATCCAGACTCTCTTTTTAGACTGATTGCATATTTGTAATTATCGCTATTGATAGACTAAGCGACGCTCAAACTAAGCAAAAATAAGAAATGTTGTTGTTGTTGTATTGTTGTTGTTGTCGTTGTTGCTATTTTCGCGATATCTGGAACTATGTCGTGAGGCTACTCTCCTTTAGAGTACCTACAAGGTCTATCACGGGACAATAGTAAAATTGAGACAATATAAAAAGATACCTGAAAGCCATCCGTCTCAGGTGGGCTCACAGTGTTAGAATATGTGATGTCGCTTTGCGTTGAAGATATGCTTGCACTTCGGTGACCAAAGTCATTGCGATCTTCTCCAGTGTACATCAGGTTAGGGACTGATGGCTCGTGATTAGTTAGTGGATAGTTGCCTGGTGATACGCATGATTTATCGCTTTGAATGCTGCTGAATCGACTGTAGTGGCCAGCAGCCTTGAAACGAAGAGGATATAATGTCATAGTAAATAAAGTTTCATGCACCATTACACAAAATACAGGCTCTCAAGGGCTTATAACTGCAAATGGTCCTCAAAAATATTATATTTCTTTTCTCAGTATACACAATAGACGATTACGCTAAAGATGGCAGCGAGAAAACTTCTTATCAAGATGCACTGCGGTCGAGTTACGAATCTTTAACGATTCCAAAGGAATTCGATTAAAGAACGCAGTGCATCTTGGTAAAAAGTTCCTCGCCGCCATCTTTCGCGCGATCATCTATCTAAAACTTAACAGTAACATATCCATGAGAAACGGTATCACTGAAAGCATGATATTGATAGCAACCCTGTGACCTTTACAAATAACAAATTACAAATAACAAATAACAAATGAATTACAGAGATGATAAAAACCTATACCAAAGTTTTCGTTGGCCTCTCTTCAGACAGAACTGGCTGAAATCGAAATATGAACGCCACTGCTTGAGTGAAGAATTGCATTTCTGTAGACAAACTATTGAAGAAAACGTGCCTGACCCCACAAATTTCACAGAAGAAGGCGTTGCTGAGATCGTTAGAAAATAAACACTCAAACGAAGTTTAATAAACAGTCGTTTAAACAAAAGAAAGCGTCAGTTGGTTACATTTTCCAGTCTCATCAAGGAAACTGGAGGCAGCATGTTTAATGGTCCAAAGTCTGTCCTTAAATTTGTTAACTGAACGTAAGCTTTTTCTTGAACATTGGTTAAGATAGGTTGATTTAGGTCTCCTCTCATGTTAAAGGATCATCATTGTTCTACCGGGTAAGTCGGAAAATGTATCCACCTTTTTAAAATTCGTACAGGAAAAGCATCGTGACCAATCTCGAAAATTTTCATTTGATCATCTTAAATGAGGTTGTAACTAGGTTTCTGAAATGTTCTCATAGAAAATCTTTAGGAGTATTGATTCCTTCTTAATAAGGACTTCAGCCAAAAGTCCTATTTCTCGATTTGCCAAAAGACAGCCAAAATGGGCTTCACTGTCACGTAAATTTAAAATCGTTGATACTCAGGATCACCGAGAAAGCATACTAACAATTAAACGGTTTCTTTGTCATTCGAAAGCAGTAACTGAGCTGAAAAAGAGTTGTTCTATCATTCTAATGGTTGAAAAATAGATCAATTGAGCCGCTCACTTATGATGTCAGCCAAAGCTCATACAAGCCAATTTTCGATCAGACGATTTCGGCAATCAAAAAAGAAGACTGGAGGAGCGGCTTAATCTGGTAAATGGAAGACACAAATATGGTTAATAGCTACCGTGGAGCTTTAAAACAGAACGGAACGATAAATTCCTCTAACAGGACTTTTAAATCTGAATTTTTGATTGAAATTGAAAAAAACTGGAAAGAAATCGAAATGGTCTTTTCTTGATCTGAGATTCAAATTTTGCATTCTAATACTGCATTCCCACTGACACAGTTAAACCATCTTTACCTGAACCAGTTTAAATTTCAACCAATCAAATGACTGGGTCTTTTGGATTGACCAATCAGAAGGCCTTATTGAAAAACCTGGCTTAGTTTAAACTGGTTTAACTTGCAATGTGAATGGGGCATAAATTATGAATAAATCCTTAAAGTTAATTTGAGGTCTCGGCCAGACAGCAGAGTTCTAATTTTGGACATCGGCTTTTGTGGAATTGTACGACTTTTCAAACAGTGGGTAAACTTTTCGGAGTTACCTGATCCTTTGCCTACGAGTAGAACCCGCATTCTAAACGGGTCAACATGTACGCTACCTGATCCTATACTTCGAGAGAAAAAGATGAAATGTGGAAACAGTAAAAATGAAAATGTACTCACTGCAACTGCTACCACTCCTCGGTCGAGACGATCGTAAGTGGCCGAAAAAGAACTACCCTTCGATCTGTCGATCACATTGTAACCAGCTTCATCTAGGGGGCTTCTTCCCCAGCTTGTAGTCCTATCAAGTTGGTCATATGATGCAGGTGGGCAGCTTTCCAAATCATCAGGAACAGGATTTATCACACCTGTCCTTGCCAGGTGATGATACGATGGAGGTCGTTCACATGCCATTGACACGGGCTTACTGGCATGGGGCAGTCCTATTTTGGCATAATCATCATCTTCTAGAAAAGGAAGAGCCATCAGTTAGTTCATCATTTGTCAGACAAGCAAATAGCAGACGAACAAACAGAGCTAAGGGTATCCTCACTGTACATGAAGGAAAGTAAAAGGAGGGTTTAGATTATTGAAACAATGATGCAGAAACTTTCATTTTTCATCCAAAAAATAATTTTGTCTGCAGAAAATTACAGTACTTCATTTCTTGAAAGGCTTAATAAGATCCTCATGAAAATATGATTATTCTGAGAAAATGTCACAGTATGTGTTCCAAAAGCATGAATCAAGTAGTTGGATGCAGAAAACTAAGTTAGACAAAGATTACACAATGAAAGACATGTGGATGATGGGGAAAGATGCAATCATTTGCAATTTTCTTCTCGAGAAACCATTTTCTGTAGTATCCCCGAAGTATGTCAAGGGCAGGCTGCATATGTTTATTAGAAACAGCAGTGGACCAAGACAACAGCCTTGTAGAACACCAAAAGTACAGTTATATACTTTTAAGGATATGCGATGACCTGGCAGAGTCTCTGTCATATAGTAGGATCAAACTAAGACTGTTCAATCAATTCCATATTCTGATACCTAGAATAATATTGCAATCTAATGTTATCATTTCATTCACAGGTTAAGAATGATTGAACAGTACAAATACTTAAAAGTAAAATTTTATACCTAGATGCATATCAGGTGGTGGGCTTCCTAGCACACAAGAGTGATGTTTGTCATAGGCAGCTAAGATTTCATCATCTGAAATCTCTCTTCTGCCTTTCGTTGGCATTAGGTCAGCCTTTTCATTCAGCCTAGCAGTTACAAAAACATCAATAACGTTGAACATGACTTCATCTTCTCCATCAAATGTAAAGAAAGCATATTTTCCTTCACCCATTGGAGACCTACGGCCAGCCTCAAATAAGAATTGACCAGTGCCAGTGCATTCATAATTTCTTATTGTATCTAGTGGCCATAAAGCAAGGACAGATCTGGATTCTTGTAATGCTAATGTCAGTCCCCATCTTGTAAAATGAAGTAAACATCTCTGGTCTTTAGCACCAACTCTTTGAAGTTGTTTTGTATTTGCTGCTTTGACACTGAATATTCTACCTGTCAGGGGTAATATGACATTTTGATATAAGACATCAGGCATCATACACAACAACACAGCTTTCTTACCTAAACTTTTATTAGAAACCTCCAAAAACGTTCAACTTCTTTGTACCAATAATTGACAAAAATGTTGACTTCTTAAGCATTCTTGCTTAAACTTTGGAATCTTTACAACTCTCAAGAATTCTGACCAGAAAGTTACCTCAGTACAGGGGTATGTAGCACAGCATAAGATGAATTCTCAGATATTCAAATTCTAGAACCAAACAAAGACTGTGAAGTTTTCAAACAGATATTCTTAAGGAGCCAAAAATATTTATTAAAGATATTTCTGGAATTCTAGAGAGCTGTTTTGCACCATGTTAAAATGTGCAAGGCCCGCAAAAGCAAGGCATAAGAAGGGGGTCTAAACTGTATATATTCAATTGTTTATCAGCATTTTTCTCTTGAAATTATGAAATTATTCAAATTGACAAAAAACTATCAGACTTATCAAAAATGCCTAATCAAGGAGTAGGATACATATTCCTATATCTTAAGCTCGCAAATCCTCCAGTTGCTTCACAAAAATCATCTACTGATACCTGATATTGAGCGACTAAGCTTTGTTTGCATTTGAATCTGAATAACCCACAAATCTAAAATCTTCTGACTTTCAGCCGCTAAAAACCAGCCTTCTCCTTCATTGCTCACTTGGAATGCAAATTCTTTCCCTTTTAATTCAGTCTTTTTTGCAACTTGAAATCTTGGATACAAATCTAACACTTTCTTGGTTTTTTGCTTGACAACATGTTCCTCCTTATCATATGCCATTAGACAAACTTTGTCAATGTTTTCTTCATCTCTACACAGCACAAAGAACTTCCTCTTCCATGGCTTTGTAACAGTCTTCTTCAGCCAATTCTTTGAATTTGATTTAGTTGCAGACATATCAAGCCAGCCCTGGAAATAAAGATAAAAGACTTATTATATAAAGTTCCAAAGTCAGCAGCATTTCTCCAATTCTTGAAGACATGAACAAGAGTCCTTTAAACAAATAATTTACTGCATCAATATTTGATTTTGCAAAGAAGCCCCCCTTCCATTAAGCTACACTTAAAGGAGGTACAGCACAATGGCATAATTCTTCTGACTATAGAGCAGTAACTGTCAGATGAAGCATATGCCCAATCAGCACCTCTCCAATTTAGCATCATCTGAGCTAAACCAGGCCCATGTTAGTCTATCAGTTTTTGGTCTTAAAAACAACAATTCAAGCGTTCCTTTCTCTCTCAACAGTTTGCAGATTTTTTTCACTAAATTCAATTTGAGATAGCAAATTATTGCCAAATTTAAGATACAGTGAAGCATAAAAAGTATTAAATGCAATAAAATGTTGGAGGTGATTTCACAAATTTTCATCTTCAACAGAATAAGACCTGGCTTGCAGTTTTTACAGCCACAAATAAACTAGTGAGGCAGTCTTCTAAATCATAGGACCATTAAGTTTCTGTTTCCATCTCTGTAGATGAAGCTACCACTCACTAATGAGGATTAATGGTATTGGTTGTTGTGGATTTCTGGTTTCCACTGAATGCCGCTATTCACATGAAGCAAAATTCTCAACCTTCAGCATGAGCATAATTTTACAAAATTTTGCAGCAGAATGATGCTCAGACTTGCAAGAAGTTAGATCTTCATGAAGTTGGATTTACAGCTTTAGGAAAAAGCTAACACAGTATATGCCAGAGGAGTTGCAAAAACATTTGCTAAATGCTGCATATGCCAAGCACAGAAAAGGGTATGACAATTTAGCTGAATTTAGAGGCTGTTCTTCTGGAAAGAATTTGATGGTTTTAAAAAGTTTTGAATGCCTTCCTATGATCTACCGATTGTTTGTTCCTTCTTGTGATGCAGTTGTCACAAATTTTGCATGCAATTAATTGAATAGTAAATCATATTTAATGGACAATCCTAGAAGGAGAGATCCTCCACACATTCTGTAAACTTTCCAATCTCCAAGAAAGTCCTCTCCTTGGACAATCTCAGTATTTGGTGGTGAAATTGCAAATTCTCGCCATCAATTCAACTTATTTGATTGATAAAAACTTAACTTACAACTTTGTAAAATTTTTCCTAACTTTGGATACAATTCTTGCTTGGTGAAAGTATCTTAATTTTGCTTTTATTATTGCATCCTGGTCTCACTATGATTTTAGTTTGTTGGATATTTGCCGTTCATTTTATGATATCTGCAGTTCATTTAATGAGTGAGCCCTGCAAGGTCCTGCATTCTATAATACCTCCCTTAAGTTTGATCAAAATGAATTTCACAGTTTAAAAGGAATCAACCCTGTGATAAGACACAAATTAAAACAGAACAGGTCAGAATGCCATCTGACTGGACCTTGCTTTCAAAATGCCTTCTCATTGGACCAATAAAAATATTTATGGCTTAAGACCAATTTTACCAATGATGATTCCCTTTAAACTATCATGATTTATTAATTATTAATTCATCAAGGAATTGATTGATAAATGAAAATGAAAAAACTGAAAAATGAAACTGGAAAATCTTTTCAGTACCTACTTCACTTGGCTAGCAAAAGTTGAAAATGTCTAATAACTTGTGTTTTGATATCTGATGAATCGTGTCTTATTGGCAGTTATTTACAAAGAATTTAGTGTATATGACTTGACATAACCATGATTTGTAACATTCCAGACATTCCAGAGCAAACTCAATGAATTTCCTTGTTTGTTTGCTTTCATCAAAAACAAAGGCAAAGAAACCATTCATTAACTAGCCATAATAGTATTTCATTATCAGATTGAGTGAGCTTAACTTGGGGGGGGGGTATCTTAGTACTTTTCATGGTATGGGGACGTGCCATTTTTTAGGGGTACTTATTTCAAACCGTTACGGAATTATGGATGTCTTTTTCACAATTTTAGACATTTCACGGAATTAGGAGTGTCCTTTTCAGGGAATTTTCATAATTTCCGGAATTATGGCCCAGATTTTCATTCGATCTACGGAATTATGACCCTAAAATCCACCAGAATTTACGGAATTATGAGTACCAATTTTTCGGGCAAAATGGCACGTCCCCGTCAGATGATAGGTCGAGATACCCCCCCCCCCCCGAGGAGCTTAAAAGTTTCCTCATCTCACATAATATCTCTGATAATTCTAGATGCTATACGTGCACTTCCTTTTGTGCTAGAATGTTATTTGGAGTGACTCATTCTTTTCACAAGGAACTAACGTTTTTTTAGGCCTCTTTTTGGCCAAGACAACTTTGAAACTATACTCACCTGATGTATGACCTCCATTTTGAGAATATGATTCAAAGATTCTTCTTCAGTGTTTCTTTTATTATCAGGAACCAAAGTTGAAAGTGAAACTATTATGAAATATGACTCTGGGATAAATCAAATCCCACACTTTCTCTTCCTCGCCTTCTCATCTTCTCATGTTCAACTTCAACATGATGTATTCAACATCATTCTGACGTAAAGGTTGTTATGGTTGTTGTTGTTGTGTACTAGGCGATGTTGTTACTTATATTGGGGGCGGTTTTCGCCCCCCCCCCTTTTCTCCGAAACTTCAAAAGATATAAGGATAAGACTTGATCATATTGTTCTTTAGACAATTGGCTTTTCAAATATATAGAAATGGATGAAACATTAGCCTGCTCATAGACTTTACTATCAACATTTGACCACCCGTCTAAGATTTTTCTAAAGATACTGGTTTCCAGTGGAACACGTTGCGAATTCATATTGGCACCAGATCTAGAGTTTCGCAAAGCGTTTCTCTTTCCAAGATTCAATGAAAATATTACGGCATTCTTCATCATTTTTATCGACATGTGTCCATGTTCTAGTTACACCCATGCACCTACCTCAGCTAGTCGGCGATAACAAAAATTTCCCATCTTCCTTTTAAAACATTTGCATAAATTAGAGAACTCAAGCTTTACGGCACCAATACAGCCAACGTGGAAGCGAAGTCACCCTTTTCGCTTGTTTTATGTTTTGTGAATCGCGATTTTCGAAGGGAAATGCAACTAGAATAAAGAATTCTACTCTTTCACATGACACTAGTCAAAAAGCCCCAAAGGAGAAGAGCAAAGGAACACACCTTCTGTATTACTACCAAGCACCATCAATTAATTATACATTTTTTACTTTTAATAGATATAAACAATTAAGTGAATTTTTCTAATACGAAATGCTCATCATTTTTCGCCAATGAGAGACCTAGTAGGCTAACAACAGGTCAACTGGGGGAACTGGGTATGAATAGTAGAGTTCTCATTTTGCAGATTGCCAAATGCAAAATTTTGAATGATTATTTCCAATTGATAAAAGACTGCCTGACCAGTATGCTTCAAGGGAATGTTTCAATTAGCATGCTTTGCATTTGCCACCTGCTGGTTGGTCTCTGTAGTCGAAAACAGAGGCCGGCCAAGACATGTCACGTCCAGCGTATGCTATGATGGTTGAAGCACACCATCGATACAGTTAAAATCGGTCATTTGTATCAGGGCAATGAGATGGCGCTTTGAATACGAGATCCAATCGGATGATCTTTAACTCGCGTCTCTTAATGCTGTCTTATTAGTGTTCAGTTCCTTTAACCGCATTTTTACGGGATGACAACGGATATGTTCATCACATCTATGAACTTCCTGGGTAAGTTCGTTTCCAAGGAAGGCTAATTGACAATCAGTGTATTCAGCCTCTTTGCAAAGGATCTGACGCCTCTCATATCAAAGTAAGAGTACTAGCTGTAAGAAATGCAAACAACCGTCAATGTACTCTTCAAGGCACTTCAAGGTCTCCAAAATGCAGCCTTAGAAAAAGTATTGATGTTTCTTTTACTAAATCATAACCATGTTTAGTGCGTGCCATGTTAACCTACACAGTCTAACTTGGACAAATTCATAGAGAAACATACGTCATACTGTTACAGAAAACAATCTGAGTTTTACCCATGCAAAATAAATAGATTTTCTCACAATCTCTCACAATTTGAAGGTTCTAAGGGGCCTAAAAGACTTACAGGGCCTAAAGGAAACAGGCACCTTCCGAGAAACACTTTTAAAAATATCGGTTACTGTGGGCTGAAATTCTTCCAAAATTTGATCAATCAAAACAACGGGAAGGGCTTTGGTAAACGCAGTTCCAGACATTCACCTACTGATCACAATAACAATTAGTACACTTCAGATGATTCCACTAAAATTGCTTCGTTCTTTCTTCAACTGAGCTGAAACGTATCGACTCAGTTCATTCATTTTACAAGAAAGTGCTGCTTTGGCTGTAACCTATCGTTCTTATTAGCTTCTTAGCGGAGAAGCTGCTGGAAAAACAACTGCATGAAAACTAAAAACTCTCTCCTCGCAGTAATACTTCTTGTAACTTGCAGCTTCTTTGGCTTTATGTTCGTTATCCTCAGGTTCACAGCACGACGCAACATGGCCCTGTTTTATCTCGATTGCTCGTGAACCTTTCTATGATCTGAATGAAATAAGGAGAATATTCTTCCAGATATAAACGATAGATACGTGAAGCACGAAGTCTAAACAATAGAACCATGGAAAGAGTATTTGAGAAACAACCGGTTTAAATTGATCAGCCTTGGAGACCGGAATCCGGTAACTGAAAATACTGACAACTTTTACATCAAGTACGTTCAGCTACGGTTCTGGCCTTCAGGATAATCTTTGAGACGAGCTGCTAGGAAAGTACGGGTGCACCAAAGAGAAATGCACATGCTTGAACATTCTTTATGCGAAGGCTATCTGAGATCTGGCATCAATCAGAGTTGGTTGATACCCGAAAGGCTACAGTATTTTTTGTGATATTCCATCTACTTTTCTGCTCACGGGAAATATAGGTAAAGTTGATTTATAAAACAATCCGTAACTTATGCCCCATTCACACTGCAAGTTAAACCAGCTTAAACTAAATCAGGTTTTCGAATAAACCAGGTTAAACGAAACCAGGTTTCTGAATACGGTCTTCTAATTGGTCAATCCAACAAATCCAGTCATTTGATTGGTTGAAATTTAAACTGGTTTAGATAAAGCTAGTTTAACTCTGCCAGTGTGAATGCAGTATAAGTCTAGGAGCAGGGTAGCCCCGTAAGTCTAGGTGAACTGCTTTTTAGGAGGCCTTGGCAAAAACATCTACAAATTACAGCGGTTTGATTCTTTTCTCACAGGCGGCAAGAGATGGAGCCCGTTTAGCATCACGTTCAACGCTATTCCAAAAGCTTAGGTCCACGGAAAAATATAACCCTTTGCACATTCTTAGTTTTTCGTAATGGTAACAAAATATATAAGTTTCGGTATTTCTTAGTTCTCTGACACTCCGAGCAGCAGGATTTTTCAAACAAGTTGGAAAGGTACTCCGGGACGAGATCATTTAGCCGAAATGCATTAAGAGGAGTCAAACCCTCGTTATAAACTATAAAAAATATCCTCATTCAAACACCATTCGTTTCCTCAAGATGTAAGAATGAAATATTTGTAAAAGTAATAACGGATGCGATCTGATGCTTTTGTGAAAATCACTTTCAAGTCTTGAAGGAAATAAAATAAATTGGTATAGTGCTCGAAGTGAGCAGAATACGCCTCCCTTTTTCACGTATCTGCAACGAGTTTTCATTAATCAAATTTTGCCCATATCAACAACAATGCCTAGAAAAAAAGAAAAAATCACAAAATATTTCACCAGCCGTTCGACTATCAACCTATCCTTGATTCATTGCCAAGGCTAAAGTGGCAGTCTCTGCATCACGAATTTTCAAACAAGTAAAGTTCTCCCTGGTCCACCCAATTCTCTACCAAATATTCTTTCGGAAGAATATTCAACCCCTTAATTTTGCAAATGGAAAAATTACTATCATATCAACAGATACTATCTATCACTAGGGTGTGATTTGGAACCCTCAGTGTGGTCATTTGATTTTGCATTATCGTCAGTTGCAGCCTGCTTTTCAATATTGGCAGCCTCGATTGCGTCAATATTTTGAAGATTGCTTCTAACCTGCATAGCCAGTTTATTAAACATGTCTAATTCTTCTAACGATGAAAAACAACCTGCTGCATTACATATGACATTTTGAGGTTGCTTCTCGTCTGATATTGTCTGTTTGTCTTGTTCAATTTCACTCTGTGTGAGTGTACCTTGTTTTTGTTGCTCAATATCACCCTCTTTGGGCTTACCCTGTTTGTCTTGTTCAACTTCACCCTGTTTGGGTCTATCATCTTGGGGTGCTTGCTCTACATTACCAGATGAGTTACCCTCTTCTTTGGGGGTAGAATTGTCTTCTTTTGTAGAGTCAACGATTTCCTTTTCTTTAGAGACCACGCTGGCCTGTTCTATCCCATCCTGCTTCCGCAGACCAATTTTTTCCGTGTCTCCTGAACAATCTTTCGCCGCAATCGCAGCTTCCTCCTTTACCATCTTTCCCTCTTTCACCCCTAAATCCCCTTTATCTGCTTGCTCTGCATCTTTAGTTTTCTTGGCACTCTCTATAAACTCTTCTATGCTTGGCAGCGTCTTACTGTAATCTCCAATTGGCACTGTTTCGGGTACATCCTCCTCTAACACCTTACCTGATTCATTTGAATCCTCTCCAGATACGTCCCCTTTTAAATTCTCCCCCTTTTTCTCCGTAGCACCCTTTTCTGCCCTACTGTCGAGGCTTGCCTGATCAATTTCCAAAGCACTTGTTTGAAAAGGAATTGTTTTTGTCAAAACTCGTATTCGTGTTACGGGATTCCCTTCATCCTGTTCTTCATAAGTGGTGTAGGTCGTTTCGAATGTTACTAAGTTGTCATTTTCGTCTCTACCAATGTGTGTTTCAGTTTTTGTTGAAATCTACAAAAAGGTTTGCAAATATTAAATTTCATGAATATACCATAAGGCACTGAAAGAGTGAAATAGGACCCGATATCACATGGAAGTATCGTGGAATAGCAATGGCGAGTGATCTTATCGGGACTGGGCTAGTAAAGTAAATCAACGGGGTTAAAAGCAACTTAGCTAGGGGGACAGGGTTAATCCAAATACAGCCTATTGTATTTGATGTTTTGACCGATGAAAACAAAAGGCAGATAAATGGCGCCTGCTATATCTCCTTTCATTTACTTTAAGATACAACACTCATTTTGTCACACTTTATGGCGAAGTTTTGTAAACTGAAACCTCCAAAATTTCTCAGAATTTCAACACTCCCTTCCTGTAAGCTTTTCATTCACACTTCTTTGATAGTAACATAAAGATAAGCAGAAATCGAATGGTTAAAGAAGAAACTAGCCCTTCTTCTCTTTTGGAGAATTACAGGCCACTGTAAGAAAGCACAAACTGCAAAATGCTACCATTGTAAAGCTCTATTAAGCACCCAGGGGCTTATCCGATTTCAAAGACTACAAAGGGGGCTAATCAAAGAGGTGGGGGCTTGTTAGAGCGCCAGAGGCCTTTTCACAAAGGCACATGACAACTAATCAAAATTGTGGCTTCGAAGGGAGAAGTTTATCAGAGAGGGAGTTAGAGAGAGAGGGGAGCTAAACAGAGCTTTTGCAATATAAGCAGACATACCACAGCATTGCCATCCTTTCCTATTGATACAACATGTGGACTTTTTTCCATCGAAGCTTCCATTTTGTCCAAAACAGCTTCCTTCTTCATTGGATATTCTTCTTTCAAGTTATCAGTCGGCAGTTCTCCTTTGATTTCAACAGCTGAACCCTTGTGTTCTACTGTAACTTCGGATCGAAATGCACTCTGGGAAGACGCATTAACTTCCTTTTCAACTTTGCTGTCTGTTTCCTTTGTTTTTTCGGTTGTTTCGCTTGAAGTGGTGTCTGATTTATTTTCACTTTCATCTGGAATAATAAAATTACAGTTAAGTACAGCCATATTAATGGAGGAAAATTCGTTTGAAGAACAATGACAATTACATCTGTTTGTTGTGTTTGATTTTGAACAGCTTGAAAAGAACTTCAACTAATTTACAACTGGGTGAGTCAGAAAATATATTAGAGACCTTTAGCAACTAGGACAGCGACTGCAACGGCAACAAAAATGTACCCGTTACTTCCAAACTTCAAAGTCGTTGGGATTGAAATATTTTGTGCAGGCCCCCGATGTTTTCGTTTGCCAATTCTTGTGCATGTCCTCTCTCCAAGCCAGTCCACAGCTCACTGCTGTGACATGTCTGTCCGCGCAAAAGTTAGGAATAATGTCCAAATACATTCTTCTCTGCACAAGCTGACTAGCCACAACCATAAATTACCCACTTTCTCGGAGTTTTGGTTTGAGATGGTGAAAAACAAGTTGTCGTTTCGAACTTTAGTGACTTCACTGTCAATGAGTGCACACAGGCTCCTAGTCTGATACACAGTCCTCAATTCTCTCGAAGCTTTGCAGTGACTCATTCAACGTCACGCTCCTGCTTTTTCCAGGCTCTTTTGCTTGCGCGGTTTTTTTGAAAAATTTGACTTAAAAACGGAATTCGACAGGTGATTTCGATAAGTTCCAGAACTCATATCGAAATTTCGTTTGAAATTTTGAAATCTCCAGGCTGTAATAAATGGTCGAAATCAGTCAAAATGTCTTTTGCCTTGATCTGACCTTTAAGTCCCTATCATACCGCGCATAACAGATATTTATCGGAAAGGTAGTAGTTCATGGCGATGGTACTCTAGCAATTGTAAGACAGCCAAGTGAAAGACAGGGAAGGAGATGCAACAAGTCTCTCTCTCGACCGCTCTTCCAACCCTTATTCTGCTCTGTGTTCATCTTGCACATCATTTCGTAGCAAGAGAGAAATTGCAGCAACGTATTAATATTCCGTGCTAAATAAACTGGCTCTAATGACAACCATACTTACTTTCGTTCTTAGGATTCCCAGCAAGTCGTACCTGAAGTCGAATATTGTTCTCATTAATAGAATCTTTAGCATATTGTCTCAAGACGTCTCCCTCTTTGCGAAACAAGAACACTGATGGGATTTTCACATCTCCTGGATGGCTGTCACCGCTCATAGCAAACATAGGCTGCGCATCACCCGATGTTCCCTCGTGGTTATCTGTGGAGGAGACACAATGAACAGTTAGGCTTTAAAGGGAGTCCGTCACGTCTCTGATTGGCCGCAACAAAGTCAGAACTCAACACAACGGATTTCTTTGTCAATCTTCGTATTTGAAGCAAAGGAGGGCTAATCGTCTTGAATTACGGCCATAGAAAGTCAGGGGATTAGCAGCCATTCAAATTTCCTATTCTTTTTATTGTCCAAGTCACCCAATCAAATGCGTGACAGACTGCCTTTAAAGCATGCAAATGGCAGCAACAAAGGCTAATCAAGAGAAGGCATGTGCAAGGAATGCTGGATCGATGGAAAGACGGGTGGAAATGAGCAAACAAATGAGATGACATGAAAGCCATCTTTAAATTCTGCAGTATGATTCGAGTGAAACGGCTGACAGCAAGACACGCAGAAGACTTGACTGAATGCTTTGTAAAGAAGCTGGCTTCATTTTGCGCATTCATCGATCGAATTACTGCCTATTAGATGTCACGTGAGAAATGCGATAAAGCAAATAACTCAAGTAAACCCTTCAATTACTATGTAAACTAAACTTCCATCAAATAAAAACAGAAAAATAAGATATTTATGTTCGATATTAAAATCTTCTTCATTTAAACTAGACCCGAGGAGAGCCGAGTATTTATACATACCTAACGACAGAAAATCTAAATTCGTAATAAAATTTTTACACAATTTACAGCTGCAGTCAAAAGTAATGTAAGACAGCTAGTGTAAGACAGATTTATAGTCCAGTTTCACCGGTCAACCCACTGTGATGAATCCAACAATAAAACGTCGAGAAAATAATGAAAGACCCTAGGCTTCCCATGATCCTTTCTGGTCTGACAATGAATTTCATACTGTATGAAAAAGATTACGGCCTAGTAATCGCAAGGCTGTGCATTGTCGTTTCAACTTTCAAATGAACGTTATGAAATCATCGCTTTGAACTCAAACAAAAGAAATTCCCAAAAGTAATTGAAGGATCAGGGAAGCTTTTCTCCTGAGAGCCATTCCTTTCTCCATATTCTGTGGTCGAGGTGCGTCGTTTACAGTAACTGTGATTTTTGCTGGTTTGTGCGCATGAAAAGGATCATGGGGAGCAAAGGGTCTTTAAATAATAAAAGATAATGATCATTAATGCGAAGAGGAAAGCTCATCATTTTCCGAATTAGCAATTCAAAATCTCGTAGACTGGGCCTGACCAGGGCTACGTTTATTGGTGTAATAACATTCAACTTTAATGGTAATATTTTTCAATTCATAGTCGGTTGACCAAAATGACATGATTCAATTCATGAATTTCAAAAAATGGAAGTATACCTAAAGTTTTCAAAGATTATTTCAAAACAAACGAAGATTCTCACAAATACGAGACCAGACATAAATCTTACTATAAAATATACAAGTCAAATAAAAAATGGGGAAACAGCATGCTGAAAAACGTTGCAGCTCGTCTCTGGAACGATCTCCCCTCTGGTTTGAAATCAATTCCAAACTCAAAATCCTTTAGTATCAAACTTAAAGAAATACTACTTGATTCTTATTAAATAACAAGTATAATACAAATTACAACCCAAAAATTTGATCAGTAAATTGCTTATTGTCTCAAATATATTGCATTCCCATAAACTCAGTTACACTATAGTACTTAAATTTTTGTATGTTAGAACTAAATATGTATTCTCCTTTGTTTATTCTTATTATTGTTTTGTTAACGGCTCAAGCTAGATAAGCTCTGCTTTTCTTGAGTCGTGTAGAATACAGCTTTATTATATTGTGCTCTGTAGTAGGAATTGTCTTCTACAAAGAAAACTGAATTGAATTGAATTGAATTGAATTCAAAGAATACAGAGAAACAAAGGAATCCCGCAATAAGTCCAGACCAGGACAACTTACCAACTATGATAACTCCTTTGGCTCCAAGTGCTTCCAAACGTCGAACCTATGGACAAATATTTGCAAATAACTTTATTTCAGTTATTGATTTGCAGGTAAATTGAAACTTGGGATATTATCAAATGGAAACAAATACGCAAAAACATCTAGCGTAATAAAATAACGCAACCATTTCTTTCTTACATCAGCAACGAATTTGTTAGATTCAAGTCTGAATTTAGTCTCGTGCTTGTGTCACTTAGGTGTTCTGATAACGAAGTAAGGTATTGCTTCGAAACGTAAAAGATTCTTATTCATTAACTAATTTGTTGCTCAGATTTGCCTCACTTAGAATGTTGGTCTACAACAACAATAGGTGAGGCTTGCGTGAAAGAAAATACTGAGGCAAATCTTCTAAGTATAACCTATGATCAATCACTTTCATTCAAGTAACACGTCAAGGCTCTCAGTAAAAAGGCTGCCCAAAAATTCCATGCTCTTGTTCGAATATCATGCTACATGGACACTAAAAAATTACAGCAATAAATGAGGGCGTTTTTTTGTCTCATTTCAGCTACTGTCCGCTTGTTTGACTGTCCTGTGACAGAGTTTTGAATCATAGAATAAATCATATTCACGAACCAGTATTACGCATTGCGTACAAAGATAACGAGAATTTGTTTGGTTTTCTCTTGGAACAATCTAAATCGGTGCAAATTCATGAAAGGAACCTACAGTTACTCACAACGGAAATTCATAAAATAGAATGCAGTCCGTATCCACCATTCATGAAGGATGTTTTCGTGGAACGAAATTTTAGCTACAGTCTCAGGCCTGGCGATGATGTTCAACTGCAAAAAGTACGAGCTACGTCCTTTGAAGTTGAGTCAATGGGAAGTAAACAATCAAACCGTCTTCCTATTCTTCAAAGAACAAATAAGCTGTTGAAATGATGACAAAATGCACCTATAGGCACTGCAAAGCATATATCCTAAAAGTTGGATCCCTAACAGGATAGATTTTTAACTCTGATTTGTCCTGTAATATATATAAATAGTTTTATTGTAAAAGAACACATCTATTTTTGTGAAAGACGTTTCGATGATAAAATCTACTTAAGGATGTGTTTTTCTTAAACTGTTTTTAAGGATCGCAGTTCAGCCTGCACATAATTTTATTGTAAATTATGTACACAGTATACAGTAGGCCTTAATTAGCTTTAACTTAGCTGTTTATTTTCTAGCCTACTTAAAATAGATATTTAAGAACAACAATAGTGAAATTGTATTCACCTGACTGGAATGAAATGATAATGAAAATGATAATTGTTGCAATACATGTGATTCAATTTTTGGTGAAACTACGTTTCCCTGCAAATAAACCAACTTCTCTAAGTCAGAAAGCTGTCCACAACAATCCACAATGACAGAAAACTGTTTCCTTATTCTGATCTTTGTAGGAAATGTTGTCCTCATTACACTATCAACAAACACCCAATAGCGGGTTTCTCATCGATGCTGTAGAGGATCCCATATCAACATTTGCAACACTATTTCTTCTCGTTAAGCTCGGGAATTAAGACACAATTTTACCTTATCAATAAACATGCATCCTCCTCTCTCTGCAATCACGATTCTGTCTTCCACGTCTTCTGAATTCAAAATGCCCGTGCAGGCACCGAAAGGGTTTGCTTCGACGATTTCACCAACAATCTTAAAATAAAGGAGGAAATCAAAGGTAAGATTTACAAAAAAGACTGTACTGTAGGGTGCGGCAAGGGCAGGGAGACTCATTAAAAAGGGAAATGTTAGACAGGTCATCAAATGAAAACGTACGGAGTTGATGGTCGGAAAGTGAAACAAAGGCCTATTGTTCAAAAGCGATCTTTAAAGGGGCAGTTGCATGAAACGGTAAACAATCCCAGTGCCAGACAAGCCAATACTATCAGTAGAATAAAAAACTCTTGCTTAATCTGGAACAAAAGCAGCTGCGATTTCCCAACAGCGTTTGGATGCTTAGAAAAAGCAACTTGATAAGCCATACGCCCAAATCTGCCTCTATCTCAGCAATCATGGCTGCTATCAAACTTTTGAAGATAGGAGCGAACTCTCAGATACTTGTTTGCCTACAAAGAATCATTATTTTCTTACGTTATCCTACCGACAATACAGGAAAAACCCATAAAAATATGCAAACTTGTGAGAAATATGCCACAACGTTGCAACTGCCCTTTCAAACCAGTCCTCCTTTCAGCCTTCTGGCCACAAGAACAAGCAGGCAGTGCCTGCAAAACGTTTAGAGATTTGATTCCCAAGGAAATTGTTTTCTGCATGGTCGCTTCACAAACATTGTTTGACAAACATATTTTGCTTGTGAGAAGCAGAAAATATTTTGAATTCTTTTCAACATTTCCAAGCAATTTACCTGTCAAGTAGTGTTTTGCAAGTTGACCAACGGGAAGACATTGCTTGCCAAGCAAACTCGAAGTGTTTTAAACATCGGTGGGGTTTTTAAAAATAGGTATTAGGCAGATGGAGGTAAGGATTTTTAGGAGGAGAGGAGTGATTTCAAAATAATTGAGAGACAGCAATATTAAGGCTGATTTACAGTCAGTGGAATTTTCCAAGAGGGTGGAAATTCAATTGCTTGTTGGAGAAAATGTCGCTCTGAAGTTGAATAGATAGTTACGGCTGAGCAACTTTTAATTGTCTAAAATTCTGCCCGCCCGGAGAATTCCGCTGACTGGAAATTGGCCTTTAATTCGAAAACAGGAATTAGATATTGCCAATAGAGCTCTTCGTAATGTGGAGAAAGGGACTAAGGAGAGTGCGGCCCATTCTGACAGCCTTGGCAGCAGTAGGAAAGCAGAGGAACCCCCTCTGCTTCGATGACAAGCTTATGGCTTGCTTCCCGTTTGCATCTTGGTGCAAAATCGAGCTATTTTCGACTTATTTGCACCTTTCAAGAGTTACATGATATTTGTTTAGTATGGTAAGTGTTTTCTTTTGATTATTTAGGCATCTTGCCCATCTTTATTGCATGCATTGACTTCAGGCCTATAGGCCTAAACTGAGCCGCTCGACAGCCACGGACAATACCGGCAAAAGAGTGGCTCAAAAAACAAACTCAAAAATGGGTGAAGGTATGACCAGACGCAAAATAATCCCTAGAAAACACTTACCACAATAAACAAATATTTTGTGACTCTGGAAAGGTGCAAATGAATCGAAAAGAGCTCAAGTTTGCAGGGAGATGCAAGCGAGCCGAAAGGTGGGTATTCACCTGACTTCCAATTGTTGCCAAAGGCTGTCAGAATGGGCCGCGCAGTCCTCAGTCCTTTTTTCTAAATTGCGAATTACGTACTCCGACGTGGTCCGATATGTCTAGTCCAAATTGAGCGGCTCCAGCCCCATATTTCACTTCACCATTGAACGGTGGCGACATGAGCTGCACGAATCGGCGCTTCAGGGCTGCAGCTAAAACGGAATTTACAATGAACATGAATATATAAGTACAAAATAGCGACAAAAATATGTTTGGAAGCCAATTTAAACTGTTAGATAACCTGTAACAAATTCATTAAACTTCCGTTGAATTTCATTGGACACATCTATTCTGATGAAAAAGAAACCTTTGAAAGATTCCAGAAAATTCTGAGACCAGAACATTCCAGATACACTTTGGACGAATTCATTTCTTCTGCGCTTCTTTGTGGTTATGAACGAATGTTCTATGCGTGACATAAAAGATTCTAAATGTAAAGGCAAAGACAATTGCCTATAAATGAACCATGCCTCCAAAAAGAAGGTATTTCTCACTGAGGGGCATATCATTCCATACAAATGTCGCAAACTTATGAAAAAAACTTTTGTTGGAAAAAATTCCCTGAAATCTCTTAAGATCGGTTTACACGGGCGTTTTTTCCTAAATTTTTCTTGAAGTTTTTCTAAACTTTTCAACATTTAGGAAAATTTTTTCACAGTGAAACAACTGACTGGTCTTGGCATTTTCCCGCAGAATTTCTACCACGGTAAATTTCGAACTTATGTGAAATCTATACGTCGTTTTTTACATTACCTATTGTAAGGCAGTCTTTATCGACTGTTCGGTCTACTTTCCTGACAAAGAACATCTGAACGAAGGAATGAGTGAATAAAAAATCCATTGTTCGAGAACATTACAAAGGAGTACCAACAATCCTTCCTGGATTTAAGAGAGAAAGTCTGACCTCAGCCTGACCTCAGCCTCGATCTCAGTCTGACCGGGCTTGACAACATTCTGCTCAGGTAGACTGATACGATCCAATTCTTATCGAAATATTAGGCATTTAAACGATTGGAATAAATTTATCTGGCTGCGAAGTCAAGATGACAAAGACTGCTTAAACTGAATTGTAGCATTCTTGTCAAAATGTTTCAAAATGAAATCCGAGTCAAAATTCTAAATATCCATCTATTTCGCAGTTCATATCCAAGATTCTTCGTTTAATTCCATCTGTATTTAGTTTGTATACCTCATCCAGATGTATCCAAATTTAAGAGCAGATAATTTGATGTATAACAGTGTAGGCCATATCCATTTGCAATTAGGTTGAAGGCCATCTTGGCCTGAGCACTCTTTTTGGAATAAAAAAACACTATCAAAGTACTTATGAATCAAGTTACCAGGATCTCCGGTTCTGGTCTTTGATAGTTGAATCATATCTTGCATAAACTTTATTCCATCAGCGGCATCCTCTGCTGTTAAAGCCTACATAAACAAGGAAATTTTCGGATGAGTAAAAACAAAGCTCGCGTGAAAGACCACTGCTCCGCGGACACGAAGACGATAAATAATATTGGCAAAGATATGACATTAGCAACTATATTATTTGATGGTGACCTGAAGCAAAAATTTTTAACGCAGCAAATGAAAAGCACCGTCAAACGACAAGGAATCCTGTCTAAAATTTCCTTGATATTTCATTTCGTTTCAAGTTAACCACTGATATCAAATATAAGCTGATGACGTTATTTTGTTTGCAAAATATTAAGGCCCTAAGTAATAACAGTTCTTGTAGAATTGACAAGGTTTACTGTGTATAAATATTTCTCTTCTTGCTGTTATTATTATATTAGGATTCTGTATGGAAATATACCTGTATCTGATCTGTGAAAGGTTACAGTTTTTGGAGACACTTCCGCTAAGCAGAATAGATATAAACACATTGTCTTATGAACGGATGTGGCATTTAGAAAAGCTGTCAGTTGAAGAAAGGTCTGTGAGTTGGTTTCCCTTTGGAAACATAGTCAACCTTGTATACTTTCTTGACCTTTTGCAAAATACTTTCTTGACCTATTGCAAAAAATTTTCTCTACAAATCACTTTTAATAGTGAGCATGTTAAAGTCCATTCAAAAATTTAACTTACTGGAATCGATAACTCCGTTCTGAAATGATGAGGCATTTTCTCGAAAGAGCCCCTCCATGCGGGGTGAGTGGCCGAGTGGCTTATACAGTCTTCGTGAATAAAGTTAATTTCGGTCGAGTGAGATCAAACTTCGGCTGGGTGACCTTGGAGGCGTGAACTCACAACTCACCTCGTCGTCCTTCAAAAGCGACGTTAACCTAGGTGTCCCATGCCTGCATATGGCACATACAGTGGACTTAAATTAGCTTTCAGTAGCTAGGAATCCTGACAAACCAACTAAAAACAAATTGAAAACAAACAAACAAAACCTTAAAAACAAGCCTAAAATCGCGTCCAAAGTTTCTGCCTTACAGTAATGACTTTCGGCAATTTCAATCCACTCTCTAATAAGCATACCTAATTGTGGTAATCAAAGCATCTTACCGTGCCTGCTTGATGCATAAGCTGTACTTTTCCATCGTTAGTTTGCATTACCGAGATTCCCATCTCTTTCAGTAACTGCATGTGGACTGTATTGCCAACTTGAAATTGTTCAGCACGCAGTTTTGGCTCCCTGAAACAATATCAAGTCTCATTCAGAACAGGTTTGATAACATGCAAAATCTTCAAAACAACATCCATACGTTTATGTCAGGGGTAAAAACTGCTCTTAGCACTTGGGATAATTGCGTAAAAGATTTCCCGCAATGACACACATCGACTGACATCTAATTTGGACAGACTTTACTTCTACTACCAGTTGCATTCACGTAACTCCTTTCTTCTTTCTCCTATCTCCTTAACTTGTTTTCTCTACTTGTTCTAAGCTGTCTTTACCTCAAAGTTGGTCTTCCACAAAAAAAATTTTCTCGGGTTCTCCCGACTCAAACAGAAGAGCATTTACCCTTGATTGAATCAGGAAACAATTCGGTACGATACCAGGTAGCCATTTTGTCAAATATCACCTTGGCATATTCAAATAGACATGTCAAGCTAACAGGAAGACAGGGAAAGAAGAAAAAGAAAAGGAAGAGGAAAATGAGGCAAGTCCAAACACAAAAAGAAAGGACAAGAAAAAAGGAGTTGACTGTATCTATTAATGGTAGAGAGGATCAAAAAAGGAAGCGGAATCACCAAAACCAAAATACTTGATGAGGCGATTCCTAACAAGCAAACAGACTGTTGTAAGCTTGCACTATTGCAGACAGTATAACAATCACGAGGTGACCAAACAAATACTTCATTCTCTAAATACTATGCACATACTAACCAGTTTTGTGTTGTACAGGAAAATATCAAGCCCGAGGTCTGAACAGTACATACCGAGCTTGCTAGGCATCATGTCGTTTGAGTTTACTGTAAATCTTACAGGCCTACAGCAGCTGCTGTGGCGACAAAATGCGTCCTTGTATCGTATTATACAAAGCTACGGGAAACCCGCGGGAAACGTGCGATTAACCAATAGGAATGGCGGGATTCTGTATTGCGTTGTTTTGAAATTTCAGTCAGGTAATAATAGACTGTACTAATTATCTTGTTCTTGGTCTAACCGTTCAAAGTCGATTAAATTTGTTCGAGTCTATTCTGCAACGACGTAAATCACTTTTCTTGTCGGAAGTTCAATCTTTCGTTTCAAACTTGCTCATGGCTTTCCTTCTCCGGGCGATGATACAACTGCAGCGAGATCAAAACATACCTGTTTGGATCACTTTTAAAAAGATCTTGGCCGTTCTTAGGTGTTGAAGATGCGGTATTACACACAGTTGTAGCAGCAGCTGGTTTTCGATACCCGTTCCTAACAATCCTGGCAAATTCTCTCATGCTAAATCTATCCTTAGCATCATTAGGGCACGTGGACTGATGATTTAATATTTGTTTGCCCGGTTCTGCTGATGGCACGGGAACATCTGTTTCACCCTGCAATGTAATATGAAATTTCAGTGAGAAATTGGTTGTCGTATCAAGAGCATAAGCTGATATCACGAGGTTAATACATGATTATGGCACACGAAAGTCACAAAAACCTGATAAACCAGTTTATCACCGATAAACTAGGATTATCACTTTGATAAATTAGGTTTATCGCGATAAACTAGGTTTATCAATGATAAACTGGGATTATCAACATTTTTTTGATAAACTGGGTTTATCAAAGTGATAAACTCAATTCATCAATGACAAATTTGATAACGTAGGATTATCAACTGATAAACTAGGTTTATCGAATTCTATTGTTTATGAGCTTGCCATTCAGTCTCGCTACCCGCGTGTAATCAAATATACTGTAAGCCAAGGCCTAGCATGTTTTGGCGCGTTTATTGGAACCAGAACATTTTCTTTTCCGGTCTTTTCTTTGGTATTGCATGTGACGAAGGGAATCGACGCCAGATATTGCATTAGAAGGAAAACTTTGAAAATCGTCATCGTCGTCAAAACCGTCCATCATGATACCATCTTCCATTTTGACTTTGTGAGCTCAGCTTGGATAGAATCAGCTTTTGTAAATCTACTGAATATTTGTAATCCTGCTGTAATAAATCAAGGTCAAAATGAGATAGGCAGAAAATCTTTCAAAAGGCCAGTGCAGAGTAGACTCAATTACATGTCGTAGTTTCGCTTTTTGCCTGAACTGATAACGCTACAACTCAATTCCCTACGCTTGTAGAAACGGTAAAGCTCCGCACTGATTCTATATGAAGCCTTTCAGCTGCTCTACAAAGAGTTCGATTCTTTTGGCTTCTATCACTATTTTGTACATTCGAACAATCCACAAAATTTTTATCAATCTGTTGTTCGAGTCGCACTCTTTTCTTTGAATGCAGCTGAAAGCCCAAACAACTTGCTGCTTTTTTCTCATAACCACTGCATCTAAATGCCTTAAACATCAGTTTTCTAGAACTGCTCTACCATTAAACTAGGTATCAGTACTTCGGCAGAGGTTTATTCTTGCAACAATAGCAAAAATCGCCTTCCTCTAAGCCACAATTTAACCAGTAGACGACGGGGCGAAAGAATTTCGTCGCCAATTGACATTTTTTGCCGTTTTTACAGCTCTAGGGAATAGGCCCTCAGTGGAACGACAAAAACAGCAACAAATCAACTCAATGAGATGAGCGTGATTATCAAGTCCTTATAGAGTGAGGCTAGTGCAGAGAGCTATCACATATTTGTTTTAACTGAATGGCTTGAAATTTTAGCTACCTTATCATTGTTATTCTACCGCTGGATTTTTCTGAAATCTTGCATATTTTCAAAATTACAAGTCATAAGATTTCTAAACTGTGTCCTATATAGTTTTTGTAGATATTTATAACCTATGGCTTTCTGGAAAATCAATCCATGTTTCCTTAAAAAATTGTAGAAACTGTTAAAGTGAAGGAAGACTTCTGCAAAATCTATTAAGTCAATCAAAACAATTGGGAAAGGAGATCGTTTGTAACGTTATCATGAATTTATTACAGATGACGAAGTAGACTTGAGGCAAGTCTAAGGTGAAGGTGAAGTTGCGGTTTCAGCGCCAAGCGCGGGGATCTCAGCAGTAGCTAAGCGCTAATCAAGTCAAAAACCCCTCTTCTCGACGCTCAAGTGGTGGGGTTTTACAGGGTATCGAACCCACTCCGACTGACTGTTCTGGCTGAAAAGTCAGAGGATTACACCACATAACATCTTCACCACGATAGCTTCAACTTTCTACAAAAATGTTCTTTAATTCTTCAGAAGGGAAAAACCCTCTAATTCTGATAATATTGAAGACTGCAGTCGAACCTCTACGACGAAAAGTCAAACGATCGAAAAATAGCAAATTAGTTTAACTCGCTTGGAAGCTATTCACTCCAAAAAGAAATAGCAGCAACTTACACAAATTTTTGGGAATATGGATTGTTCATTTCAGGATATACTTTTGACTTTGCCAGGATTTATGAGACCTGTTTTGACAAGTCTACCGTATCCAATTATTTGCACTGTTCTAAGAACTGTTTTAGTACTATTATACGGGACAGTTTTACGTCCTTTGTGGTTTTCTAGCTAAATTACCCGAATGTTAACATATTTCTCAGCGAAACAAAGCAGAACTGAAAGACAGAAGCATTGCTAGACCTTTGTACAATCTGGAAACAGAGACTGGCGGTAGCGCACCCCATTCTGACAGTCCTTGCAACAGTAGGAAATCAAGGAATTCCCCTCCTTGCGGCTCGGTTGCATCTCCCTGCAACTTGAGTTGTTTTCGATTTACTTGCACTTTTCAAGAGTCACACGACACTTGTTCAGACTGGTACGTGTTTCTGTGAATTACCCAGCCATCTGGTCATCCTTTCACATATCGGCGAGTGTATTATGAGCCACTTTATAGCAGGTAATTGTTCTCGGCTGTGAAGCGGCTCAGTTTAGGCCTAACAGATCTACAGGTCTAATTTCAAACTTGCGTGAACAAATGTAATGTGACTCAAAATACACTCACGAATAGGCATGGGGATGGCACGACGCCTAACGAATCCAGATAAAACACTTACCATACCAAACAAATATGATGCAGCTCTTGAAAGGTGCAAATACAGTAAATCTAAAATAACTCAAGTTTGCAGGGAGATGCGACCAAGATGCAGGCCATACGCTGATCACCGAAGCGAAGGGGATTCCCCTAATATCCCGCTGTTACCAAGGCTGTCAGATTGGGCCGCGCTCTCCTCAGTTCCTTCTATCAAATTGCGAAAATACCCATTCAAATATTTGTGTCAATTTAGTTAAAATTCGTGTTAAAACTAACCTTTTTCAGCGGCTTTCGGTCGCTGTCGATTTTCACGCTTGCAAGAGTCAAAGGCAGAAGATGGGCTTCAGTCGTAAATACAAAATTATGAATGTTCAAAATACGTTCAGATTCTTCGGAAAATAACAAATATAGATATTTGAAGGTCTCCGCCAGTACAAAGGAATCCATCCTAAAAAGGAGAACAAACTTAGTAAAAAACAGAGGCCGAAAAATGCTTTCCTTCCAAGAAGACTATCGTCGAAACTTCCTGTGGACATTTTTTGATCTAACACTGATTTAGTGCATTGTACAGCGAACTTCGTGCAAGTTTTAGGTAGAACATAGTTCATATGCTACTTGGTAAAACTTGACATGTTCAGAAGCTAACAATTTAGGTTTAGCTCAAGATGTAATAAAAAAATAAATACAACGAACAAATAAAAAAATGAAAATTACAAATAATGAAATACTTCTTCTGTATGACTGCAAGGTAGGTAGCTAAAAATAGGCATGATAAGTGTAGGTGAGCAACTAAAACATACATGAACTATTCGCTACAACTTTCTTCCATTCTTGAAACAAAAAGCATAATGCACAAAAAGCAACTTGGTTAAGCTAGAAGAGATCTATCACTTTTAACGACCCATGTTTTTTCAAATTCTATTTACAAGCCTCTGCCAATATTTTGTCTAATCAAAGTTACTTTAGCAAATCAATTTTGTTTTCTTCATGACAATTACGAAACGTTTTTGTGCTTCGACGGAAGCATAGAAATTCAAAACTTCAGAATTTTCAAACGAATTCTTCAACCTAAAATCTTTCCAAAAGTTTTCTGGGAACTCCGTTCCCCCCTTCCAACACTTTCTAGGGGTCTGGTACAAAGCTCAATTGATGCATTCATTCTATACAGACATAACCTTTTTCAAGGAGAAGTCAACTAATGTTGAAGAATTAGGACTAGAAGGTTGTTGTTGTAGCTGTATACAAAAGCATAAGAGAAACACTTCGACTACGATGTATAAGTTCTTAAACGATCTTGCACCACAGTACCTAAGTGACCTATTCGTTAGACTATCAGATTTCCATATACGAGAGCAAAGAAGCACTAAAAATGATCTTGCAGTACTGCTAATGCGAACAAGAGGACAAATAATATTCTCTTACCATGGTACAAAATTGTGGAATAAGCTTAACAACAATATCAAAGATACCCCCTACCGTATATCATTTAAATCAAGGTTAAGACAGTTGGGGTACGAAAATCCTCAATTTTGTAGATAGCTTATTGTCACCAGATATATATTCTTTATCTTATATATTTTTAAATAGTCTATTAGGTGCAAGTCACTCATTGCATTTGTACCCTGTATTATCAAAATGTTAAAAAAATTAAAAAATGAAGTGTGACTCACTTGTCTTCATGTGTGAATGTTCTTAAGTCCTGGATTGCAGCGAAACCACATTCAACTCTAGCATGCTGTTCTAATGTTTCTACTATATGTTTGCCAACTTCTAGGTAATATGGATCTTTAGTGGCCTAAAATGCAAATAAGGAAGAGTTTGAATCAGGAAGCGTCTTTAAAAACATCAGGTTTCAGAAAAATATCAACAAATGGTAGAAATGTATCCAAGCCATTTAGTGTATAAATTTTCTCGCTTAACTTTTTGCGGTCACCATGTAGCATCTATGAAACTCTTAAAAAAACCCTGAAATCCTCCAGGTCTTACCTCGTAAAGAAAATATGTACTCTCTGCGAATTCAGGTCTCAATGGATGCTGGGACCAATACAGATCAAAGTTTGTCGTGAAAGCCTGCGAAGGATTCAAAGTAGAAGACAAAATTAAGACATGAAAAGCCAAAGGATAAATCAATACTCTCATACGAGAACTCGCAGTATCTGTTTTCAATGCGAAATGATCTGCAGTTTGAAATGATTGAGGAACCTCTGCATTGGAGAGTAATAAATCAACTCATTGGCAGATCTAAACTCAGAGATTAGTAGGGATATAAACCATGAGTTTGTTTGATGTTCGTATAAGAATTTGTGTTTGTGAAACTGAAGTCCTCTTAACGGCTCTCTAAAGTGGTACACCAAAACATCACTTGTCACAAATGCCCTCAACGACATAAACATCGAATTATAGAGTAACCGCAAATACGTCATTGTAACCTCACTATTACTTCGACTCTAACGCTCACTCTCCATTACGTTCTATATTGCAGTATGTAATGACGTTCCATAACGAAGGGATTCCAGACTCGAAACGCAGTTTGATGATTAACATCACAGTACGGCAACTGACGGCTAGTTCTGTTTAAAACTGGAATTATCAATTTAGGTTTTATTAATTAAATAGTCTGATCATCCAAAAATGTCCTACATTATTATCCTAAATAGTACACATTGAAGGGCAGCACAATAAGAACAGTCGAAGGAAAGTGCTCTTGAAAGACCAGAATGCCTCAATGGGTCAGTATGTGTGTTCATATTCTTGCAATATCATTGCACCCAGATGTCATCAACAGGGTTGGCGGAATTACGGAAGCGGAAGAAAATCTGCGGGCGGAAGATGAAAATTATAACTGCTTTTTGAGGGATGATGATATTTTAGTAGCATCCGCTATTACCAGTAATTAGAAACGTGAGAATTACGGTGGATGTCAGGATGACAAATTCACGGAATCTCCGGCATCTAATCCTTTTGAAACCCTACCTTAATCTGGAACTCATCAATCTGGAAAATTGCAACAACATTGGTATTCAACACTTGACAAGCTTAGACTAACTACTTCAGTCCCAGTTTCCGCTTCGTTCATTGAATTGGATGCCGCCACTGCGCTTCATCTGGGCCTGATAATCAAACTAACTGAAAATACAGCCAAAATCGCCGCAAAAGTGGCGCGACCAATGAGATTGCAGAGTTGCAAACAACAATTGACTGTGTTCAAACTGACCAATAGGATATCAACATTTCAGCCTCATTCCCAAACTCAGCCTCCTTTTAGTCACGAGGCTTCAAAAGTGATGAAACATGCAAGGATTGCTGTCGATTGTTTTGGTGAAATCCGAAGAATAATTTGGCCGTTAAAAGCAGATTTCCCATGCCAAAGTGAAGGAATCTCCAAGTGGTACATAGAAAAAGCATTTATCTTGACGCAGGTTGGTTTTGTCTTCTTTTCAACCCCAACTAAATACGAATTTCAGGCGTTTTAGAATTGGTGAGTTGTGGTCGTGTAGAATGGGCCTAAGGTCTGTTCTTCCGAAATCAATGCGAGGCTCATCAATTTCTGGCTGGATTTTCGATTGGTTTGATTATGTTGTAGCGATTATTAGCCTATCTAGGAGCGAGACTACGACGTTTCTCGTAAGTCTATGGCAAGCCTACTTCACTCAAATAAAAAGAGCCTTTCCAAATGTCCTATTGCTGCAGAAGAAGGGTATCTCCAAAGTGATTGGGTAGTCAAGGAAAAAACTTCACGTTGACTCAATAAACGGGAGGCAGCTACAGTCATATTTCAAACTGTCAGCTGAAATTCCAATACTCCTACCAAAATGAATTCTTTTAGTTCTCTCGTCAAGTTACTCAAAGTGAAACAAGTATGAATTTTCAAGAAAAGAAATTTCAAGAAAGAAATACCTCCGGAAGAAATTTGTGTTTCCTTGCCACTTCGTATAGCATTTCATGTGTTTCAATTGCTGGCTTCAAGTCTCCCATTAGAACCTGGAAGATGAATTTTTTCTTTAGCCAAAGACATATGTCATCTTACAGATGGACGATTCGATGCCGTCCAGAATCTACGTTAAAAGTGATAAAAACCATGTATGAATGAATGAATGAATGAATGAATGAATGAATGAATGAATGAATGAATGAATGGATGGATGGATGGATGGATGGATGGATGGATGGATGGATGGATGGATGGATGGATGGATGGATACATGAATAGACGAATGGATGAACGAAAGAAAGATTAAATGAATTAAAGAATGAATCCGCTACAGGAAGGAAACAGTTAGAGGAACTTTTGCTGTTGTTGCTGCATCTCTGCTTTTCATCGATGAGAATTACTCTGGTTTGCTACATACGGTAAAACGGTACATACGGTAAAAAATCTAAGGTGAGAGAAATTCAATGCGGCATACCCCAAGGTTCTTGCTTAGGCCCCCTTCTCTTCATAATATATCTAAATGATTTTGAACGTAGCCTAGAATTTTCGAAGGCAAATATCTATGCTGATGATACTAATGTGACAATAGCATCAAATGACATCGAGAAATTAGTAGCGGATGCGCAAGAGGAGTTACTTAACATTTCTGAATGGCTGAGAGTAAATAAGCTTAGTCCTAACCCCTCAAAAACAGAGTACTTGATTATAGGCCACCCTCGGAAAACAAAAGATGTAAATATACCGAATGGGTTAAAGTTGAATGACTCTGAAATCAAACGAGTTTCCAAAACCAAATCGTTAGGAGTAATGGTTGATGAAAATCTGAAATGGGACGAGCAATTTAAAACTGTTAAGAACAAGATTTGTGGGGGACTTGCTTCACTGAAGAAACTGAAAAATATCCTCCCTCAGTCGAAGCTATGTAGTGTATATTACGCTATTGTTGAAAGTCACCTACGCTACGCAGATGTAATCTGGGGCAGTCTTCCAACGAGAAAACTCGAAGCTCTCCAACGATTACAAAATAGAGCCCAGTCGATAATCGAAAATGCCAGATTAAAAGACAACTGGTCCTGTGATTGGCTGAACGTCAATAATCTTATTTCCTTTGATCGGTCAGTTATGACCTATAAGATTATGAATAAACTAAGCCCTGAAAGCCTTTGGGACAAATTTGAGCAAAGATCAATGCACTCAAGCTATGTAACAAGAAACTGCCATGATCTTCAGATCCCAAGGCTAAATACAGAACATGCAAAAAAGGGCTTTAAATATTCGGCTCTAAAAATGTGGAATGACACGCCTGTTGATATACGAGAGGCCCCAACTCTCGGTTGCTTTAAAAAACAATTGAAAGCACACCTACTGGCTGATCAAAAACCTTAACTTCAAAACACGACCCCCTGGAAGAACAGCAATATTAACATTTGGAAATTTTTCGTTAGTTTTAAGATTGTATATAAGTATTATTAGATGCTGAAGGGTTTAATTTTCGTGTATAAATATTTATTCATATCATATCATATATACAAATGTACAAGTAAACTAATCTTATCGCTGGAAAGGAAGAAAATGAATTTATGTTGGTTCTTGTTGGTTCTCTGTATAGTTTTAGAAATCCATAAAACTGAAAACAAAGCAACATTTTCTTTCTATTACGCTGTAGTCAGCATATAACACTTCCCAACGTCAACTAAAGGCTATTCTAAATTAACAATACTCTTCTTAGTATATATAATCCAGAGCGTTCAATTGAGGTATCCTCATGCAAAGGCAGCAAACATCCCTGAAAGATAACTGAAGATCATCATTGGTATCAAGATAGTTGTTGTTGCGGTCGAATCTTCTTGGTTTATCACAATGGGGTAACGCTGTTCAAGAGGTGGGTGGAGTGGGGGATTAAGAAAACCAGGAAAAATCAGCTACGTATTTGATAAGGGCCCGGTTAGTCTAAACTCCGATTAAGCCAACGCAGGATTAGGGCTAAACCTAGGTCTACTAGCTTAATCCCTAGTTTGCTAATCGGTGTACAAAGGAGCGTTGTTGAAAGGCGCATTACGATTATGCCTTTCTCAAAGTTCGATCAATTCAAAAAGGACGAATAAAAACTCACATTCGAACACGGACAGCACCGAATACCTTCGTCTGCATTCTGAAATGGCTTCATGCTAGACGTCCTTATTACTTGTTGCTTTTTGCTATTTACGTTCCCATTTTCGTTACGAAGGGCCCTCACGCATTCCTGACCATAAACCATAGAATAATAGCTGTTTCTGTCGTGCAATATTGCAATGCCAACATTCTTTGTCTCTTGTAGAACTATTGTTAATTTTTGAAATTAGAAATCCCCCATTTTCTTAGGCCAATACATCTACCAAGCAAGACTAAACCTTATAAGGACAACCTGTAACTTTGGACAACCTAAATCTAAATAAGGACAACTTGTAACAATAATGTTCAACCTTATAAGGACAATAACGATACAGTTTAACTGCATAACCTTATAAGGACTTAAGCTTCCGCTATAAATTGAGGTTACTCTTAAAAATCTAATCATTTGCTCTGAAGATGCCCTAGTGGACAAAACTACTCAGCGAGGAATAAAAAATAAATGCGCAAAAGATCAACTTGACGCCTGCTTTCTTATGTTGTTGCATCTTCTTCAATCGCACGCTTTATACCAAGCAAGATTAGACTTGATACACAAAATTTTCCCGGATTAGCCTAAATCGGGCTTCAAGCTACGCAGTGGCATCGGAGGAGAGATTTTACTCGCGGGTTAAGGTATATAAGATCAGACTAGTCCTAATCGGAGTTTTGAGCAGCCGGGTCAAAAAGTATGTTAGCCCACAAAAGATTTTGCAATAAGATAAAAGGTAGGAGCCATAAGAAAAGAATATATAGGACAATTCAACAAATAACAATAATAAAAAGCCACGAAGGAATATTCAGCTAAGACGAAATTTCTACTTAAACCTTTTACTGAAGAGAAAACGCTTATAATAATCCAAAGGGCAACAAACAAACCTGAAGCCCTGGCCAGAAAGCTTGCAATGAATCTACAAATGATCTGATTGGTCGATCAGGTTGATGCATCAATACATCAAGCATCATTGCTCCTTGTTTGATGTACTTGTTTATTGCTGCGTAATGCTATGGTAAAGAGGACAAGGATAAATATGTCTCCATTTGAGTCTGGAAAACTTAAGGCGAAACGTTTTTAGCTGGTCAAGATTAACTTTGGGGTGAATGAAAAATTAGCACAATAAACGAACGAAGAGAAATGGAGACGGAGAACCAACGGAGGTTAAATGTATACAAAAAGAAAAGCTATAACCAATAAACTGTCAACATACTTCATGCTATTTATCATTGGAGAAATCCTATGGTACAGATGCTTAAAATCGTTGAATTTGTGTAGTTTTAAAGCGGTTTCAGGTTTCCCTTTATTTTTCACTGCAATTTCCTTTAAACAACCTCTAGTTTTCATCACTTTGCGAACTCTTAGACTCCTCATCAACTTAGCACTAAACCTGTGACACCCTTAGTTACTTTGCTTGCAAGCTGGTTCAGTACAGCCAAATGTGAATAAATGTAGGTTTCTATGATTCTCTCTATAAACAAGAATTTTCCATATCCCAAGGCAAACACAAGAAATACTTACTCGATTAAACTTCTCCAAATATGATTTATCTCCTAACAGAATGTAGGCTTTTAAACAATATTCGTAATAAGAGTCAATGCCTGCACCGATACCACTATCTGCAAAAGGGAAAAATATCAAAGCATTCTTTTGCAGAATGAATGGAAACTTGCTTTCCACAGAGCTTCCTTGAAGAAATCGTTTGAAGTGGCTGCTCCGTTCAGCAAGATATATCTAAGCCACATTTTCTTTGACAAAGCCGCACAAAGGGGCTGTGTTAAAACGACTTGGTCTTATCTGCTGTTAGTTCGGAATGGATCACTAAGACCTCGTTCACAAGAGAGAAAACTTGATTGATCCAGAGGGGGATCGAACCCAAACTGGTAAAGGATCAATCAGGATCGAAACGCTATCCTTGCTAGTTTGTCACCATTTTAACGGAGCAAACCGTTTGGGGTCGACCCCGTCATAGCACCATGTAAACCGCTGGATCGATTCTAAACTAGCCTGCGTGCAAACTATACCCTAGAAAATGGTATAGTCTGCGCAACGCCGCTCGCTGTTGTGTAATGCGTGCTTCAGCATCTATGTGATAACAAAGAAAATGCATTGTTGTAACAGCCAATAATATCGCTTTCCTGCGATACAAGGAAGCAATCAGATTTGAGAACGGCTATCATGTGATTAAATCTCAGGTGTCGCTTTGTTCTCTAAGCAAATTACGTTAACAACACAATACTGTGGAATTTTAAGTGCCCTGCGGCAGACAATACACGGACGCTAAAAGTAGAAAGGGCCGTTCAAACTGCTATTAAAATGAAATGCTGACTCATACAATACGCGATATTGAGCGGCGTTGCGCAGACTATACGTTTTCCCTGGGTATTGTCTGCACGCAGGCTATCCTAAACTGGAACAGATAGGAAATGATGCTGATCCCGTGTTTGTGATCTTTTGTTTGGATTCAAGAGCTCCTTTGGTTTCTGCGCCCCTTGGTTTTTAAACAAACAGGAGAAAACAAAGGGCATAGTTCTTGTTGTATTACGTAAGTGGAAACCATTGCTAGGATGCATAAGGTGGAAATCAAAGCAGATCCATCTGGGTCCAATCCTATGTAAATGCAAAACATTTTGGGAGTGATCTCGTGTAAACACACCTGTAAGATTCTGGGATCGATCCCAAACTGGATCGATCCAGTTTTCTCTCGTACAAACGGGGTCTAAGTCTTGCTGGGGTGAAGAAACTTCATATCTTTGATAGGATTTTTGCTTCCCCTTCTTTACTTGAAACTTTTACCCCCTCCCTCCAAAAGAGCAGAAAAGAATTATTTTCCCACTTCCAAATACTCGTCACATCTGTTTCCATCGGGATACAGTTTCATTCTAAATGACGAAAGAAAGAGCACCGAGCGGACGCAAGTATTAGCATGTAATAACTACTTCAAGAAGAACCATATAGTTTCAGAAATAAGCAAGGTTTCACTTTAAAACAGACCAACTGTTTTTACTAGAATTGAATTGAATGTAGTTCAAACTAACTTCACACCCCATACGAGAAAGCAGAATTTGTTCGTCACTCAGCAAACAAAATATTGGGAAAAAATTTTAAGCAAATTACCAAATATACAAAAGAACAACTTCAGTTCAAAACTCGTTACAAGGAACTCTGCGTACGAATGAAGTCGCAGTTAGAGATCAACTCGCGTATTTTTACTAAGAGATATAATGAAATGCGGTTATGAGCAAGGAAGAAGATACTATGAAGACAGAAGTGAAATGAATTCTTACCACGACGAATCCAGTCCCCGTTATGTATGTCAATAACAGTGCCAACTAAATCACTACTTCGACTGCGATAATGCCAGATCGCTTCCATAGCTTTGTGGGCTTTTTGCTGCAATGAACAATGGCGATAGAGATATAGAAATGGAAAATATCGACCTGCCGTAACACTTTGGCAAGACAGAACACTGCACCACCGCCAAAGTAAGAAAGCTTTGAAAGTAATGTCCAATAAAGTGGAGTTTGAAAATATTTTTGTCTGCAATAGGCGTTTCAAATAATCTGATTGTGGATAGCCAAAAGAACAGATCTTGCTACGATAAAACTGCTAATAGACCTCTTGGCTATTCTAAAGAGGAGTCTGGATCGAGTGGGATTTTCATAGATTTTGTGGAAATCTGACAAATAGATCTTAGCTGTTCGAAAAGAGAATCGGAATGGACGATACTTTGATACATTTTATAGAATTTTGGAAAGTACACTATAACGTTAGAAGCTCTACCGCCATTTAATTAGGCCTTTCATATAATCCACTGTTTAATACCGTTTTGTGATCAACCAATTCTTAGTAGATTATCAACTACACTGTACACAATAGGCCTTTTAGCTATTCTACAAAAGAGCCTGGATCGAGCAATATTTTTATACAATTTTATACACGAGGCTCAATTGAGTGGCGCTAGAGCTTCGACCGCAATTGTGCACATTCGAAAATTCTACAAATTGTTATGAAATGTCGCTCGATCCATATTCGTTTTCAGAATGGCTAAAATGTCTATTTTCCACCACTTGTGTGAATTCTTTATTATGCTTAGTGACACATGAATTTCATCAGAAATCTATTTTTGTCTTCATAGTTACTTTTTTGCCCATGCGCTATTGTTAGAGTATCTCTTACTTCATAGATTGAATCGCCAGTAAGTCTGCTTAAAGCAGCGAATTCCATAATCATCGTACCACCACATGCTGTACACGTGTCTTTCTCATCAACAATACGAGACATCGGATGATGAACTCCATACAACAGATTAACCTGAAACCAAAATCATTAAAGCTAGACCACGTTCACACCATGTTGACACATTTTGAAACGGCAAAAATAGTGACCGCACTAGAACTTTAGCTAGCGTTCATACGATGCCGGCAGGATTCGAAAACGACTGAAATCACGATGCAGCCATTGCCTTTGCATTTCTGTGTCAAACAAGCAGGATTTCCACGACAAAGAAACTTATCTAGGCCTGAAAGAATAAATCAGCTTCGTCTTAAAAGCGTCGAAAAACGTTATGCTTTAATCATTTTCGACTGTCTAACCGATTTCGAATTGTGTCAAACACTCTTACATTTTCAAATTCTGCCGTTTTCAGATTGTGCCGGCAAAAATTGCCTTTTTGGTGTGAACGGAAGGCCGGTTCGTAACAATTTTATGGTTTTTTCACATTGTAAGCAATGTTAGACGAAACTGGTTCCACTAATCACACGTCTCGCTCTCGCACAAAGTTACTTGACCATATAGAATGTACAACATAAAAAGCCAATAATGTTGCCTCACTGCAATATAGCAACAGCGACAGAATCACAGGGGGGTCTCAGCTAAATTTTGGGTAGGGGTGTGCCACCCACACCTTCAAAATGGAGCCGTTGGCTAGACCAATTTTTGAGAAAATGGTAACCTTGGCTAGACTAATTTCTACATCAAAAGTGCCCTGAGTTGGCCTTTTCTGGAATAACTTGCCAAATTTTCGCATTCTCTGGACCAAAATATAAAAAATGGGTTTATTTACAGGCATACCGAAGTTTTCATTTCTTTGATCAAAACTTCCAAAAAGTATACCCTTGCCCAGACTGAAATCGACTAAAATTGCCAAAAAGTATACCCTTGGCTAGACTAGAAGTCTGAAATAGTATACCCTTGTGGGCGGCACACCCCTAGGTACCTTATACCATGAAAGAACCCCCCCCCCCTCCCACCTTCGTGGACAGAATTTCCGATGTTGTCATAGCGGCACATTCCTGTTTTGGAGCATGATGAAAGAGACAAAAATAAACAATCAGCCATTTAGTGGTATGAATTTCATTTTTCTTCAATTCAAAGAAAAAGGACTGCTGTTTTTATGTTGAAGTTAGGAAACAGAAACAGCATAAATTGCCCCCAATAAAGCTACTCAGGCTCCATAATACGCGATTGTGTCACCTATGGTTCTTTTAAGCAGGGTTTTATCATAATGCATTATTTGGCAATGCAACAAAATACTTGAGAAATGCATGCAGCTTTGCAACAAATTTTCTAAAGAGCAAACGAATAAGAAAGATGTATCAAGCAGCAAAGAAATGAATCTGATAGATTACTAACCCTTGGATAAGGTATGCCAGTTGAAGTGTTGAAAGCGACTAATAGCCTATCTGCTATATCGACAGCCATATCCAATAGCTCAGTCTTATACCATTTCATACCCAGGCCTTTCTCTTGGAGTTCCTTTGAAACGACATGTCCACCAAGAAGCCCACTAAAAGAATATGATTCAGAAATAGTTTGATTTCAACGACTCTAGCAAGAAGATTAAACCTGATCGCAACAGTAGGTTTTATTATTATTATTAATTCTTTATTTAGAGTAGGCTAGTGTAAAATAGCTAAATTAAAGCTAATTAAGGCCTACTAACAAAAAATAACAATGAGAAATAAATTTACAATAAAAAATACTATTCACAAGTTCACATTAAAAACCCTAGATTTGGTAAAAAGATTCGACAAAGCCTACAGTTGCACTTCTCCTCTTTCCATGATTTTATTTGGTTTATTTGGTTTATTTTATTTGGTTTTATTTGGCAAACAGCCAAAGTATTAGCAGTTTTACATCATTTGGTAGCATCTGCCAAAGTTTATGTCCAATAAAAGGTGTGGTTTCAATCCCAAAAGTTTTGGTCCTTGTAATTGGTTGCATAAGACTATTGCCACTTCTTAGGCTGTAAGGCACATCATTAGGTATAAATATGCCCTTCATAATTCAGTGTTTAAGTTTACTTTTGTCTTATAAATTTCGACCAATAGCAACTGTAGGTTTCATTGATGAACCGTCACTGAGTTGTCCCTTTTCAGCAGAGTTTCAAAATCAGACTCGTAGTCTCTGTATGCAATTTGCAATGCTCTTAAGTGTATCTTATTTATGTTATTATTCAAGTTTCTATCGTGAAACATCCACACTAGAGGGCAATAGTTAAACTGGGACATGATAAACCACGTTTTCATTAATAAACCTATTTTTTCCATTTCAATGTATTTTGAAATCCTAGCTAGGCCATGAATTGGATGTGTTGTGGTGCAGTGGTGCAGCCAGAACAGACAAATGGAGTGGCTTGGATATGCAGTTGGGCCCCACCATTTAAGCCTCACCACAGGAGGTAATGGACTTCATTAGTGCCTAGCTACCTCTGTGGTCCCAGCATTTTGCACTAAAAACTGCAACTTCACTTCACTGTCATCTTCATTGAGTGATTTATCTATTTTGCTACCAGGAGAGCCAGAAGAAACTTTCCCTTTTGAAAATTCATAGCACCAAGAGTACTGGCCGGACTTGGGCAGCTTCTGTAACTATACAGTTGGTTCAGTTGGAATTCATGTATATAATTTAAGGGTCAATCGCTCAAAAAATTAGAGATCCAAGACTTTGGATAAACTGAATGACATTACACACTAAAGCTTTCTGCTTACAAATTTCCAAGAGGTTTTCTTGCAGTTATTCTGGGATTCTCTGAAGTAAAGTTCTCAGGTGTCTGAAACAATCTGTGTGCAAATCAATGTGGGATATTGCCCTACCGAGTCTGCTGACTCTGCTACATTTAAAATGTGCCTTTAAGTTGTATATTGAGCATGCCAAAGTAAGAAGACTTCCAAGAATTCAGATGCCCAAAAGGGCATACCTTTGAATATTCTATCTACTGATTGTTCTGTCTTCTGTTTATCTTGGTGAATAAAAACCTGAAAGTTTAAATTGTACTGCCCAAAAGTGGTGAAAATATTCATAATTTTGAAACAGATGGAAGGTGCCTTTGCGCAATGATCTTATCAAACAATGGGTACAGTTTTACTTTTTGGTAATGCTATAGGGTTTCAGAAAGTCAACTCACCCGAGAACCCGTATGTTGGTTTCAAAAACAGATACAACCACATCAGCATCAAACTTGACATCTGAAATTACCAATGTGACAGCCCTCTCAAATTCACTGACATTTCCAAGAACCTACAAGAACAGAAACAGAACTCATAAGCAAGCTGGAAATGATTTTCATAATGTCTGTTTGATTAGGAAACAGCACATCTCTGAGTAAATTAAATGATCTTCCTTAAATATTTCTGCGTGGCAATATTTTCAAAAACACTATATATATATATATATATGTATTGCAAATGGCTGAAAAATGTGAGTATATAATTGCTGTAAGCAGATTCTTTATGGCAGAACCATGATTTGAAGGGGAATGAAACCTCCCTAATAGACCTATTTCACAATCAAATTCAATTTGAGGCAAATGATGTGTGTGATTCCCTTCACAAGAAGAAAGCTACAGTACACAGCATGTATATTTGTTGCAAATACACATATTTAAACCATTCCATACGTTGCTGAGAGCAATGCACATGTTTGGGACTTAGCTCAACATTATATCATGACAAAGGGCGTTCAAGGAAGCATACGGGTCAAATCTTTCAAATCTTTAAAGAGATGGGTGTAAGATTGTATCACATCTTTCTTTGAATTCATGTGCTTGAAAGAAATTTTGGGTAATTTGCTGTAAGTCTACCGTGGCAATTTTTTGATATATTGATTATGATCAAAATGGCGGCATTTTGACTTATTTTGCAAAAATTCATCGAAAATTTTGAAGAAATTAAAATCATCATAAATCTTAAATCGAGAGAAATTGATACAATCTTCAAGAAAACCATAGTTTATGAAGGTCTACAATATGGTCACAAGCACAAATCTGTAGGTCTTTTGGTTGAGGATTTAGAAATTTGATGACATCACAGCCTCAAAATTAATAAATGCCACCATTTTGAAAGTAGTCAAAGTATCAAGAAATTTCCACGGCAAATTTATTGCAAATTACCAGCAGTTCCTTTCAAGCACTTTAATTCAAAGAAAAATGTAATAGAATTTTACACCCACCTTTTTAAAAGATTTGAGCTCTATGCTGTTCAAGGATGTATTTCAGAAGAAACGACATCACTGTGGAATTTTCTATTGTCTGCATTGTGAAGACACAGTGTACACCGAGACATATATTAATGCCACTTTGCAGGAAAGTTAAGTCCTATATATAGTGAGAAAGTAGCCTAGTTCTTCCTGTGGTGCATCGTCAGTGGTGATGCAACTACACTAATGTCACATTACGCATAGAAATTTTGGAGATAAAATGCAATTGGAGAAACTTACAGCAAGTGTATCCAGTGTGTCAACCAATGTCAAAGAAAAGCTGGTGAAAAAGAAGACAAATCATGATATATAAATTATACCTACAATAGTTTTGCACAGTATGAAGCCCTGCCAATAGAAAACCAATTTAAAAGAAACTCAAGCTCTGAACTTTTGAAAAAAGAGAGAACTAAGGATAGAACAATAGGATGAGGTAAAATAATGGGATTCTTAAAGGGGCTGTACTAGCAAAATAGAAAAGTTTTTAATTTCCCTAATGCAGGCAAACAGCAGAAAATACATTGCAAATGAAGATGTTCTCTACATGTTTGAACCCCATAAAATTTACAATGAGTGCAATCAGATTTTTCATGCCATCAATGATTATGAGAATACAACTGGATTCTGAGTGACAGGCTTCAGATGTGTTTAGCCTGAACGAATGAAAGACCACGGACAAGATTAAGACATTCTATTCTATGTACCAATTAGAATGGAATTTCTCATCAAATTTGATGGCATTGGCGAGGTAATCTTCATCTTTGTTCACAAAAAAATTGTACATCACCTTCAGAGGGAGGACTTTAAATGTAAATAAATAAAGTTTGTCCAGTCTACCTACAATAGCATCCTAAAAAACACAAACTTACTTTCCAAGTGATTCATCAATATCTCCTCTGTCTGGTTCACTTCCCCGATATCTTCCCTTGCAACTCAATGGCATCAGCTCATCTGCTGGATAGGCATACCGCTTCAAGACAAAAATTTTAAGGTTAAATACAGTACAGACATTACTGGGAATATTTTGGTAGGTGTGTGGCCAATCTCACTCCTGGTGCATATCAGGCGTGCGATGGAATGCAATTGAAAATCACCACAAATTTCATTAGAGCATGTCTATTGGAATTTTTATTGATTAGAATAATAAACTGTAATCATGTGATAATGACAATCTCGGAGCATAGAGCACGTTCTTATCAGTTTTGAGCCAGAGTAAATGTTCTGATGCTTTTTCGTCTTTTTCTGAACTATCAAGGTTCCAAATAAAATGCTGCATAAGGCAATTATTTTATGTTCTTATGAACGGAGCATTCAGAAACAAGAGATTTGATACTGTAATACAGTGTTGCCAAGGAAATATCACAAGGTAAAAAATTCAAAGATTTCATACTGCAACTTCTTGATACAAGCAGTTAAAACCATCTCTCAAAGTATCAGAATTTGTCAATCTTTTTAAAAGTGATATTACATCATACAGGATTATCTTTTGTACACTAACTTGATGATTATCATCAAATCATTAAGTGCAGTGCAAGATGGTTAAGTGCAAGATTTTAATCCTCATTTGGAAGGAAGAAGTGTGCAATCTATTATTGCACTCTTTGGGAAGAGAAGGCATGTGCCAAGGTGTGCGAGAGCGATCGCACCCCATTCCCAATAAGGCCTGCAGTATATCATGTGAACTAACTTGACAAGAATTCTAAAATTCTTTATAAAGACTTTTCAAGAATTTGTCAAATATTGCTACCAATTCTTGAGTGGTATGAAAGATTGTAAAAATCTTGATCAGGAATACCAAAGAATTCCAGACCCTGAAATGAGCAACCATTAGGCACTTGATTGATCAAGCTCACTCCTAGGTTAGTGTTGTCTTTTGTGGGAAACTGAACGGTAGGTTGTGGAAAAATAAGCTACAGTTTGTTTTGGCTGAAATTTTTTCAGCTAAAATAAAATCAAACAATTAATCAATCAGTGAAAAGGACTAAACCAAATAAACAAACAGGCCCTGAGTTCAGCCTCTTTGACCTCCCAGATATTCTTATCAGAATAGGAAAAATTCCCGAAAATTTAAGAAAAATTTGGAAACAGAAAATGAAAGAAACAGAAGGGAACTTTTCAAAGGAAACAACTGTGGTGAACACTAAACATAAAATGGCCAAGAATAATCTAAATTTGGGATCTTTATGACATGAAACAGTAGAAAAATGGAACAAAGAAATTAAAAGGAGACCCAAAGGCAAACCAAAACTGACTTGGCTAGGCCTCATCAACAAATATCTAGGAGGCCAAGGCCTGAATGTAAAAGACCTAAACAAAGTAAAGGAATTGGCAAATAATAGAAGCACTTGAAGTGGCATAATTAGCGGAAATTAAGATGATGGTTTCTGTGCTTAGCTACTATGCTTCATATGGCAATCCCCACAAACTGCATTGCCTTTAGTTCTTGGAACAGCCAGAGAATTTGCTGATAGATAAAAATCACAGGGGAATCCAAACCGATGCAAAAAATGGTATGGTGATGAGGAGCCTTTAACTGAGATCCATTGTGCATTAAGAATCTTCAACGATTCAAAAGGAACCTTATCAAAATACAATCCATCTTTGTGAAAGTTCCTCATCAACATTTGTATTGTAATCACTTATTGAAAACATTTTATCAAACTTACCATGTATGAGCCATAGGCATGATGGAACATTTCCAGTACTTTATCTCTAAAAATGAAAGAAAAATGTGATGGGGAACTGAATGTCTGAAAGCAACAATTGACTGAGACCTGACCTCTTACATGCAATTTTAAAACATGGAACAAAACAACATTTGCAAAGCTCAAACTCTTGGTCCGCAGAATTTTTCATAACTTTGACCCCTAGGATATCTGGATTGAAAAGACAAGAAACATTTAAAATCCGCATCTTCAATCTTCCCTGTGCCACTCAAAATTGGCCTGATACTTTCTCATCTGATCAAGAGCACTTGAAAAGCGGTGGATAACTTAGTATTCATAGAAATTCAATTTTTTAATTGAATTTATGCTTTTACTGAAACAATTGATATGTACAAATGGCACATCAATGTTGTTTTATAATAAAACAATAGCTTTGGTTCCCACCAAATTCTTTGAAACTGTCTGAGTAAGAAAAATTGTTAATACTTGTTTTGTGGTACTTTTGATGAAAACAAACATAAACTTTTTCGAACCCTACAGTATAAAAAATCTAACAAACTAACAAGAAACATTTGGTTGCAAAATTGACCTAAAAGTTAAGGGATTGGCTACAACAGACTCCAAGTCTTTTGCTATACCTAGCAGTTTTTCTAACTAAAACCTGATGAGGTGCTATTCAAATTCAGTAGTAGCCCTTTCCAGGATTTCTTAAACTTTTTGGTTTTATATGAATAAATGAAAACATTTGAAAGTAAATAAATTACTTTAGCTCTGATTTCTCTGCTTGCGTTACATCGCATTTTGTGTTGTCTATCACAGCCAGTAGGACAGCGACCAGTAGCAACTTGAAGACGCCATGATGAAAACAAACTGCCGACTTCATGGCCTTCTTCTCAGGGTGTGAAAGGCAGAGGAGATATGACGAAAGATCTGTTGAGTCTTCGATCTTTCTCTTACATGGTTTAACGTCTTTGGTTGCTCATCGTGCTCTTCAAGTATGATAAAATACGCCGGTTTTCTTTGCGAATTTCTTCCTGCCTTCTGTGGCCTAAGTTCTGTTTCGCTGGTGACCAAACTCCTTTGGAAGAATGAGAAACATTGATTGCGTACTCGCCCCAGGCTCTTTATATCCCCATTCAAAGTTGGGACCCTTTTCCCTTGTACCAAAAGTTTCATGAGACAGGAAAATCCTTTGTGCAAATTAGGGCCCAAATTTCAATGGGAATACTTTAAAGTCAAACTGAACGATGTCGAAAACGCACTGCAGAATACAAACTGTTATCTGTTCAGCCATGGAGCAAGGGCAAATTTTGAAAACATCTTATACATGCAATGCAGGTTTACGAAAGGACAAAGCGATTTGCTTTCCTTTGGTCTAAGAACATTCGGGGAGTGCCGATGGAAAATCTGACAAGCTAGCCTGTCCCAGAGTCAAATTCCTGAAAATGGTAACGTGTCCCGGAATCAAATGTTTCTTCAGACAAAATTGTGCCCTGCAAAGAACATTTGCAAGAAATTTATCCAAAGATGTGGAAATGTTGCCATCCAAGCGATTTGAATCACATTCGCAGAATGCAAATGGCCTAAAACGATCTTTCGGAGTAAAAAATAATAAATATGGACGTCATGGAGTCGATTTTTACAAAAATGATACCCTGTCCCGGAGTCCGAATCCTGAAAATACTCTTTTCAGCGGCACCTCTCTGAAGACTTCACTATCCAGTGCAAAGGAAAGCTAGTGGAAAGTGATGTGTCCACGCAGGCTTGGTGTGCTTTATACGTCTTTCCGTAAGAATCTCCTTGTATTATGTATTATTACTAAGATGGCAAAAATTTGAAGAAATTCTGGTACTATGTCTGAGAAGTAAAGAAAATTTTAAGACTTCATGGTAAATAACATGTCATCTTGCCCTCATCCTTGAGTAATGGTTACACTAGCCGCCTTTGTTTTGAAAGTGACAGAGGGGACAGCCGGAGTACTTTTTATTCCGAATGTTGATATATCTGCAGCAGTATTAGAGACTGCATAATAATTCATGCATTTAAACAAGAAACAAATCAAGAAACTTTTGCATTAAAATACAAAAAATTCTCATGTTCATGTTCAATTAGAAACTTTTAGTACTACCACGGCCTGATCCAAATTTCTTCTAAAAACGCTCAGCCGCAGCTCAGAAGCCCATCGACGAACCACAAACTGGGAACTGGAGCCTAAGCAGAAGAACAACAGTAGGTTTTACCATCTTGGTAAAACAAATAAATCAATATAAACATTGTTTATTAAACAACTAACCTTTCTCGGAAACGATAGAACAAAATTCTCTCTAGTTTCGACGTTTCCAAACATGTACATCAAGCAGAATGTCGATCTGAAAGAGTCCGTGGTAGAAAGTGTTTTTGTACTACTTAGCAACCACGCCCTCCCGCCCCACAGCTAAGAACATCGTAGAGAGACCCTGGTCACCATTTTTGACTTTGATGTCCCCAAGGGTGGATCCTCAATTGAACATCGATAATTTTAAACTGACTTGGGAGTTGGCATGAGCCTAAAAAGATTCATCCGGTGATTAGTCTATCGTTTGAGAATTGAATTTTTCTTCTAACTTCTCGTAGAAAAATGCGAAAAATTGAAACGAAATATATCAACGCCGTTCCACGCTTGTAAAGTTAACTTTTGATAGGAAACAGCTTTTACGGCTTGGTTCGGTTCAAGCTCGGTTCAGTCGTTAAGGTCGTGCAGAAGGACCTAGAAGACAAAGGAATCAAACCCGAGTCTTTGTCTTTTGGGTCTTTTTGCACGCCCCTACGACCCAAACGACCTAGTGTTAATCAGAAACTGTGAGAAACTGTGCTAACTTGGATTGAAAAACTGAAAATCTTTTGTACTTTGCAGCTATACTGCGTGAAGTGCAAAAAACTCAACTTTAAAATCGCCAAAAAATTACAAATTCCCAGGCATAAACTTAGACATTTCATCAACTCTTCAGTCACAGTTTGATGCCAACCAGGGGCTTACGCAGCACTGAAAAGAGTGAGGGTTATGGGGCGTTGCCCCAGAAAAGCTTTAGTGACTACACTCTCCAGACGCACGGAAAATGAAGGAAACGCCCTTTTTAGTTACATTTTGCATCGTAAACATAGCTGCAATTAACAAAACAATAGGCAGATAGTTTCGTTAAATTCGCAATGTGAATTTATACCCATCACAGAAAGTTCCATCACAGAAAGTTACTTGCTGATGTCACAAATTGAATTATTTTATGCAAGTTATGGTACGGGCTCTTCTCTTCATATGAATTTGATGAGATTTTTTCAGCAATGGTAGCAAACAGGGAGAGCCCTATAGCCAGCAGCATGTACAAGCTGGGGAAGTTGAAATGAGTTGGATAAGCCCCCAGGAAAATCTTTGAGCATACGCATTCTTCTTTGGCTTAGAATGCCTCTTCCGGCAGGGTCCAAGCATTTCTTAGAAACCCAAACGTTGCTACCAAACCTTGAAAAACCATTCGCTGCTTGGTCTTCAAAAATCTCAGAGACCGCTTCTTTGGTGACAGATCTGCCTTGCCCCTACCATATATCTATGCCCCCACCAATTTCATTACGTTTTTGTGGGAATCTTGAGGACCATCTTTTTGAAAAATGGGGTGAAGTATTTTTGTCGCAAGCATTTGCTTTGCTCCCATATTTGCCTGGAGCAAAGCGCTTGGCAGTTTCCTGCGTTCTTTTACTACAAGATAACCGGAGGCCTTAGAGTTAGTCGAAGAAATTAAGCTTATATACAATGACGAACTCTTGATATAATCACTAATCCAATACATTCGACTTCCAAATACATGTGCTTCTATCCCAATTGTTCCTAGCGTATGCGCTTCTCAATTTGTTCGTGTTGCGTGAGTTTGATTTCGTTCATATTCGTGAGTGTGCGTTTTGCTTGAAGTTCTTACTGTTGTCATACCTCGTCTGTTGCATCTGATCTGTTGTGCGTCTCTCTTATGTTGCCAAGCAGTGAGCTTTTATCTACCCATGTGACGAAGGGCCACAGGGTGCTCACAAGCGAATGCGAGGCGTCCAAAAATAAAAATGCAAAATACATCATGGGGGTCTGGACCCCCATTCTCCCCCTTAAGTCTGCTGCTGATGTCACCATAAGATTGAAAGGCTTCATTGCGCCAAGAAAAGTTGCCGTTGGCGTTAATGGTATCTATCTAAAATGCTTCTTTCTAGACTGATGACGATGAGTCTCTTGTTGCCTTGTGCTCTTTGACCTGATGATGGCGCTTCAGGCAATAGAGACTCATAGTATTACTCTGAAAAACTTGGCCCTATCTAGGCCCAAACTTCGCAATTCCTTACGTAACAATCAGATTGCGAGATTTGTGAATTACTATTGTTAAGGTGTAAATGTGATAGAATGTTCGATTCGATTGAAGAATCGAAAACACTCCCACGGGATGGAGATTCGAAGCCAGGATTCATGATTGATGATTGAAGAAAATAGGGCCAAGTTTTTCACTGTTTCATTATGAGTCCCTCTTGAGCAAGGTTTACCGCAGGGATATAAGGCACTCATCGTCATAAGTCTAGCTTCTTTCTACTACCCTGGGTACGAGACTCTCTCAAAAAAGAAACTTTTCTTTTTCTTGTTGAGAGAGTCTTGTAACCAGGGTATATGTCTATCTACTAATGACGATTACTTCCTCTCATGGTTTCACATGAAATTTGATACAAAGACAGAATATACTGAAAACCGAAAACAAAGGCAGAACCATTTGGTCAACTCAAAAGGGCTTGCGGAAGCACCCGTTTATCGGCACAACTTTTCGAAAGAAACCTTTCGAAACGGATGTCAAAATCTTGACCTTGCGCAGGCGCAGGAGATCAAGGGGAGATTTATTGCAGGCGCAGGCGCAGGAGATTTATTGTTCTTTTCCAAAACGAGATCCAAACAAAACGAAAATAAAATGGACGACGAGGAACTGGAAGAATTATACTTGACTTGGAAATCCGAGGTTTTAAAAGAATTACGTCCATTTCTGGTGGATAATCTTGAGCCCCAAAAACTGTTTGCCTACCTAAGGTCATGTCAAGTCCTAGATTCTGATGATCAAGAGGATATCGAAGCAGAACGGACGAGAAGACGAAAGAATGAAAGACTTTTGGATCACATCAAAAATCGTGGCGCAGATGGGTTTGATAATTTGTGTGAAGCAATTAGAAGGAATACGACCCAACTGTTCATTCTTAGGAAAATATTGAATTTGTTTCAAAAGAAGAAAGATAACTGTTCGGGTTCGTTGACAGAAACTCAGAAAACATTTAGATATTAATTCAGATTTAAGCAATAAGTTGTTCGAAGTACGATCCATCACAGAAATCCACCACACACGAGATGCTGGAGCGAAACTGGGATCAGGTGTGCAGAGTTTAGCACACCAAAGATTTTCCATAGGGCCTACTGGGGTAAATGGGTACTAAATGGACTGTTAGGGTGTAAAATCTGGATAAATTTATGTTGATTTATTAGTTCCAGGTCAAATTTTTACCAGCAATCAGCTTTACAAATTTACCCCCAGCCTACCCATTTTACCCAAGCGGACCATAAGCTCTTCAGAATAAACAGACAGAGGAGAACGAAAGAAATTTCTCCATGAAAGATCTTGTTGAAAAGTGCCATGCTCTGCAGTCCAGAGTTGCATGTGGCATAGCAACACACTAGGTTGAAAAGTTTTGCCAACTGCCAGACTGTAAAGTTTTTTCAATGCGCAGAGAACATTGGTTTTGACTCCGAAAAATTGCGCAGAAGAAATTCTATCGCAAACCATTTGTGCGCGGATTTTAACGCAAAATACTGCATTTGCGCCTGGATCTCCGCTGCATCCTTACTCAACGAGGCCCTCGCCGCGACTATCTCTCGCATTACTCTTGTCCTTGCTTCATAAAACCATCCAGACCAAGAGTAGAGCTACAAGGATTGTATTGAAAACACTCCATTCTTGGAGGAAGCAAAAGTTTCAAGCCTTTTTTTTAAACTGCGCGGGTAACGCAGCAAATTGGATGGAAAACCTGCGTGGAAATTGGTCTTTCAAAGAACTTTGCGCAGACAGAAAACAAGCCAGAAATTTTTGTGCGGGGAACGCATTCCCCGCGCAGACCAAACTTTACAGTCTGGGCCAACTGTAAACAAAAAACAAAAGGTATGATCAGATTTTTCACTAAGTCAAAATTATCATCCAGATGACTATAGTATCTTCTTGCACACATTATAGTATTAACATTAAATCCCAAATAATCAACTTTCAACCAGGTGTGCAGAAAAGAAATTTCTCCTGGCACAGCAGAGATCTTGTCAAAAGTACCATACCCTGCAGACTCCTTTCCAACAAGATTTCCAACAAGTCTCAAGATCCTATTGACTATTTCTATCACCCAACTTTTGTAGTAATATCAAACATGCAGCAAATATATTTGGTGCACAATACAAAGATATTAACTTGCAAGATGCAATTCACAGCACAGGTCTTGTACAAATTAACAAAGGTTTCCTATGTAAGGAGTCTTGTTTAGAGAACTTTGCAATGTTTTACATATATGGCTCAAAGTCAAGAATTCTTATTGCATTGTAAAGAATTCTCATGTTATTTCCTTAAGGGCCTGTGCTTAACATATCATAAAAAGTATAAAACTCATCCCTCCTGTTTTTGATAGAGCTGACAATGAATGAGCAGAGCACACCTCCCAGTGAAGATTACCAAGTGCTGCTTCCTGTCCCTGGTGGACCAGGAGGGCCAGTTGTGCCACCTTTTGAGACCCCAGAAGAGAATATAGCTGCAGTTGGAGGCTGTGAACAAGGTATATTCCAAAGACTAATTATTTTTGTCAGAAAGTTCCACCATGAAGGATATGCCTGAATCTTGTAAGTTTTCTAAAGCATTTAGTAGGTAGGTAGGTAGGTTATCATATTCAACATGGCTAGCATGCAAAAGTTTGAGAGATTTATTTCTAGCAGGGTCCACGGATGTTTTACCATCCACCCGCCACTCACCGCAGCTACCAGATTTCCCTCGTATGGCTCTGGTTGACCCAGGCTAGAGTTACGGGCAGTGACCAAACTGTCCAGCACGGGATTTGAACCTCGGCCGTTCTGAACTTTGGTTTACAAGTCAGTCGCCTTAACCACTCAGCCACACACTCTCTAAAGTTTTAGTCTTGTCTTGCAGTGAAGATTTAGTCTTGTAGTGAAAGCCACAGGAGGGGGAGGGGGTAATTGATTGTGACCCTGATTCGATATGAATCTAGACTTTGAGGTAAGGACCCATTGGTGCAGAATTTTTCAAGAAATCCAAATCCTTTGGCATGAATTTCGTAACTATGTGGGGCCTTTCCTTTTGATGTGTGTGATCACCTTCACACATGCTGGCACATGCAAAGATTAAGGTACGTGTGTGTTTTCAATAATTAAGTGTGAGCTGGCCACTTTGGTAGTGTTGTTGATGTGAGGAAACATTATGAATTTTGTCTCAACAAAGCCAAGTCATGAGAAAATGATGTTCCCAGAAAGCATCCAGACAATTGCTGATATTTGTAGCTATCATCAAAGACTTTCTTGTTTGAAAAATTGATGGTCTTTCATAAGGCTCAAAAAATCTTCATGTTTGCACTATATGGTCTATACCATACTGTAACTCTTCAAGGTCTGCACTTTATGGATCTGTAGGCACCCTATATACAGAAGCAATGGGGCCCCTTAGTATTCAGTACCTAGTTTGAAAGATAAAGATAGGGATGAAATATCAGAGTGGATTCATCTTTTAGATGTTACAGTTGAAATTGAACCCATTTTCTTTTTCAGTAAGAAGACCAAGATCACCACCCCCAGCATATTCAGAATATTAAAAGTCATCAAAACCTTTTCAGGTTTGATAATGAACCATCTAAGGAGTACTTTTATTAACAGCTGTATCATATTTAAAGACTGTAGGTGCGGAAACTGCAAAATATTTAAGGTAAACATCTCTGCTGTGCAGATGTTGTTTTGTATACACATGTGGGTAGATAATGACAAAGGGTTTTACATCTTGTCTGTAATTTTGTATTTGAGTCAGTTCATCTTTTTATTGATGCTTTCTTGCTAAGTTTAATGGACATTTCTGGAGACTGAACATTTCAACCTATAATTTCAAAGGAGGCCACCAGCATTCTCGCTGTTTTTTGTTTTGTTTATTTTTCAATTTGTTTTGAGTGGGCTTGTCACCCATCTCGCCCAGGCGAGCCAGCCCGCCTCATATAAACAGGCCCTTAAGGTGCTCTGCATGGGTAATAATGTGTTATTGCCAATCTCATGTGACATCTAATTTGACACAGTAAATAAATTGCTAAGTATCCAAAGAAAAGAGGCAAAACACCTGTTTTCAAGACAGCAATTTCATTGATTTGAAACATCTGTTATACAGTAGCTGTACATAGTTAAAATTGAATATTTGCAACAATTATCTTGACACCTTTCACGACATTGAATATTCTACATAAATATTATTTGATATACAATACTTTGTGCAATTTACAATCTGCAATCTGTCTCAAATTACATGTCACAGTGTCTGCTAATAGAAACAAATGAAAAGTTTTGAATGACTAATTTCCCGTTTTCGCAAGCTCAAGTGACATCTAAATTGAGACAGACTTTGATTTTAAATACTGGATGCTGTTAGCAATTTTAATAATATGTCAACAAATCATAAATGTTTAATCTGTGGTTTATTATCTAATTTTGTAATCTTTTAGAATTCAAAGTCTAAACCAGCTGTATTTCTATCCTCTAAAAATAGTAGTATGCATACAAGAAATTAAAGTGAAAGTCCATGGCTTTTAAATTGTAGTATCTGACAAGCGTAAAAATGTGGTGATTTGTCAAATTTCAGAGCTTCTCGAGGAACAATAGTGAATGTAATTACTAAAACAAACAGCAGAATCTCTTAAAGCCCTTTGTCGAAAGTGAACATTTTTAACCTCTAGGTCGTGCGAATGCTATTAGATACGCTGTTTATACAGTGAGAAGTCTTCAAAAGCAATGGGCCCAGAAGATATTCTTGCGGTACAGCAAATATTATGCTGCTAGATGACTGGATTTACATTTAATGTTTGAATACTCCGTGTGCATCCTCGTGAAATTCCTTTTACGATGATCAGCTAGCGTAAATGGGCTAGTAATACAGGAAAGGTTCAATTTTTGTTTCTTTGTGACTAATTCGTATCAAAGGTTGGCTCCAGCCAGTCCCGCTGGCCGTAACCGTTAATTTTTGGTGTAATTTTCCACTATGTTCTTTCTTATATCGCCAAGTAGGATGTTATGTGTGTACAGCCAGCTGGCGCAGACAGACGGCCTAAAATTAAAATAATTGCAGTTGTCTTCGGTTTACTTGACATGGAATTCATGACCAGGTTTTAACTTTTAATGTAAAGCAAAGGCAACTGTTACCAAACAATTTTCAGACATCATAGAAAGCCATATTAGAAACTTGTTTTGACATATTAGAAACTGTTGATGTTCAGAGCAAACATCGCATTGTTTTGTGTTGTAGATAAGAAAATAACTGACAAGGTAATCGAAACTGTGTTAATACTTCTTGTGAGAACACATTAGAGTGTTTGCTGTCAGTTTTGGCAGATGCATTTTCAGTAAAAACCGCTATCTTTTCGGTGGTTTTTATTCCTAGTTGTGATCGAAACTGTTCCAAACTGAATCTGTTTCCTCATAAACCTGATGGTCTGATAACTCAGTATGGCATCAGTATGGCAGGATATTTCGTAACGTCAAATGTTTTGTAAAAGACGATGCAAACTCAGTCTTCTTTAGACGTCTATACTTCGCATCACAGCACCACTGCACTTTTGCAACGTGAAATTTCATTTCCCCTTTCATCAGTTAGATGGTAAAAGGCTGTTTGTCGAAACTGATGCCAAACGTTTTTCGTTGCGTTTTCAGTCATAATGATGAAACTTAAATCAAAATCTGTGTAGATTTTGCTCCAGTTTTTGAAGACGTCAGGTTTTTTTAAGACACTAAAGTCCTCAACGATAATATACCAGATGAAACGATATTTCTCCAAAATTATACAAGTTCTGGTACTTCCATGCAATGTCTGCTGAATTCTAAATCGATGTTTGAAGATTGCTGGTAGTTCATTTACACGGGTACTCGCGGGTGTATTGCTGGGTCGTTGTGTCTTTTGCCAAACTGTATCGACAGCAAAATCATGCATGATCTCTGATAAACATAGCGGCTGCTAATTCTCGTAGAATGTCCCCCTGATGTTTTGATCAAGATTGCAGCAGAGGTCAAGATGCAATCAAACGACTCATCCACGCACCATTGAGGCCCATTGAGGCTCTCAAGAACATGCTATTCCTCGTGGAATCAGCTATTGATATTCCTCATGAATTTCAAGTACTTGGTACTTGGTACTACAATTGTTACTACGAGTTATCTTCTAGTACTCTTCCGCTCTTGTTTCGTTTTCTGATACTTTTTACTCCTCTTGAAGCAGAATGTTGCGAATCGCCAGAAACTCACAGCTCCCCTTCGTATGCTATCTCTCCTCGAAGGTCTCCTTTGCTTAGGTGACACATCACAGTCTGTTACCTCCTCATAGGCCGGCTGCATGTCTACGAGATCTAAAACCGTGTTAAAAGCGTTCACTACGTTATGGTTCAATTTCGCAGATGTTTCCATGTGCACTGACCCATCATTCCACTCATCAACTACACTTTGTCCCGCATCTAAGTCCACTCGTCTTTTTCCGACGGGGCTTTTGTCACTTTTGTTCCCTAACAGTACAATTGGCACTTCTTTGTTCTCTTTTACCTCGGCGATCTCATCACGAAGTCTTTTCGCCTCTTCGAGTGATAACTTATCGTCTATCGCGTATACAACGATAAATCCATGGCCGTTCTTTATCGCCAGTCGTCGCATTGCCGGAAACTGATGCGTGCCGGTAGTATCCAATATCGTTACGTCGCACAGGTTGCCTTTGTGCGGTATTACTTTTCTATGATCGTCTTCTATTGTTGGTTGGTATGTCTCTTGGAATCCGTTGTACAAATATCTCCGGACGAGAGATGTTTTTCCAACGCCACCGGAGCCAAATACAACAATCTTCACGGCCGGTATCTTCACCTAAAAAGCGAAACAAGGAAGGTTTAGAATGGAAGGAACTTAGTACGGAAGCTGAAACGTGGAGAATATGCAACATGCAGGGGTTTCTTTGGTCCAAAGTAGGAAGGAATTCTAGAGGAACTTTCAACAGAAGTTCTTGGAATATTTTCTTCCTGGCAGAGCAAACGCTTCTGACTTCGACTACGAGCCGGTATAATTTACTGTTTTTTGAAGCAATCCCATTCCGTTCCGTAGTTTACCGTTTAGCCACAAGGAACGGGGATCCAGGCAGTACCGGAGAGTAATAGATATGAGATGATCCTGTCCCTCGCGAAAAAGTGACTTGAGACAAGTCCAAGTAGAAGCTGAAACTCTTGAGTATTCGACCAAATTCGAGACGTAAAGCTCAGAAATTTAAGTAGGGGCTTATCACATCACTGCCACAGGAAGATCACCAGAAGAAGACACTGTAATCATACAAAGATAATTTCCTAGGTAATTGAAAACTATGTTGCCCCAACTCTGAAAAACAACACAAGAAAATTGCTGCTGGCCCTAGGAATTATTTGTTGTGCGGTTATGATCAATGTTGTACCAAACTAAACGCAAAATCTCCTAACGTCACACTCTGCAGTGTGTGTTATTTACGTAACAAAACCGGCCTTATTCATCCAAGTTGGAACTGCCATCCATTGATTTGCGTTCATCCTTTGGGCTCGAAGAAGAGGGGTTCCGGTCGCGGTATTGGCGAGCCAATCAATTATCAATTGCCCTGGAAACCATGTTGTTTTAGCGGTAAGACACATACTGTATGTAGAAATCACTGACCACATGTCCAAGACTGAACGAGATCAGGAAATGGCAGTCATCCAGCGATAACGTAACGGGATTCTTATCTTGCCTATTTCCGTGGATAATTGGTTTCTATTCCTTACTTTCGTTCAAGACACCTGCCCTTTTTCGTAAACAATGAGTAAACGATGATTTCTGGTGCAGAGACTAACGCATAATGACAATTCTTCAAACAATAGTGAGAAGCAAGTTTGCTACAGGAATTTTCTTGTCAAAGCTTTAAGGATTCATAGGCGTACGGAAGGCAAATATCTTGGTGGGTGGTTGCCTGACAAACAGTCCATTCTTTACCAACAGGTTTCCCGACTACAGAATTAATATGAAATAGCTATATATATAAACTAAGGGCAGATTTTGACCCGTTGATCATATTGTTTAAAACAATATCTCTTTCTTAACTCATTTGGTACTTAGTCAAATATTAGCAAAAGAAGCTCTCTCTTACAGCAAAAACACCGTATTAGTGTAACTGATCCAAGTCAGTCAAAAAATTCTGATATCTGATAGGCTAGAATTTGACAGGAATCAAAACAAAGATGCTTAAGCCACTTAAGGCTGACAGAACTGATAGCTGCAAATCACGCCTTTGCTCCCTTCAGTTCACTGCTCGATTACATTAGACTTCTTATTCGCAAGCTAGGGTATGCCCTTACCATTATAAACATTTTCTTGCCTTTCTGGCAAAGTATAGATTTTTAGTGGAAAAGGATCACTATCATTTACCCAACTTTTGCAACTATATTTATAAGAAACCAAACTCTCAGATCCGTAAAAATTCAAGAAACTGCTTGACCTTGGCTTGACCATAGTCACAAGAGAGAACTCTGTGGCTTGAACAACTTTCTGAAGAATATTCTACTGCACGCCATTTGAACAATTCCGTCTATACTGCCTGAGTTCTGAGGGATAAAATGTTTGAAGTGAAACCTAGATCTGATCTGAACTATTTCTAACGAAAAACAAAGAATGACGATATTGTTGCTCTTTGCTCTTCATCCTCTACCAAGCGCTAAGCTTGCCAATGCCTGTGTGGCCTTTGAAAAAGTATCGTTTCATATCATAGCACCCTAAAATGATACACACATACTAATGTTGATGCTAACGAGTTTATCAGTTGCTTTACAATATTGAATGATTAATTTGAATTTTCTGGCTAGGAACTTAATAACTCTCACCCTTAGCAGTAGCAAATTTTCCTCTTCAAATCTTCGATACACCATTTTAATACCTTCAGATGGAATAACTACACTCAATCTTGTCTTTACGTTGACGTCTTTCTCGCTTGTGTTTTCAAGGAAACTGACTGGCATTTCTCGCCCTCTGAAGTTTTAAGCGCCCCGAGTAATTATAAGCCACTGGAATTTCGGCAAACCATTTAAGGAAGTCTGAAACCTCGAAACACAATTCCTTCTGAAATGCACGCCTCCACCAAAATTCTATGAAGCAACGTTCCAGATTTTATTCAGTTGTCGAAAGTAATTAAGGTGAACAATCCTTGACTCATTCAGAATGGAATGTGATTAAAGTTTAGTCAGTGATTAGTCCATTGGATACAGGATGTATTTTGTAGAACAGAATACAACTAACTATTTCAAAAATATGAAGTATGTGAGGCATTTGATACTTGAAAAAGAGCGGTAGCCACTATTTTAGGAAGAGTTTCGATAATTTTAGTAGGCACTTAAAATAGCTACCTTTGTAATACCAGCGACGGTGCAATATCTGCTGTATTTTTTAAAAGAATTGGCCAATTTCGGACTGATGCAGGTGTTTAGAAGGAGTGATGCCACTATCTAAAGATGGAACTCACAGGATGTCGGAAAGGTAATGATTCCTTGCTGAACATAAGAGCAGAAAGGTAAAGACTGGGTATGTACTGTACCGTACCGTACTGTACTGTATTATACTGTATTGTACTGCACTTTACCGTACCGTATTGTACCGTACTGTATCGTACCGTACCGTACTTCACTGTACACTACTGTGCTGTATGGGCAGTTACCTTTTGTCTCATCAGTCAGCTACGTGGCTGTTGTGATGAATAGAGTTTGCCGCTGCGAGGGAAATGAAGTCTGGAATCACAAGATGCCAGAGAAGGAAGCTATTCGAAATTTTAGTTGCAGAACTTTTCAGGTTGACTTCTACATAGTAACAACTCGTAGGTTTTGATGAGAAAAGTAAAGGGAAGCTAACAGTTTTCGAAGCACATGCTTTATTTAGGTTACAGCTTGAAGAATGCAACTTAACATGTAGATAAGGCCGCATTCACATTGCACAAACTTTTGAGAGCGCGTAAACGCTCGTGCAGAAATCCGCCATACTAATCCCTTGCAGTGTTCAGATTGCAAAATATTTTTGTAATCTGAACACTGTAAGGATAAGTATGGCGGATTTCTGCACGAGCATTTACGCGCTTTCAAAAGATTGTGCAATGTGAATGCAGCCTAAACATTAGAGAGCCTCTTGCAAAAATCTGCAAAAATAGAATTGGCATAAAATTAAGCAACTTGTTATGAAGAGTTAAGCATTCTTGTAATCTTGTAATCTGACTGGGTTTTAATTTGGTTTATTATTGTATCGCACAATCATGTGAGTGCAGCAATGTGCAGCACCTTTTGCGTTTTCTTTAAACGGAATGTGAAATTCAAGCTCAATGCTGGCAGTAAAAAAGTTTCAAATTAGAAATATCTGGAATGACCTTCAACAAGCTACGCCTACTTTATAACTCAATGCATTGCAACAAATCTTACCAACAATGCAGCCAAAGATTGATTCATAGAACAGCAGTCTTATTTCAGCCTCACCTCATCTCTCCCAAACTGTTTTTGTCGTATGAACTGTGTTTTGCACTGATAACAACTACAGTAGCTACATTCCTGTTTTCTTTTTTTCCCATCTTTTCTGCTATACCAGCACGTCAAAGGGGAAATAAGGTCAGCTTGACCCTTAAATGCTATCCCTGCTACTGTAATTAGGGTTATTTTCCTTTTTACGTTCTTTAACCTTAAAATTATATTGTATTGTTGTATTGTATCTATTTTTATACTTATTATAATAACTTGTAACTATTCTCTTTAAGTGGCAAATTGATACAAACATACATAATAGCCACACCTCATAAGAAACGAACAAAGCACACAAGGTTCTAAGCACAACATACCATTTGATGTTGACTTCTACTGCAATTTTGCTCTTGTCAGTTTTTTCAAAAACTCAAAGTGTATCTTTTTGAGGTAATCACTGCAGTAAAATCAAGCCTTATCGTAACCTTTCAGAATATGATAATGGGAATGGAGAGCTGTTAAGCTCGATAGGCTTCTAAATTTTGTCATAAGCAGAAAAAAAGCCACGTGGTGCAATACTTTCAGCATTAACAAGGAAATGCCAACTGATCTCCATATTAGTTGCAAATAGAAAATGACGTAATTATCTTAGAGTGTCCAGAGTCCGTACGCTTCGTTAAATGTGGTTATGAAATGAATAAAATAAACCAAGACCATGGGAAATGTTTTGCATTCATGTTCCTTGAACAGCGTGAACAAAAATTTTCAATTGTCGCCCCCATCTTTCCATTTCCTCTTCAGAGAGCACGTGGAAAAAATACTCGACCCACGCGGGTTTCGGGTTCATTAAGCGCTAAGAATTTAAGTCTAGGCCTGTCCGCATGAAATCTTTGACAAACGTTTCAAGTAAGCCGAGGAAAAATCCCTGGGTAAACAATTATGTGATGTAATGTTAGTCAGCATATTTTGCAGACCTCATGTGCAGGGAATAAAGTCTAGCCTATTCGTTTCCAAAGCGAATGATCAGTCAGCAAACAACCATTATCAGTATGAGGCAAAGAGAAATTTTTACCAATAACTCCTGGCTTCTAATTGACTCAACACATTTTCTCAGAGAGTACCTTTAAGTCTTCCATCAAACAGAGCTGGAGTTGAGTTGGCAGTAGCTAACTCCCGGGGGGGGGGGGTACACGACTTGCGGATGGACAGGGGTCTGCCGCCCAGTTTTCAGACCCACTTTTATGATGAAGTTTGGAGGAAAACGGCCCATTTTTGGCAATTTTTCGTCAATTTCGGGATAACCCACCCATGTTTAAGAAAAATCTGCCGAAAAAGGGACCCTTGTTTAGAGGATTTCAGCCCAAAAACCCACCCATATGGGCGGCACATACCCGTACCCTCAACATGTTATGTACCCCCCCCCCCCACCGAGAGCTAACTAGCGTTTTGATAATGACAACTTCGACTTGATAAAGAATACGCTTAAGTCAGAATTCACTTTTGATGAACAATAGTCACCCAGTGTTCTTTGCAGAGACGCTAAAATTCCATGCTGTCTCACCCGCCTCACTCCATCAGGACCCTCAACTTGCGCTCTTCTCATTGGATTGATTTATGTTGTTGTTGTCGCTTCAGTGAGGGGCCTACTTCCCAACGTTCTCAAAACGGCAAAAAATTTCCCTTGGGCACAGATCTGCTCCCCGACCAACAGAATCGAAGATTACGAATAACGTGGTCGGATTGGATGAGTTTTGTTCAATTTGAACTTCCCGCCAAAGACAAACAAAACACGTTCGACTGAACGGCCTGGCCTCAACGATCAAAATCTCGAAGTGGTACGGAACGAATTTAGCAAATCTTTGAATCCCCAAATCTAGCCTCACTTGTTGCCAGGTGCATTGCTTGGAATAGATCGCATCACTGGTCACCGATCACATTAATTAAGCTTCCCTACTATTTAAGCCCCTGCGTCGTGTAATCGTAGCAACACAAACGAGACTTAGCAAGATGTAACTTGCACCCAGCAACTTTACAAAGAGTACAAAGGCCTGTAACGGGCAGCGTATAATCAAGATCATAGCTTAAAGACTGCTATGGGATCTTTCTAAATGAACTGAGTTCAGGAAATGCTATCAAATGTCAACTAGGGTATTCAGAGCGATATTCAATTAAATCGTTCGAGACATTCTAATTACTCTGGTTACGAGGCTTGCAACCTCAACGGCCTAGCTGTAAGCCTCCACAGGAGACCATGTGTTTCTAGGTGATAGCATCAAGAACTTGCGGGTGTGTTTTTGTTAAAAAGTGGAATCAAATGAGTTTATAGGTGGCCAGCTTTTGTGTTCTAATCAAGTACCCGTTTTATGCGATCCCTGAAATTACGACGGGAATTTGCCTGAGTAAAACTACACCCAAAACCTTTGCTAATTGCACGATCAAAGCTTGGGTGTGTAGGAATCGAGATCTAAGTTGCAGCACTATTTTTCTCAACTTTCTTTGTCAATGCGTTTTCTTCAATAAATTTTTGAATGTGCTGATTGCTAGAACGCTCTGTGAATGGTGCACTGATTTTCGGTATTAGCAGCTCAAATACTAGCTAGCTTTGATAGTTTGGAAGAAACTTGTTACGAGTTGATGCATCAAAATTCTTATTGGATCGGTAACGTTGTATTGCTTTCCAGAATTAAGAAGACTCTTGTGCAACCAGTCATTAAAGAACGATTGTCACCCAGAATCCTTTGCGAGCACGCTGAAGTCCCCACCTTTCTGAAAATCAAATTTGGCCTAAGTGGAAAACATAGACCGCTTGCAATTCGTCGTATATTTCGCTCGTTTTTCCTATATTTCTTATGTTAACCTCTTCGCTGTTTGAGTGAGCAATTCAATTCAGTAAAGTAAAATAATTCAGTTCAGTAGATAAGTGGGTAAAATGTTAAAGAAATTACGAGCGAAAATTGGGACGAATTGTAATAAGTCTATGGAAAACATGGATCCACACTGCAGCAGGTGAACTGATCGAAAAGTTTTGCTTTCGTCAAACAGTTCACATGCTGCACTGTTTATCTGTTGATCGATATTTTTCCGTTTAGGCAAGATTTGATTTCCAGACAGCCGAAAATAGACCATAACGCTAAATTTGGCGCGATGAATTTTTTCCAAGATGCATTGCGTTCTAATTGTGAATCTTTATCGAATCAATAGGAATTCGATTATGGAGCGCAATGCACCTTGGTAAAAAGTTCCTTACCGCCATATTTAGCGCGAACAGGGAGATTAAGTAATGGTCCGTTGTACCGTGCCCGCAAAGGACCCTGGGTGGCGATAGGTCCTCAACATTAAATGCTACGCCAAGGGCTTTAAAAGATGCTGAAATAGCCTTAAAATACAACCTGTTGTCGATACTTTCTCAAAAGTAAAGGTTTCTCGTAAACAGTCTAACTAAGACGTTGTTTTGTGACAAAACAATGTGGTATAAACTTATTTGTGGTTAGGCAAACCATAGGTAACAGCGACATGACGCACGACAAATTTTAGCCATGAAACCAACTGTTGCCACAAGATATAAAAGATTTAGCTGTACTGTACTTTTTCTGTCGATCTTTAGCTGTTTCTGCTGTTTTGATTGTTATTTGAGAGTCAGACCGTGATAAGAGGTAGCAATGATATCGATAGAGAGAATAATGAAAATAAGGATTTAGGCCCAAACTGAGGTTTCTTGGCAAAGTGCTTTCATATTTGACGAAAAAAGCTTCTTTAGCAGCACCAATACAGGATAAAAAATTTGGCTTTGCTGTACTTTCTCGTCCACTTTCATTTTCTCGGGTCCTGCTGCAAGCAGCAACAAAGGAGATTGCTTGAAATTTAGACCCCTGGTGGAAGTAGGAAAGATGTTGCTAAACAGAAAAATGTAAATAAGATGTTAGGCCCAGCTGAGGTTTCTTGGCAACGTGTTTTTCTTCCGCACATTCTTGAAGAAAAAAGTGTCTTAAACACCCACAAGATGGGAAATATATTGGTTTGTCGTATTCTTTGCCCATTTTTCATTTTCTTGTTTGCTGCTTGAAATTTGGACCCCTAGTGGAAGTAGCAAAGATGTTGATAAATGGAAAAATAAAACTAAGATGTTAGGCCCAGTTGAGGTTTCTTAGCAACGTGTGTTTTCTTTACAATCTCGAAGAAAAGTCTCCTCGACACCTTTGGACCCAAATGCAGGTAGTGCGTAGTCAATCGGGTTAAAGATTATATCACTGACATGGGAAAATGACAAGGTTACTAGGAAATAAACAAAGTCAAACTAATCTACCTCCAGTCAATGAATCATTATTTAAACAGTATATGAATGTTGTTTCTTCTTTGTACGAAAGTTGCCTTGGTTTCAAACTTGCTTAGTAATCTTACTGTACATGTATCATCGCTAATCTGTACCAAAGGGACCCCATGATAAGCCTAAGAGACTAGGTGACAATGGCACCAGTTGGAAGTCAAAACCTCGTCAAAAATGGTACAGTTTGTATTGGGTACTTTTCCTATTGCCTCAAAAATTTTGACGTCATTGCTAAGTAGCCGTTTTCTTTGCTTAAGTCCTGACGATATTCGGTACAAAAAGGATTTAGATTCATTTCGGAGAAGGACATATTTTTCTATTTGTCCCATGGGGATTTGAGAAAAGGTTGAAGACCGTTGGAGCTAGCAGAGAACCTTGAGGTCATACGCCGTGCAGCTACAACACTGCACAGTGTATCTTTGAAAGCAATGAAAATTTCCCTAAGTTAAATTGAACTTCTCGTATCTCGTACATAAGAAACGGCTTATGTTGTCTTCCAGGAGGTATTTCAAGATATTTGCAGCTTAGGCCCTTAAGCGAGACATGTCTAAATCCTCCAGGAAACAGAATCTTTGAAGCAACAAAGCAGACCGCCGAAAAACAATTCATGTCGTATCCCTGGTGCATGGTTCTCCGCTTTAACAAATCTCTCCATGTGATAAATAAAACGCCCATCAACGGCTCTTTCCTTTGGAGAAGCTTACAAACTTCCACGGATGAAACACAAAAAAAAGTGCGATGAAAAGTTGTTTTTCATCTCGGATAACTGATAACCCATTGTGGAGGAGGCTACTTTAGCGGTGGGATACTCAAGTGGCTAAGCGGAGCGATGCAGAACCTTACCTTGTTTATCAGTTGGGTTTATGTTTTTTTGCAATGGCGTTAGATACACAATGGCAATACAACTGAATACATATTCAAACAACTGGGGCGTTTAGTTGAAGACTTGCACGTTGATCGGCGTTTGATAAAGCTACATCTTCATCATCATCATCATCATCATTATCATCACCATCATCATCATCATCATCATCATCATCATCATCATCATCCTCATCATCATCATCATCATCATCATCATCCTCATCATCATCATCATCACCATCATCATTATCATCATCATCATCATCATCATCATCATCATCATCATCATCATCATCATCATCATCATCATCATCATCATCATCATCATCATCATCATCATCATCATCATCATCATCATCATCATCATCATCATCATCACCTTTACCACCATAATAATAATCATCATCATCATCATCACCTTATTTTTATGTACCGTGCACATACAGTAGGCTACTCGTTATGGGATGCGTTTATTGCGAAAACTAACATTTCATGGCGAAATGATTCTTGATTCAGCACCAATAGATGGATAGATGCAATTTAGCCAGGGATCGGTAACGTTTATCCTCCAAGTAACTGAATTTACACTCAAACGATTTTTCTTAGGCTTTCCAATTAAGGTAAAGGCTTTCCTTTCAAATGAGACGCAAAGCAAGTTTCTTTGGCGGAGCGACAATATGAAAGCTTCCAGAGTAAATCCATCTTACAGTAGGTTTTTGAGATCAGTGTGAATGAAAGAATATCTGGAATTTCTTGGCTAGAATTTTTCTTTAAATCGCTGGGATTTTACAGGGAAAGTTTGATGCATTCTGAAAAGATTTTCACCCCGGCCAAAGAAAACTAACACGAGCATTTCGTGAGATGCGCAAGGTGCAATGCGAAGCAACGGCAAGAGCGGCATTTGCAGAATGTGTCGCATAAAAGTTTGGCCAAATAAAACTTCCCTGTGTCTACTGTTCTCAGCTGTAATTTTGTAGGACATCACCGTTATTCACGTCATGAAATTCTGGCGTTTGAAAGTAACACCTGATCACACCCTAATGGCATGCAGATGGTATGTCGAAAACATTTTCTAACCCCAGGCACCACGAATTTCATGAGGAAACCGATTCATTAGACTGCTCTGGGGGTCCAGTGAAACCTGATTTCCGTCTTTCAGATTGCGAAAGTTAAAAAGATGCATTTTCTCAAAAATGAATACGGCTTTGACGTTTGTTTTCATCGTGCTTTTTTTGCAAAATGTATGCTTTAAGCTCTGCAGATTCGGTTCAAAGTTCGTTCGTATATTGCTTCAAGCTACCAAGTCTGCAAATCCCTGTAAACCGCACATTTATCCAATCTTGCTTGCTATGGTCACGTTTTTGCCCGATTTCGCAACTACACTTTACTCTTTGTGGGTTTTCCAAAAGGCAACCTTCGATTACCCTGGCGTTTGCACGGGAGAAGAGTTCGGTCCGAGTTTGCACCCTGGCTTACCCCGATTATTAGGAAATCAATGGCAACCCGGGATAGGCTGAAGAAAATGGCAACTCAGAATCCTGAAATGTGGTCTCTCTATACCAAGCAACGTAATAGAGTAACAAAAGAAATCAGAAATTCTATTCAGGATCACTATAAAAATTTAATCAATGAAAGTAATGGGGACCCGAAAAAAATGTGGAAGACAATAAATCGGGTCTTGGATAAAGATGCTAAATCCACAAACCTCTCCGCCATTGAAAGTGAAGGCAAAACTTTGACAAAAGAACATGATATGCTTGAGGCTCTTAACCGTCACTTTGTTTCAGTTGGACTTAATCTTGCAAAACAGATTAGTTCCAAATCTGATGATGACTGCCTGAAGCATATCATCCCAGAAAACAGAGAAATGCTTTTTCAAACGGTAGATGAGGAATATGTCTTGAATGCAATAAATCGGCTAGAGAAAGGAAAAGCATCCGGTCCCGATAAAGTAACGATAACGTTGGTAAAAGACGCGGCCAGTTCCATCGCTTATCCTCTCATGCTGATTTATAACGCATCACTTATGAATGGCATCTTTCCAGATATTTGGAAACTAGCGAGGGTCACCCCTATTTACAAATCGGGCCCTAAAAGTGATACAAACAATTACCGGCCCATATCTGTAATTTCTGTGTTCTCGAGGATGTTAGAGCGGCTTACCCACGACCAGCTGTTTGAATTTCTCAAAACAAACAAACGACTAACGAGTAACCAAGCAGCTTTTCGCAAGCATTACTCCACAATAACCTCGCTGATTGGCAGCACTGACTATTGGTATGAGAGCATAGATCACAGCAAAGTCAACCTTACTGTATTTCTTGACCTAAAGAAAGCTTTCGACACAGTCGACCATAGCGTATTAATGAAAAAATTGCGCGCATATGGGATGAGAGGCAAGTCTGGGGATTGGTTTGAATCCTACCTAACAAACAGAAAACAATTTTGCTCCCTAAATGGTTTGCATTCAAAAGCTAAAAAGGTTACCTGTGGCATACCACAAGGGTCATGCCTAGGCCCTCTTCTTTTCATCATTTATCTGAATGACCTTGAAGAGTGCTTGCAATTCTCACGAGCTAGCATCTATGCTGATGACACTAGTTTGACAATTGCTTCTAGTAATTCAATAAAATTGGTCGACGATGCACACCGGGAGCTTCTCAATATCTCAGAGTGGATGAGAGTGAATAAACTAAGTCCTAATCCCAAAAAAACTGAATTCATGGTAATAGGACACCCACTCAAGACTAGGAATCTTGACCTTCCAGAGGTTCTAACGCTGGATGGTTCTGATATAAAAAAGGTTGGTCAAGCGAAATCCCTTGGCATCATTATTGACGAAAGCCTTACCTGGGATGAGCAATACAGGCGTGTAAAGGGCAAAATGAGTGCTGGTCTTTCAGCTCTAAAACGACTGAAAAATATTTTACCACAATCTCAGCTTTGCAGTGTGTATTATGCTCTTGTCGAGAGTCATCTGCGTTATGGCGACGTTATTTGGGGTAGCTTGTGTAAAACAAAATTAGCTGCTCTTCAACGTCTTCAATCCCGAGCATGGTCAATAATAGAGAACGCAAAAATTAAAGATCTTTGGTCTAGTTCCTGGCTAAGTGTAGAAAATATTATCCGTTATGACAGGAACGTGATGACCTACAAGATCGTAAACAGATTATGTCCTGAAAACCTTTTTGATAAATACTTGCCCAGATCATGTTTTTCTTCATACAATACGAGAAATTCTCAGGATCTTCAAATCCCTAGATGCAGGACAGAGTTTTTCAAAAAGAGTTTTCACTATGCATCGCTGAAAGTCTGGAATGATACACCTTCCACGATTCGTGAGCTACCGACTTTAAATCGTTTTAAACAAAGACTAAAAACGCATTTAAAGGGCTAGACTCATTTTTAAAACACGACCCCCTGGAACAACAGCAGATTAGGAATGTAGGATTTTAGGCTTTTTAGGAATTTGATTTCTAGATTTAAATTTGTGAGTAGGTTTTTTATATTAATTGCTGAAGGGTTTTTTTTTCGTGTATAAATAATTGTAAATGAATGAATGAATGAATGAAATGGGGATAGCCCTTCCGAAAATGCTGCAACATGCTTTAGCAGCCTCCACACCTTATTCCTCCATCCAGGCTATATATATATATATATCTTTTCTTTTCGTGGCTATCCGTTTAATGAGTAAAAGTTTCTAAAACAGTGTAAGGGTAGTTTTATGTCTTCCTACCATCTGCCGACGTGCTTTGAGGGTACTGGTTTCAAGAAGGAAATTACGTTGGTGTTTCGTAGAAAGCTTTCTATTCACCAAATGTGAGGTCTGGGAGAAACCAAACGCCTCATCTCTTGATTCATAAAAAAAAGATAAAAAGTAAGAGAAATGCAAAGTTATACAAATTTTCTCACCGCTGCAGACTTTCTTCGATTTCTTTTTCCCCAAACCATCTTTCTGATTACCCGAACAGCGATCTTTACTTTTTTGTGTGTCCTGTTGAAGGGAGCAATTTTTATCAAACTTATGTTATGAATTATGCAGCCTAAAGAGCCTGTTATGACTTTCGACCTGCTCAAAACCAACTGAGACTGGAAAATTAAAACAGCCTGACAAAGATTGAGAAAATTAATAAGTTCTGTGTTCTGGTGGCCTGCTAAATTACTTGTCTGAACGCCTCCGGTTCGATCCACGATTTTCGTCCGTTCTACAATCACTATTTTCGTGCACATTTCCCAGAGGCAAAAATTAAAAATTCCATCTGCTTCAAAATGACATCAACAAAAGAAGTCCTCCAAAATGATGCCTACTTTGTACGTCATCGGCTCAAGCACATGTTACAAGCATTGCAGGAGTCTCCACAATATATCCGATCATTGTGGAACTGCTTCTTATGAAAACCTCGACTACTGCGAAAGTTTATGTGAAAACAATTTGCGATGGCATAAATTTTTAATAATGCCTTCTCAACGCAAACAGAAAAATATTACTAAGAGCGGCGTTCACTGGCCAGAGCCCACAGAAGGTAAACTCGAAATATATTACTCACATTGGTGCACTGTTTTCTCGAGCCAGTATAAACTTGTAGTCAAAATCGTAGACTTCTGATTGCTTTACCATTAGCTTGTATGCTCTAAGTATTTATGACCGCGAGTGATTCTCCGTCCTTTTATATCCCATGCAAACACAATCAAGCCTAGCGGGCGATTTCTGTAGGGATTCTTTTTCATTCGCCTACACACACATATATTCTCCTGTTGTTTAGCCACGCCATTTCATCCGCGACTTATTTGCTGTAGAATCTAATTTTCAGGCTTCTGATATAAAGAATCAGTTAGATTAGGATCAAACTGCTCTTTCCTTTGGATTACAAAATTTTATTATTTTTACAAAACCTTTCCAGCCTAGATCATTAAAAAAACCCTTGACTATTAAAATCAGATTTCTTTTGCTTCCAACTGTTTTCACATCTTGCAAACATGTATGTGCGGTTTAGCTTGTAAATTGTTCAAGGAATGTTGTGTAGGAGTTTCTAAATGTTTGTCTTACATTATTGCAGAAGATTTGCACTTTGTAGGGACTTTGCACCTTATCCTGTTCCATCAAAACATGTTTATGCATTCCTTATTGGGGAGAAAAGGCAATTTTGAATAGAGAATACGATAACGTGCAGTTAAAGGCACTCTTCGGCCTTTGCGTCAGCTGCAAATCATTCATCTAAGGAAGTCTGGTCATACATAGTCGCTTTTGATATGGCTAGGGCCCAGGCCTCTTTGCTGAAATCTTGAAAACGAGAGTTGTCGAAAACTTCAACCTTGACACAAGACAAAGGTCATTACTCCTATGTCGATACAGCGTCGTTTCCCTCAATTGGTCAATGGTTGAAATTGCGAGAAGAAGGTTTGGGGCCTGGGAATGAAGTTACGAACACTGAACCCATCAAAAATGACGGAAATCGCATGCAGCGACAGTTATAGATGCTAAGGGAGGCCAAAAAACTGCGCAGACTCCAAAGCGCTTCGACTGGCGTCTGGCTCTTCAGGGGAAAATCCAAAAGACTTTCTCTGATAGTATCCCGAACAAGTTCTCAGTATAACACTGTTTGCTACGACCGGAAGTTTCATCAGATCTAGGAACACATTTAGAGTTATTCATCGATAACTTAAGTTTAAAATTATTCTTTATAAAAGCATTAATTTTTATGATTCAACGCTTCTTGCATCAATTAAACCTTCCAGTTTTTTAAAGGGAAAGAATGTAGTTGCACTGTGCTCTAAGGAGAACATTTGTACATCGATCAAAGACTTGGCCTCTTCCTCAATCAGTTGGAAGTAAACTCATTTTCTTAACGTCAATACACCACTTTAATTAAGCAGCCTCGTTTTGGAAATTTGTCAAACTCTCTTCCTATTGCTTATATGAAAATTTTGACCCCACATTCGGATTTAGCACCCAAACTTTAGTCCTGTTACATGTTTTTAAACTGCTAGCAATTACGACGTTGATTTTATAACAACGTAAAGTTCAAAGATTTATAAGGGATTTGACCGTGAAAAGTCGTTCGGGGTGAAACTTTGCACCCCAAGTCATTTTTCACGGTCAAATACCTTATAGATTTTCAAACATTAAATCGTCATTAGATAAACACTACGACCGCTAGCAACATGAAAACTCATGGTCAGACTAAACTGTGGGTGCTAAATCTGAATTTGGCCTCTAAAATTTCATATGACAGAATCTTGAAAACTTGCCAAAACGAGGCTGTTAATCAAAGTGGTGTATTTTACTTAAATTCCAATCGAATGTAGAAACAGGAGGAAAATCGCAATAATGCTTCAGCCCGTCGGCTGTCAATCAAACGTGGTATGATTGATGATACAGTAAGAGATTTTACTGTTGTGAATGGTTCATCATCCTTTTGCCCGCCATATTTCGTATTTAGTCTGCGCATTGAAATACGCGAGGAGGGTATAGTGACTTTATAAAGCACAAAGAATATGTGTCTTCTGTCTGGTTCCTACCTAACTAACGCATGCCAATTTACGTCATGGCCTGTAATCAATGCAGGGATATTTTACGACCGCAGCAATAAGTGGCCTAACTTCATGATTCTGTTACTGTTCTTGGCAGTTCTACTGAAATTCATATCTTTGCTTCTTCTTGTGGGGCGAAAGAAGAATGGAGGCATGGAAGAAAATTACTGCATTCTTTGGCATAATTGAGATTGCTGTGTGGAGTAGCGGACAGGAGAGAAAGAGACTGTTTTTGAAGCCTGCCCAAGTTGAGGCACTCTTCTCTGTTTACTGTCGGTCAGACACAATGGTCCTTTTACCAACTGGATACGGAAAGTCAATGATTTTCCACCTTCTATCCTGGCTTTTGCCAGCTGAATCGTCCTCTGGGATGATCTCTTCTGACATCATGTTCAACGCAAAACGATGCTGCTCTATTGTTTTCCTGCCTCTGGATCCTTGCTAGCCTCTTACCTTTTGCGAAGCTCACAATTTGGAAAAAAGTTGATGGTCTGCGGCAGCACTTGGAAAGTTTGTTTCTTAGCATTAATTTTAGAATCCCGGATTTTTCCAGAAAAGATTCTGTCCAATTTTGTAGTATGCTTCAAAACCAGGTAGATAGCTTTATAGAAATACTCTAATAGAAAGCCGTTGACAGGACAGTCATCACTCCAGAAGTAAACTTAAATCTTTAACACACCGACGCTGTTCTTTAAATCAGTAGCTTTGGTATTAAGCAAGCACCGCTTTCTGACCCAGAGAGTTAAAACTGCGGTAAACAATGCAAACGAGTCAGTTGTATGAAACATGGTCAAACGTTTGAAATAAACGTTACTGCTGTGAAGATGCCGCCACAAAGAGGGAGCTAGTTTGTTTTTCATTGTAACTGCTCTGTGCTGTTCATCTTGAAGTTTGCATGTGGCGATATTGAAAACTGTTTCAGTTGCGCGACGTTTTAACGCATCTGTTATTCATTTTCTGCAGCAGTTTCCATTCAAGTTCGGTATCTTTCTTCTTCACTAGTTTTATCATAGTTGATAATCTACTATGGTTTCATAGCAGCAGACTCGTTGAAAGAGTTCTACTGGGTGAGTCAAAATAGTTTACGCGTTTGGTGGGCTGTGGAATTAAATGCACGTGGCTGACATTAAAAACTGAGGTGTTAATCTATCAGTCAACGACTAACTTACATGAAAAAAGTTTGTTGGATAAAATGACTCATCTTTAAGACTCAAAAGTAAGAAAAATACCTGTGAGGGGTTTGTATGAGAATTGAAAATTCCACATTCCATTCGGGTCCACGATCTATTTGACATTGAAACTTACAGACATATTTTTTATTTTTGGGCCTCAGGGCCTGTTTATATGAGGCAGGATGGCCCGTTAGCGAGCTGGCTCGCCAACAAGCCAACCGGGTTTCAAGGGAGATTCGATAGTGAGCCAGCCTTGAGCCAGCCCGGCTATTAGTAGCCACGTGCCGTCATTCTTTTGTCCAAACTTGAAAGAACGAGGAAATATTTTCTGGTTCTTGCAAGCCAGGCTCTTGGCGCCAAATGTGATACTTGCGCGTCCGCCACAGACGGGCTGGCCCGTTTCTTCCGTTCATACGAGAATAGGTGGGATCCCGGCACTCGATAACCGGGATCTCGGCAAAGTGGGCCAGTCCGCCACACATATAAGCGCAAAACTGATATTTACAAAGATGTGACCATATGAGTAAGATCTCACCCGAAGGCGAGTCAGCTGGCTAACGACCAGCCCGCCTCATATTAACAGGCCCTTACAAATGAATGACTTTACCACATAAAATTTTCACATCTAAGTTGGCCTTCAACTGATAGATCAACATTTTAGATTTGAATATCGGCCACATACTTTTATTCAATAGAATCAACATGGCCCCAACATCTGCTGTCCAGAAATGAGCTCCACTTATTTGATTCCATATGAAGCAAACATTATTTTCATCATTTTTTCATTTTAAAATATTTATACTGGTATAACTTTCATATAATATGTACATGTTTTTCAAACTGACCAGTTTAAAATAAAAAAAAAACTAAAGGAAAAGAGGTTAAACTAAGGACAAAAGTAATTTATTTACCTAATTTACAATATAATACACAATAATACCTAATTTACAATAAAATATAACAGAAATGAAATAGAAGTTGAAATCACACCGCCCTCTACATTTGTTCCTTGAAAGTTTTCAGGGAGGGTGCCAATTTTGCTTCTCTTTGCAAATCTTCTCTAGAGTCACTAGGCCTACTCGGCATGGTTTCGCCGCGCCTTCGCATTCCATTTACACCTATGTCTTCGTCCACGCAAACATTATCTGAGTGAAAGTGGGTACACTCACATGTTGGCCCAATTCTAGGCATAAGAAATAAGTTTCAGCCTCCTATCTCAAAGTTCTTATCGGATATCAGCTTGCCACGCTGTGGCATTGACATTGGAATTGGCAGCGATATTGCATCTGCTATTCGCTAACAAATTCGATCAAGAAAGAAAGTTGAACAAAAACATCAGAACCTTGGTAGAAAACGTCGAAAGTGTTGGTTGGACCACCCGATACAGTTGACGCAGGACGATATTTTGGGGTTTAATCGCCCTAACGTAGTCTCGAAACAGTGACCGTTTCTTTCCTAGCAATGGCAAACGTGCCTTAGATCTTTGGATCCTTGAAAAAGGCGCTCTTGAAGGAAACGATCTCAAAAGAAAGTATTTATATTCTTTCAATATTCATCTGTCAATAATGCAACGAAACTACTAGCATGCGCACATATTTTGGTCCACTAGGGAGGACAGGACAGAAAGAAACTTTGCAGCTGACGAAACTACTTGCTTCCCCAGAAACCAGCTACTTAATGAACATTCTATAAATAGAATAGACCTATTTTCAAACAAGGCTTTTAAGAAATATTGAAATGGCTGACCTTTCATATAATCTCGAAAGTGTCTTACTTCTCAGTTCTTATTTCTTTATAGCCAACTTTGCTCGAAACTGATTGTCTCCCCAGATGGCATGGATTGCAATAACGAAAGTCATTAATAAATAGACCTGTTTGAAATAACTTTCAGCAATATTGATTTCATCGATCTATTACATCATTTCGAACCTGTCCTCTCAATGGTTACTTCTTGGTGAACTACTTGGATTTTAGCAATATTGAAATAAATAGCCCATCCTAGCTACTGTGCCCGAGACTGCTTGCCTCTCCATATCTAAATGACTGCCGTAACGAGGAGTCTATAGATAGAATTCTTAGAAGCATACCAGTTTTACGGCTCACTCTCAAATACCAAAATTGTTAAAGACAGTTTTTATATTCTAGAACTTTGTATGAGTGGGGGGGGGCTTCATACAGAAATAGATACAGGTTTATTTTACGGGCTTCAAACAGGTTTATTTCAAATTTTGACTCAGAGGGGCTTATTAGACTTATTAGGGCTTCAGTGGCGGATTTAGGGGGCAAATAGGGGCAACTGCCCCCCTTCACGATGAAAACTAAGCTTTGGCGCCCCCTTTTTGGCAAGAAAAGCGCCCCGTATCCTGGCCGAAATGCAATCTTTTTCAGTGTTTCGTTTTGAATGCGGGTCAGAAGAAAAACCAGAGATCTTTATTGAACGAAGCCCAAAAAAATTTTCGCGCGCCTTCGGCGCGCTCACTTTTCATTTTCTTTTTGGCGCCCCCTCTCCAGATTGCCCCCCTTCAACCTCGGGCTGGATACGCCCCTGGCTTATTAGGTGGGGCTTATTAGAGAAAGCTGGCGCAGTCCGTACAGTATATTGTATTCAACGACCTTGACGCCTGCGGTTTCATTGTGTCGCGAGGGAAACAATGGGTTCGTAGGCTTTCCTTCAGCCTATTTATGGCAGCTTGTCGATATAGCTATGTGTATCCCCCTTAAACTGTTCAAAGCACAGGTGGCGGGGGAAATTAGTGTGTAATGGAATTAGTGTAAAATCAGTACAAATGCCTCTCTTTCTTGGTTCAATTTCTGCCAAGTTCGTCTGCCAACCGCCATTTCTTTCATGCAACTAGTTCCAGTCTCCAAACGAATCAACGCAGCCAAAAATTTTAACTCGTTTGGGGACTGGAACTACTTGCATGCAAGAAATGGCGGTTGGCCTACTCTTGTGATGGCAGACGAACTTGGGAGAAATTGAACCAAGAGAGGTATTTGTACTGATTTTATACTAATCCCATTATACACTAATTTCCCCCTCTACCTGTTTTCAAAGCCCATCGTTTTCATTTGATATTATATCATATCGTAAGTTTCCTCTCAATTCGTAGTTCTTGGCAGCATACTTTGCTGGAAACTTCTTGCCTCGCCAAGGGTTTTAGGACACGGATGTTTTGATTGATTATTCATTTACCTTGTTTTGATCCCTGTCTTGTTTTCTTGTCTTGTTTTCCGTTCTGCGTTGTCTTCGGCTGATGTGTACAAATGGGTTTGGTTAGGCTCAACCGCTCTCAAGTTGTTCGAATAGAACTCCCTTGTATTTCTTTGTCTCAGTGCGCCTTCGCAAAGGAAAGGTTTCAAACCGCAAAGCCCTTGCAGTTCACAGTCTCTTAAAATTACATCATTAGCCATCAATTTCCTATCCCTTCACCATTACGCAGCACAGTGTCGCCATCAAAAATTTGTTTTCCACCTCTTCCAGCCAGCTAATTCAGGCGTCCTGATGAGCCACCTTCGGCGCTTTTCAAATTTTAATCCTTCGTTTGTAAATCACGGGCAATGTGGGTGGAATGCAAATTTTATTTGATTTAACAGAAATTAGAGTTTTCCACCTGCGTCCAAGCTTGTCTCGGCAAAACTTTGCATTTCTGCAAAACATAGTTATCAAGTAATGAAAGCAGTGGGCTTAGACAAAAGCAGATTTGAACTGCGACCATCCGTTGTTTTTGATTGACAGGCAATACAAAGTAACAAACAAGTATTTTTTACGGCAGGTTAGTCAAATTGCAAATGTAAACAAAGGAAGCAGGAAAAGATGCCTTGGGCCTGGGTAGGTAAATCATTCATTGTACCGGGTGTCTCAACAAAAAGTAGCCCCTTTTGACTGGAAATAGGAAGGAAACTATAAGATATCATCACTCTCCGAGTAGATAGCTACATTTATCAATCTTCAACTTAGATTCACATACCTTGAATTTAGAAATCATCCACCAAACACCGGAGATGCAAGCGCGCAAAGACAAAATTTACAGTGCATCCGAAACCAGAGGTTTTGTAAAAGGGCCATGATAGCCATGATAGCCATGATCTGATATCACAGGCATACTGCAAAAGAATTTCAATTTTCACCAAGTTTCTTTTAAAAAGAATTAAAATTTACAGGTGCTTTGGAAAATATTCATGATACAAATCATGGCTAGGGTCTCTTTCAAAACCTCTGGTTTTGGGTACACTGTTAATTTTGTCTTTGCAAGTTGTACCTTCGGTGTTTGGTGGACGATTTTTAAATGCAAGGTATGTGAGTCTAAGTTGAAGATTGATGAATTTAGCTGTCCACTAGGAATCGTTTCTTTCCTGTTTCCAGTCAAAAGGGGGTACTTTTTTGAGACATCCGGTACAAACAAAAACCTGTTGTAAGGTTTGTTTCAGCCAAAGAAACTTGAACGTGCCATCTCCTTGTCACAATTTCTTCGGGCCAGTCTGCAAATAATAAATTTTGCTGCAATCTGCCCAATTTTCAAACGTGTAGAATAGTGATAAAAACAACGGCGCCACTCAGTTGAAAATTTCATTTGAAAATTTCGTTTGAAAATTTCGCTTAAGCCAGACTGCATAGAATGGCCAAAAAAGGTCTAATGTCTTAATATTATTACCAGAGTGAGCTTATTGCACTACATATGTTCTGGAATACAAGAGGTCATTCTGAAATTGGATCGGCTATTCGAAAATAATAGCAAACCTAAATCATTTCGCTCAGCTTGTATGCCCAGGTGATCAGCGAATGACGTACGAACGAGCACCCTGGGAACGAGGTTGTACCTGGCTCGATCGACGCGAGAGCGTTTGCTTACTCCTTAAGACGATGAAAACCAACGAAAACAAAAGAGATTTACAATAATATCTCTCTATGTTGGTCAACCTTTAAAAGTTATAGTTTTGCATGGTCAATCGAAAATGCGCAGCATGTAGAGAAACGTCACAACGGGCTCAACATGATAAGCCGAACTTGAAGGGAGATTGATTCAGCTTGTTCCTACGCAGAATTGCCAATGAATTAATGAGATTTGGCAGGCCATTCAATTCATCTGTCCATAAATCCCACGTTCACATCTATTAACGGAGTGCAGTCAATGCCAGTCTGTCATGTCAAGTTTTTCGCCAAATTTTGAACAGCAATTGTTTTTCAAATTTACATTCAATTTCGCACCCGTCTGGTACGCAAAAATGGGTTGAAATGGGCCAGAATGAGGAAAATAGGTCACAAATCTGTTGCTCTTACTGTTTTTGTGATTCAGTTGATCAAAATCAGTTTCTACGAGGCAAGAACCGAGATACCGGGGGGCCAATGGGGCAATGGTCCCCTCAAAGATTTTCGGTAGTTGCTGCAGTAAATCTTTATCTTTTTTTTAATTTTTTTTTGAATACCAGACAAGTACTCCACGTTCTTATGTATATATCTCGTTCAGTTTCTACCTTTCATTAGTGTGGGAAGCGCTTTGGAGGTACTTACAAGCTTACAAACTTGCCTCACCAGAAATATGATGCTGTTAACTCTACAATAGTCGTGGGGTTAAAACAGGTTTTTCTTGGTTTTTTATGGATGTGTATATCTCAATGTAGATTTTGCCTGTAATGTCAGTCTCTATTGAGGAACAAAGATTAGCATCCCCAAGACCCCCTTCAAGGTTCTGGCTCGCTTCGCTCCTCATTCGGTATGCCCATGGCCCCCTCAAGTAAAAAGTCGCATCTCGGTCCTTGCTACGAGGTGTTTCTGAAAAACGCAACCAAGCTTTCTTTGAGATTCTTGGGAATATGATAGTTGAATCAATTTGAGTCATTTGATGCAAACTATCTACTTACCAATGACATCCACTTTAGACGTATCAAAAGAAATATTTTTCACTAACTGACGTTTTCGTAAGTAAGGCTTTAGTATGGAAGGTCTTATGGAAACGAATTTGTCTTTTCCTACATCACTGGAAGTGTTTCCATGCCTGTAATGTTTGACAAAATCTGATTAATAATCATTTATGGTAAAAAAGGTGTCAATTTTGCTCATGCTACGTTTGAAATTGGCCATGCTTCAAAAATAACAATATAATTCCATTAATGCATCCAAACTGTGTATCATGGGAAAGAAGATAGATTGTTCTTTCAAGACGGTATACATTACATCTACTCGAATCTTATAATTTCTTTTAATCCTCCATTAAAGTTGATTTTCGTCTTTTCTGAAAAACCTTTACAATGAACAAAGATAACTCTATGTGTTGAAAATTCTGCCACTTGTTTCAAATTTACAAGCAAATCAGTCAAGTGTCCCATTTCCCCCATCCTGGCCTTTGAGAAATTTTACTGCTATGACAGGTATCTTTTCATAACTCCTGGCATAGTCTAACAGAAACTCCAGGCAATAATCATAGTTTAATGCATAGCTATCCCTCAGTGATTGTGTGATCCCCAGCATGATGACAATTTTGATAAGAAAGCAGAGGCTAGCAATCCACCAATCCCCCCAAGTTTTTGCAAGTAACTGCTGGCAAATCAAACAACAAAAGGAGACTAACACAAAAGACAAGAAATTTGTGAATATTTTCAAACCTCCTCATGCAGAATTTATTCCTTTACAGCAAATTTTCTTACACCAAAATGTTGGTCCCTTTTCTGTTGCCTGAGGGTCCTGCGTGAGGCTTCATGTTTGGTGAGGGTACGTCTGATAGCACGGGTCTTCTTGGGGCGCAAGTCCAGAGGCTTGTACTTCTTGTTTTTGTGGAACTTTCTCAAGTTGGCACGTTGTGTCTGGTTGACGACTGTCAGCACTTTAGCGATGGACTTTCTCACAATTTTTCTAAAAAGAATGGATGATGATATAAAAAGAACAGTACAAAAATTTCCCAAAAGTGTGAAGTTTTGAATGTAAGTTTCTCTGGATTTAGACATTTGTTCACACAATGCCATTTTGCTCCCATAGTGCTTACTTCCATCATCATTGTACGATCAGTTTCAATGTGATGGTACAAAACCGATATTAGACCTGTGATATTAGGTTAGACCCATAGCATGGTTTGAGTTTGGTGTGGAACTGCCAGTCCCTTTCTTTCTTTCTTTCTTTCTTTCTTTCTTTCTTTCTTTCTTTCTTTCTTTCTTTTCTTCTTTCTTTCTTTAAATTTTGCTGTGCTGTTTTTTCTTCCTTACTTTTGAAGATGTACTTGAAAATTGTAAATGCCGTTCTTGGTGTAGGCCAGGTGACCTTGTGTCTTCTTACACCAAGAGCAGTACAGTATGAATGTATTCAAGTTAATTTTAGTTTTAATCTTTCATGAAATGAAAAAAAACATGATGCCAGCAAATTTGAAAACGGTGAAAATGTGACAGATAGGCCTCCTTTTCACCTTTTCAACTAAAGGCCTCGTTTTGGAAATTTTTTAAAATCTCTTGATACGAAATTTCTGACCATGGATTTTGATTCAGCACCCCAAGTTTAGTTTAATTCCAAATTTTCATATTCCTAGAGTAAGCGATTTCGATTTTATGGCGATAATAACTTTGAGAATTTATAAGGGATCTGAACGTCAAATTGTTCAGGGTGAAACTTTACACCCTAAGGCATTATTCATGGTCAAATCCCTTATAAATTTTCAAATTTGTTATCCTAATAAACTTAAATTCGTTAGCAAGTTAAGATCATGAAAATTTGTAATTAGACTAAAATTTGGATGCTGAATTTGAATATGGGGTCCGAAATTTCATATGATGCAAGCTAAAGAAATTTTGAAAAATTTCAAAACGAGGTCGCTTAGTTGAAAAGGTGTATTCACAAAAAACGGCAGCAGATTTTTGAAAATGGTAGATTTTGAAAACAGAACTTTAACCAGCACATTTTGGAAACAACATTCAGTGAACACTTGAAAATGATGAAAACAGAACATTTTTCAAATTTTGCAACAAGACGGAGCGATTCTTAGGGTGTAAGCACATTTCTTTGGCATCAGAGTCTTGCAAAGAGTTTTTTACAGTCAAGCTTCCATCATTTTCAAATTGTTCCAGCATCATGTGAAAGCTAGCTCAAATTTTGCTACCATCACATTCTTCATCGTTTTCAAAATGTGCTGGCATCGTGTGAATGCAGTCATCCACTGGGAAAACGATTTAAATATTTTTTGGAAATGTAACAATATTTCTGAACTTGTGAAATTTTCACTTCAAATTGTACAAGTTGCTAAGATTGGGAGGGGAAGTATTCATTGGCTATGAACCTAACAATTTTTGAGTAATATAACAGCCTTGCATATGTTCCCTTTCTACAGCATTGAAAACATGCACTTCAGCATTTCAGGCAGTTTCTTTCAAGAAACCATATGAATGTTAGAGATGTACTACATGTTTTTTTATAAGAAACTTGGATCGTGCCATAGTACTAAAAGTTTCTTAATTTCACATGAAATTTTGTCCATTTTAGTAAAGTTTCTTAATTGGTTTCTTATTTTTGAATGCAGAATTATCAATGTGGTTGCTAACACTGCGGTATATGTTTCTTGACATCTAAAACATCATAAAGGAATAAACAGAGTTCTGTTATGTTGAAATTACAATGGTTTGCTCAAGAATAAAGGTTAAATGATCTATTTGCTATAATATCTATGCTTTTAACTTTGAAAAGTTTCTTAGTACTTCTCAGATATAGTACTAGAGTTTCTTGAAATTCTGGCCATCTTAGTACTACTTTCTTATGAATCAGTTACTTACTTAGCAACATCGATGCTATTAAACACCTGAATGGTAGCAAATTACATTTGAATAAATATGGAACTTCACTGTTGGCTGGAAACTACGTTAAATTCCTTAGAAATTGACAGACTGCAGAGACTCTGAAAAGGTTTGTGTCTATACCTGAAAAAACGCTGAAAAAAGATTTTAAAAGAGGCCAAAAAGATAACTCTGAAAAAGAAACATTAGCTACTGTAAATAGAAATTGTCATGAAATCACTAAGAATGCTGATACTCTCAATCAGACAAATGGAAATAAAAGTGAAACCACTGAAAAAGAGGAGACTAGTATCCTCAATAAGATAAGGCTGCAAAATCGCAAAGGGTTGATCATTGCATATCTCAATATCAATTCCATCAGAAACAAAATCGAGCAACTTGGGTCTTTAGTTTCAAAGAACGTAGACATACTGATCGTTGCTGAAACGAAGCTTGACGATACTTTTCCAACTGGGCAGTTTCTTCTACCAGGTTTTAAGGTACCAATTCGTTTAGACCGCAACAAGAATGGTGGGGGTATTTTGGCTTATGTTAGGGAAGAGGTCCCCTCAAAGGAACTCTCTGATTTTATTTGCCCCAAGGATATCGAATGCGTAACTATAGAAATAAATCTCCACAAAACAAAGTGGGTTATATTTGGAATTTACCGACCCCCCTGCCAAAACGAGACATACTTCTTCGAAGAAATCGGAAAGGCTATTGACCATTATAGCCCTAACTATGAAAATTTCGTTGTCATTGGTGACTTTAATAGCGAGGAAAGCAATAGTAAACTTAGTGATTTCTCTGACAGTTACGGCCTAAAGAACTTAATTGTTAATCCTACTTGTTTCGAATCTTCTGACAATCCCAGAACCATAGATTTAATTCTTACAAATAAAAAGAGGAGTTTTACAGGATCCTCTACTGTTGAAACGGGATTATCAGATTTCCATGTAATGATATTCACAGTATTAAAGGGTGGTTTCATAAAGAAGGGTCCCAAGACAGTATATTATAGAGATTTTAGCAAGGTATGATAACAAAGCTTTCAAACGGGACTTGCAAGAAAATTTGTCGAAAAGCGACAGAAGTAAACATGAATATGGAGCCTTTAACAAAATTGTAGAAGATGTTCTGAACGACCATGCACCCTTAAAAAAGAAAACTGTGCGGGCTAATGATAGCCCTTTTATGACTAAAGCTCTGAGGAAAGCAATAATGACGAGAACTAGGTTGCGTAATAAATACAATAAAGTGAGAAGTGATGAAAACTGGAAAGCTTTCAAAAAACAACGCAATAAGTGCGTCAAGCTACTACGCAAAGCCAAAAATGACTACTATGGAAACCTCAACTTGAAACTGTTAACAGACAATAGGAAATTCTGGAGAACTGTTAAGCCATTGTTTTCGGATAAAATCCAGACATCTACAGCAATTACCCTCCTTGAGAATAATGAGTTGGTCAATGACAACAGAGCTGTCGCAAATATCTTCAATGATTATTTTGTGAGCATTACTGATAGCCTTGATATTCCTACAGTAAGTGAGAACCTGGCGCCAACCTATGAAATCCGTGATCCACTCGATATTGCTCTGACGAAATATGAATCTCACCCATCTATAAAACTTATTAAGGAAAGGGTGCAAGTTGAACATACATTTGAATTCGAGCACGTTTCTTTACAAGAGGTGGTGGTACAGCTGCATAAGCTTAACCCGAAAAAGTCTTGCCCCGTAGGCAGCCTACCTACGAAGCTTCTCAAGGAGCACTTTGATATTTTCGGTGTTCAGCTTCAAAATTTGATTAATAACAGTTTGGTTACTGGTGTTTTCCCAGATGAGTTAAAAATGGGAGAAATATCGTCTTTGTTCAAAAGCGAAGATTCCTTCATTAAGAAAAACTATAGACCTATAACTGTGTTACCTGCGGTCTCCAAAGTATATGAAAGAATTATACAAGATCAAATAATTCCCTTTATGGAACCAGTAATGTCTATATATCTTTGTGGTTTTCGCAAAGGATATAGCACAGAGCATGCACTTATGAGACTTGTTGAAAAATGCAGGGAGTTTCTTGATAAAATGGTCATGCAGGTGCGCTTCTTATTGATCTTTCTAAGGCATTTGATTGCCTTGATCATGATTTACTTATTGCTAAGCTCCATGCATATGGCTTTAGCAGAAGTGCACTTGAGCTCATTTACAGCTATCTCAATGAAAGAAAACAAAGGGTCAAAGTAAATGGTTCATTCAGCGTATGGAAGGAATCAACAAAAGGTGTTCCGCAAGGTTCAGTCTTGGGACCCCTTCTATTCAATATATTTATTAATGATATTTTCTTTTTGGTGAATGACACTGAGGTCTGCAATTATGCAGATGATACGACTATCTTTGCATGCGATTCTGATGTAAGTAATGTTCAATATAAGTTAGAGGCGGATGCGAGCCTCCTATCCAAGTGGTTTGTTGACAACCATATGAAGCTAAATGATGCAAAGTGTCATTTTATGTTATTCGGAAGTAAGTCGTCCAGCACTTCAGTGAACATAGGCACATCCTGTATAAAACAATCTGACAAAGAAAAGCTCCTTGGTATAACACTAGATAAAAACTTAGATTTCAAGTGTCACGTTGAAAATATATGCAAAAAAGCTGGCCAGAAGCTTCATGCGCTTGCACGAGTTGCAAAATTCATGGACCAGGAGAAATTGCAGACAGTGATGAATGCTTTTATATTGTCCCAATTTAGCTATTGTCCTGTAATTTGGATGTTTCATGATAGAAACGTGAACAACAAAATAAATAAAATCCACGAAAGAGCTTTAAGAATCGCTTTCAAGGATACGTCCTCAAATTTTGAAGAATTGTTGATAAAGGCAGCCTCAGTCACCATTCACCAAAAAAATCTACAGTTGCTAACTACAGAAATTTATAAGACCAAACATGACCTTAATCCTAAATTCATTGGTGAAATCTTTGTCGAGAAGAACATCTCATATAGCCTGAGACGTAATGACCACATGTCAGTACCAATTCCACGCACAAATGCGTATGGTATAGAGACAATCAGGTACACTGGGCACAAACTCTGGCAATCGTTGCCGCTAGAAATAAAAGAGTCTCATACCCTGACAGAATTTAAGAGGAAAATAAAACAACATCATTTCAGCGATTGCAACTGTAGATTATGCAAGACCTATGTAAATAATTTAGGATTTTTATAAAAAACATGTAAATAGGATTATTCAGTTTCACTTCTGTTAAATGGTTGGCCTTAATTAGTTTTTTAGCTAGTTTTATCATGCCAACCTTAAATAAATAAATTATTATTATTATTATTATTATTATGAAAAGTAGGTGAGTCAAAAACATTTACACATTTTGCAGGAAGTGGAATAAGAAGTATATGTGGCTGATATTTTTGGGTCTTCAAAGCGAGGGATATTACCTGCCCAAGGGGGGTACTCATATATTTTTCTGTATGGGGATGTGCTGCTTAACAGGGTATCACTTTCAGCATTCTGACTCCTGGACAGGGTATCATTTTTGTGAAAATCGGCTCCATGACAGAGTCCATATTTGTCATTTTTGACCCTGAAAGGTCGTGTTAGTCCATTTGTACTCTGCATATGTGATTCAAATCACTTGGATGGCAATGTTTCCACATTTTTTTTATAGATTTTGCACAAATTTCCTTGCAGAGCACAATTTTGTCTTAAGAAACCAAAGGGCAGGGTATTGTTTAAGAAAAGTTTACTCCGGGACAGGGGTATCATTTGCAGGAATTTGACTTCGGGACAGGGTAGCTTTTCAGATTTTCCACCAGCACCTCCCAATATGTTTGTAGACCAAGTACCCCCCCCCTCCAGGATTACCTGACCAGAATTTCACATCTAGGTTATCCTTTGACTGACAGATTAACATTTTAGCTTTGAATATCAGCCACATACTTTTATTCAACAGCCCACCAGATGTGTAAACTTCTTCTGGATTTGACAACACAAAGCCACACAATGATAGATTCTTATCTCTGATTCTCTTTATCATATACAATTTGCCAGATCCATTCTAAATGTAATGGGGCATTGCATTATCTTAGGTAGCATAACATCCTGCCACTGAAAGCAACTAAATTTCACCTGGTTAAGCTTGGTACTCACTGCACATTTAAGTGCATTTATCTGAGCACCTTTAAGTTGAAACCGTCGGTGAGTACGATGTTGGCGTTTATTTTGCCGAATTTAAATGCATTTAAACCCTCAAAATAGTTAAACGCATGGATCAAAGAATCCTGATCTTGACGTTTAAAGTTCAAAAGCGCCGAAAAAATGCTATCGATTAGCACCATTGAAGCTGATATTGCGTTGTCCATTTTTTTGTGTAAGGATAACATTTTCAATGAGAAATAAGGATGTTAATGCAAAAAGGAAGGGATTTTTAGGTTGTTTCTGTGTTTTCTACTCTAGTTTCATAACTTTGCCTCTGATGTCTGTCTTTCTCTAAATCATTTTACAATGTACATCTCTCTTATGTTATAGCGTTTCTTACTTTAGAAAACATATGCAAAAGGTTTGATCTGAATATGCTGTTCAGTTGAAAGTACAAGAAAATAGCCGATACTGATCATAAAGCTCTCAACGCATGCTCAAAGGAAGAGTTGTTCATTAAAGATAAGCTTTTTCTCCACTTTTCCCTGCCTGTTGCTCTTGTAAACACGTTTTGGCATTTATGTGGGCGCTTATGTATTGGCAGTGAGTATGATCTTGGGTTTTATCCAAGATTTCAAACGCACAAAGATAAACGCATTTAAACATACTTAAAAGCTCAGTGACTACCCAGCTAAAGGTATCTCATTTTCAAAGAGAAATGCCTTCTTTATTTCAATTAAGAAGAAAGTTGGTTTTGTTTCTAAGGGGTCATTCACTTTCAATAGAGGATTGCGCTAAAGATGGTGACAAGGAATTTTTCACCAAGATCCACTGCGTTCTCTAATCAAATTCCAATAGAATTGTTAAAGATTTGTAATTGGAACGCAATGCATCTTGGTAAAAAAATCCTCACTGCCATCTTTAGCGCGATCCTCTATTTTTGTATTTTTATGGTATTTGGCTGTTATGAGGGGAGGGGGTTGTACCATTAGGCTGTTGAAAATGAAAAATCATATGGAAATCTCCATGCGGGCATTTTTAGAACAAACTGTGATTAAGAAACTTCACGAATAATGTATAGGACATAGAATGACAAAGTTTTACTGTATCTCCCAATATGACATACGCATAATAGATAGTTCCACAAGACAACTATCTGCTGCTCCCAGAGTCTCAATGAGGCCAAAAATTTTAAGCCGATCAAAGACACTTAAGGTAGACAGCCGTTACAAGGGAGATGGGGTGTGAGTTCCAGTTTTAAACAGCCAAAAGTCAGCCAAAAATGCTGCTATCAAAAATATGAACATCAAAAATTTGATGGTCCCTAAAGTTATAGACAGAGTAGCAGAGTTAGAATGAATAGGCCTTAACTAACAAAGAGTAACTTCTAAACTTCCCAAAATATCTACTTACATTTTTGACAATTTTGATGGTTGTCCTCCTGTAACTTTAGCAACACGTAGTTGCTGCAGCTCAGTCTTCAGCTCATCTAATTGTTTGAGCAAATCCTCCTTCTTTTTGCCCCTAAGCTCATGAGCCTTAACTTTTGCCTGCAACAGAACGGTGAACAAACATTTCCAAAAGGCAACATACATTTTTCGACAACATAAACATGATGGATTTTAGGCCCACAGTGGTATGACCCACAATTTGACGATAACTGTGGAGAGATGAAAACTGAATCCGGAACATATTTGAAGAAATATTACAAATAACAAACATCATAATGTTTGGCAACTGCAAAACAAGCCAGGAACGGGCCCCAAGGCTGATGATTACAGATTACAAAGTCACAATAATAGGTACCCACCATTTTTACAGCGGAGAGTATGGAAGAGACATGACGCGGCTTGAGGCCTGGATACTAACATGGCAGCAGCAACAGCCACAATACTTCATTTATGCCAAGATGGCTGCTGGCAGCGACACACAAGCTCTGAACGTTTGCTTGGAATTCAGGTATTGTGAAGGTATTTACATTGCAATATACAAAGGGGAATGAATCCTTGGATGTATGACTGAAGTGGAATGGCTCCAGACGTTAATAGATGCAAAGATAAATTATTGGTTCTAAAATTATTATTCAAATTTTAAATTTAGGTAGGGTATCGGTCTTTCTTTAATCAATCTTTGAGATTTTAGGCCCAAACATTTTCCACCTTAGTAAGGAGCAGAAAGCCTTGTAATTGGCACATGTGTTTACATCAATTTGTATCTTTGTCGTGAGAGGTTTCTACAAATACAAATGCGGATTTCACATGTGAAGTGAACTCCTAAGTGCACAGTTGGACACTCTATATTTTGCTCTTATTGCATATCCGAGACCTCATTGGAAACTGCCATACTCGGCAGTCCAGTTGTTTGCAAGAAAAGTAATTGAAAAGATTAGCTATAATAGCCATTCAAACTAGTCAAAACTTTCCACCACAAGACAAAAGTTTTCAGCCAGACCATTAGTGATAATTTGAACTTTAAAAGCTCTAAGTCCTGTTTCTCTTTCAGTGGTGGTGCAGAACTGCTCTTTGATAAAGTCAAGAAACATGAAGTAAAGCTGTCTTCTGCTGAAAAGAAATGTGAGTACATTTAAGAATTTAAACTTTGAAGAGAAAATTGCAAACATCTGAAGCAGCAAAGTGAGATTATATTTACAGCCTTTGTAAAAAATACAACTTGCACAGACCTTGCAATCTGTTTGCAATCTTTATACTCTGTTGTTCAAGTTTGCAAGTTTATGAAGTTTGCACATATTTGCATCTGCAATAGGTTCCAAACAATTGCAAAGTGGTTTGGCTCAAATTGCAAATTCTTTACAAACAATTTACAAACTCCTTAAATCTGGAGCATACTCTAAGAACAAACTTTGAGCAAGCTTTGGGCAAATTTGTGGAAAACCTAATCCAAACTAAATGCAAACCCCATGTTTTACCATGGCTATGGCCATGGACTTACATTTCTGGATCCCTGATATCTGCTTTTTATGCTGGAAGCTAGAGAGTTGAAATCAATGAGCTTTTTGAGCAATGAATTGTGACAGTTTGCAAAGGAAAAGGAGCATTTTCTAAATATTTAGCCTTAAATCTATTTCTTGTTTGACAGGGAATATAAGGACCCTTCTTCCATGGATAAAAGATAATTTGTTGAAAGAAAGACCTGAATTGTTCATTCAAGGAGACAGTGTGTGAGTTTTTCAACAGTTTCTTCATTTGATTGAAAACTGATAAGATGTTTGGGTAAATTTACTGAGTATCCCAAAATGATGTATCTATGCATTTGACAAGCTGTATGGTTATGAATGGCCCAATGTGAATGTCCTTTTGGAGCAAGATGGCAAACTTAGATGCATATCAAATTTATTTCACTGATATCATCATTCATGCATTCGATGAAAAACTAACAAAATTACCATGAAATTTAGTCCCATTTTATGTACAAAGTAAAATGAATACATGTAGAAATGAGGAGCTGTGCACACTCACACAAAAGAACCAAAAACGCATAAGAACCTGCTAAAAATGTGAAGATTGTAGTCAGTTGCCAACGGGTGACATATTGCTGTGCCTCTGTACCATGACATCATTCCAGTTACTGAAATTCTTTTGGCATAGCACCATGGAAACAAACAATTTACATATTTGATTAGTTTCAATTTGTGTCCAATTTGACCATGTTATATATACATGACCAGTTAATTATATTGCATTTGCCAATTCACAAATCAAAGATGTTGGCTATTTACTTCAGCTCCATTTTCTAAAATTCTTTGTCTCAGGCAAATGCTTTAGTTAGCCAAGTGTCTCAAACTACAGGCCTTTTTCTGCTTTATTTTTTACTCCTAACACTGGATAGATGCTTAGAAACCAATGCAGTTGAAGAAGTCTGTGTCCAACAACCACTGTGAAAAGTAATGACAACGTAGTAGGCATGAAATGGTAGGGCAAATGTTATCCTTTGGTCCGTGTCAAAGTACTGTCATTTATCCATTGAAGATGAGGTGAATATTTTGCCCTTCTTTAATATATCATCAGAAGTTTTCAACTTTGTGATTTAGTATTTCCATGCACACTTCATGAAAGACCTTGAAAACCAGCACTTGTTATAGTGAAAGTGGGAGTAGCATACCATGTAAATTCAAAGATTAATTTGAAAATAGATTTTTGATGATTGGATGACTATTCAAATATTGCTTTGTTATTTACCAACTTCTTATTCAAATATTGCTTTGTTATTTACCAACTTCTGATTCAAATATTGCTTCCATTGGATGGAGCATATGAAGGTTTACAACAGGAGTTCCTTTCCTTGGAAACCACAATAAATGAGAATGCTCAATGATTTCTTTGTGTAGAGAAAATGAAATCCAATAATGATTTGATTCTTTTTTGAATAGTGATGACATGTGTGGTACACTTCTACCTCTTTCACTGTAAAGGGAAACTATTGATAATGCCACAGCTTTGAAGAAGCTACTTGAAATGTTTGAATTGTATACACGGCCATGTTATGTACCAGCGTTCTTTGCACATGGCTAATGAAAAAAATTAGATCCCAGTCCCAGAATATTTCTTACAAAAGTACATCCCATTTCCAGAATTTTTGTGACAAATAATACCTCAAACTGGCACAAATCCCCCGTATGACTGGATAGTAAAGTACCTCCTTTGGGAGTAACTTGCTGCTTGCTCTGCAACTTTCTGTACCAATCTGAGTATCTTGTTTTATCATCAATGATACTTGTGGGTAGTCTAAAAGCCATCTTGAGAGTTTGTGAAGGCTTACTGCTATTTGTAGCCAGCTTCACAATAACGAATCTGCATAGGAATATTGTCCTGACATGGTGCTGCTCTAGATGATCAAACTTCCTTACATTCAAGCATGGGCTAGGGGGCTGTCCGATGAAAAGTCCATTGTTTAAGAAAATTATGTCCAACTTTAGGCCAATTTTCTGCCAGATTATGGCTAATTTTTGCTAATTTTCCCAATGTTTGGGTGGGGGCTGCATTCATTCCCCTAGTCCTCCGTCTCCTGACCCTATGCATTCAAAATGATTAAACTTAGTAAACGCAATTAAAGTATTACTACCGTTGGTCTTTGTCTCAAATAAATTTTACCGACCTCTATCAGTTTTTTCCTTAGAAAATGTTATGTTCTATTTTACAACTCTCCTCAATTTTAGACGACCTGGAATCCTCGTGCTTGTAAATGATGCTGACTGGGAATTAGTGGTAAGTTGTAACATGATAGATTATATATTTCTTACTTGCTATGATCTTAAGTCGCTAGGTTCAAGTGGAAAAACTGCAGTTTTTGTGAGCTCTCATACTCAATATTTAGTACCTTGGGAATCTGGTGATTCCCTAGAACAAGATGATACATGAAGCTGGCTATCTAAGCCTGGTTTCAGTTAGAACCGAATATCAATTTCAACGAATGTAGATTGATTTGCTCGGATGAAAAAAAAATTCCATGAAATGCAAAGGATCACGGTTAAAACTTGCCTCACGCCATCTTTGGGACAAAAATTTATTGATGTTCCCATTTTCAAATGATCTAACTCATACTCTCCCTCTCTTCTTCAAGGGTGAACTTGATTATGAAATTCAAAATAAAGACAATATAACATTCATCTCTACGCTGCATGGAGGATAAATTAAAAGCTTCATCAAGAATAATCTTATTGTTATTGCAAGGTAGTCTTAAAATGCTGACATAATTGTTGAGTATACTGGGTGAGTCATAGTTTATGCCTTCAGTTTTCATTGAGGAAAGCTCGGAAGCAATCTTTTCTTAAAATTTGAATTTCTGTGCAGCAATGAAAGAGCGACGTAGACTGATGACATGAGTCGAAGATGTGCTCCATTGAACTGAATTGTTATATTGTTATAGCGGAATTGATATTGTGGGGGCATCGTCAGAGGAATGGAGCAAAAACAAGGACTCTTTGTAATAAGTCTAAGATCAACTTAGATTTTGATATCTTTATTCAAGGCCAAACACTACTGTCATAACTGATTTATTTAAACGTTTTGATCCAAGCACACATTTGTGATCTTCAGTTTTTTACTAGATCCGTCATATCTCTTTTGTTTTGATCTTAAAAGTCTACAAGGTATTCAGATCTCATTTGATCTTGCATTGTTGCAAGGCAATTTAAATTTCTAAAAGCGAATGCTTCCTTTTAATCCTGTACTGAGGCAAAATAGGTAAATTTTTCTGACTAACCAGATGCTGAAAGCTATCTTTGCACAAGGGGTATTTCAGATGCCGAATGTGCCGAATGAATATTGTGGGCTAAAATAAAGAACTTTTTTATGAATATAGAAACATTCTAATTACAGCATAGCTCATAAACATTCTAATTACAGCATAGCTCATGGATTTACTTTAGTGAACTTATACAGATCTTGATACGTGATTTTCAAAGCATATTTGTAATTCTGTTACGGTGCATATGAAGCGAAATTATTATTCTCTATATAAATGCAATTTTCATTTGAGCCCAATGGTGCGATTTATCTTTTCATCCGTCTTATAAGTCTCGAGATATAGAGCTCCGACAGCTCAAATTTTTCTCACAGATTTAGCTACCTTGATCGTGATCAGACCGTTGCATGCTGCCGGGTGAATCTGAAACAGGCAGGACATTTGATTAGCTACTACCCCAATGGATGTCACAGCAATGATATTTTTTATCGTTAGGCATTTTCCTGGCTGAAATCGGCCACTTTCCTCTGATAGTATGAGAGATTTTCCGAAAAGTCTCCTTTGAAAGACCTTCAAAAGTGACCTAAATTTATGACCAAATCGACCCACGACTTCTCCCTTACAGGAATGACTTGCCTGCGCTTTGGCACGTGAACTCCTCTGGGAAAATCAATAATTCTTCGTCATTTAGTATAAAACATTAGTATACAAAGATTATGGACTCCATTCTTGCACGAGGATAACATGCGCTGATACTTGTGAATGTCATTGATCTTGCGAGAAAAGCGACGAAATTTTGGTCGTTGTTTTTACTCGGTTTTGCACGGTTTTGAAGGGGACTTTCTGTAGAGAATCTCCCATATCCATGGGAAGGAATTGCCGATTGACGCTGGATAAATATTCATGTCTAATTAAAGATATTAGATATGAAACACGACATTTATCGGTAGTGTTGCTGTGATCTTCAGGGAGCAGTACCTTTTAAAACGTCGTTCGTTGTTTGCTCATCTGGTAGGATCTTCGGGATCGATGAGATTAATCCGAATTTTCTGTAATGTTTAACAAACAGAAACTCTTTGTTAGCGTTCTAATTGAACTTTGTTGAACTATCTAACTTCTAAAATTTTCAAATATCTTTTGTTTCAAGTAGAGACGACTGAAGTCATGTTAGGCGTACTCGAAGTGCGTTCTGTGGTCTATTAGCGCTCAAAGAATAGAATTTATTCTGCAGAATCGTAAGCCACCAAGCATACACTGCGAAGGAGAAACAACAGGAAGACAAAATTTATTTTTCGTTATCCTCTCATTTCTCTTTCATTTACGCCCCCGCAGAAGAAAATTTATTCCTTTAGGGGTGAATGACCACGGAAAAGAAATGGAGCAAGTCTAGACACGTGTGAAAGAAGAAAAGTTTTATATGGTGGGGCTACGTCGATGCAATGCCAACAGTTGTTATGATCATTAGTTTTGTAGACACAGTCATACAGAGAACGTATGTTGATATTTGATGAATGAAGGTAAACAAGTAGGGACACTTTAAATGTTCCACTTGCAGCGAGTAACGTAGCATGTTGAATTTTATCAGTTGTTCTTGCAGGGTATCTTTTTGATTAGACTAATTAGTTAAGCCGCTTCCACTGCTTTGAGAAATCCTAACCAACAAGGACTCATGATGAAACTATGAAACAAATGGCCCTGCTTGCAATTAGCTGCAAAATTTTTGAGCCATTGACAAAAATAAAGGTGTGCCCCCCCTCCATCCCGTTTAAATGTTGATCGGAAAGATGCCTGAATTTTCTGTTGGCAGCCAACGATTTCCAACTTTGCCGACTGATTTAAACTGCAAAATGAGGACGGGCGGCATAGTACTGAAAAACCTCGTTTTTCTAATGGCTCTATGGCTCGAAAATGTTGCCATTAATTATAGGGCCAGTATGATAGTAATCTTCATGGTGCAGACTAAACTGATTTCTTTTCGTAGAGGTTTCTCTTCCAGTAGAGTCTGTATATCCGTGCAGCGAAGCCTGTCTGTTCAAAGCCATGTGCGGTTCCTAGGGTCGACGATCGAATCTCATTGGTGGAAAGGATATATATTGTTCTCTTTCAATTCAATTGATTGGCAGACTCACTTTGTGGCAATGATGCGCGCTGACTCTACTGAAAGAGAAACCTCTGTGAAAATAAACCAGTCGAAATTGCACACTAAGTCAATCGCAAAATTAGTGCACGATTATGCGTGTATACTGCACGGGGTATAAATGTTTTTGCATTAATGCTGGGCAAAGAGAGTGGAGATTCCTGTATAGTGGACACATGTATCCTCCACCATGGTATATGGTAAGGTCGCGTCCTCTCTCGATTGCCTTCATTGAGTTAAGGCCCCTAAACAAGATTACTTTCTGTGGTCCTTTCATGCAGGGTGGTCCATATTTCTAGCTACCTGCATCATACCCTTCATTAAATTCGACGGCGAATACCATTGCTGATACAAATAGTTTATCTGATTCATATGTAGCCATGGCAAAATGATCTTGACTCGGTTCCCATGCACACTGGGTCGCCATCTTTATCCCATCGTCTTTAATTTCCCCCATATACACTAAGACGCTTATCTTAAAAATTTTTCCACTAGTATTCAGCCTGCTTTTAACTGCTTTCTCTAGTACTTTGCTTAAAAGGCAACACTTGTCTGATGCTTGGCCTCTGTCAAACTTATCGTTTCGTAAGTGTGTTTCCAAAACATGATCGACTAGGCCTGTGAGCTCTTTATCTAGGCGACTATTTCCCGAGTTGTGGGGATTCTCGTCCTTTGAGCTGTCACCGTTGAGATGTTCTCTTTTGCCTTCGCTAACTTTTCGTACACCTTTAGTTGTCTTTAAATCATCGGAACCCGACGACGCATGCCATGAGCCTGAACGAAGACGATTCACTAGGAAGCTCTTCACTACCGAATTCTTTTTTCGTTTCTCGGTAGCCTCTCTTGCTCCATTTTCGCACTTCGAAGTCTTCCTTTGTTTATGTTCAATCTCCAAACCCTTACCACCGTTTGTTATGTCTGACTCGTTACCAGTCTTCATTACTGCGCTGTCTTGCACATAACGTGATGACCGCCCAAAGAATGGGTTTCGGGGCACTGTTTCATTATTCTCAAGAAGGTTATTTTCTTTAGCCATTGCCTTTGCTAACTGCATCTGATTTCTTATGGGCATTGGTGATGATCCATGTGAACGGCTCCTTGTGACGTCAGTATGTTTTTGTCGCTGCGGTGGAGATGGGCTTCTGCTGCGCGAAATGAACATAGCTGCAGTGTCTAAAGACAGTTTGCTAATAGCAGACATTGCTTCAATTTTTCTGTATAATCTTTGTATGCCTGCCTCAGTTTCCTACAAAGAAAAGGACAAATGTGTGAAGTAAGTGCCACCTTAGGCTGATTACCTGAGACCCTTGTTTCCATGTCCTCTTTAACTTCATGATTTCGCTTCGGTAAATAGAGGCCCATGATATTACAGGGAAACCAGGAAATAACTGTTGCCAAAGATAAGAATTGCGTTACTATTTCCCCTGTACTCATGGCCATTTTTGTACCTGAAACTTAATCTTGAGCTTATAAAAAGTTACTGCACACATATTCTTTCTTACGAACTGCTTTAAACATTGAAAGCTCCATGAGTTCTTACTGATTAAGGGAATGATTTCCCTGATTAAGTGATTAAGGGAAATTGATATGACCATATGTGAAGAACTCTTTAAGTGATGATAGAGTCCTTGCTAATGACCCAAAGAGAAATATACTTGAAGATCCTGTATGTTTCATCCACAAAACTGGTTGGCTTGACTAAGATCATTTCAAATCCCAGTCACAATTTTTGATGTAAAAAATAAGAAGAATTTGATCGCAAGTTTCAGTGGTAGAACTCTCAAAATCAATTTCAGCTGGAGGTTGCAAACAGAAAGAACACAAAAATTTGCTGACAATATGAATTCAGAAATAATTCAGATTTCTAAAAATTTTTTAGATTGTTCTATTTCAAAGTCAGTTTGCAGGATAACTAGTTTGAGGCGGTAATGAGTCCATTGAATTTCTGCTCAATTTCTGCTCTGCTCAATCTGCTCAAGAAATGCTTCGTTTTTGAAGGTCTACAAGATAGTAGCTTTTATTGTTCAGTATGTAGTGATTTGATGACATCACAACCCCAAAAGTAGCGGGAATTCTATAAATGCTATAAATCTGAAATAATGATGATATGAAAAATTCTCTATCTGGAATTATGGTAAACTAAATGAAGTTCCCTTTGATCAATTCAGTTGAAAGGGGCTCGAATCTTTGCAAGATTTCAAGATCAAATTTGTGAAGTGTTATTGCCTAATTCTTGCAACTGAATAAATCAATGGGAAGTTCAGGTCGTTTGCCATAAGTCCAGAAAGATTATTCTCGATATCGTCATTATTTTTGGAAGTTCACAGTTATTAAGTTTCACAACGATGCCGGAGAGGAGGGTTCTGAAGCTGTGACAAAGATTAAAAGCACCATAAAGTATAAAACGATTGAGGAAATTCAAAGTGACCAACAGAAAATATACTCAGTTTTTGAAGATCTACAAGATGGTTGCAAGCAAAAGTCTTTAGTTTTCGTGGTTTACGATATAGCAATTTGATGATGTCACTGCTTAGAAACAAGCTGTGAGATTTTTAAAATGTTGTTACCCTGAAAATACAGATGATATCAAAGATGCTATTTCTATGGCGAATGACCTAAAGTTCCCTTTGACCAATTCAGTTGAAAGAATTAGGCTATAATATTTTACGCATCAAATGTCAAATTTTTGCAAAGATTCGAGTCCTTTTCTTGAAGGCGGCAACAGTACTTTCAATTTGTGCAAAAGTTCGAGCCCAATGCTTGGCGCCATTATTAGCTCTTTGGAAACGGCCCTTATTATTAAAAGAAACGACACAAGAAAAGAAACTTGGCTGTTTTAACACCCACTCCCTTACTGAAACAGAGCATTTGGTCTTCAGAAGCTGTGTGATTTCATATATGGTCCGATCAGCTGATCGATGTTTATTTCCGTGTTTCTGGTCTGAAAATTAAAATCCGCAGCGATTATGTCAAAAATTCTATCGATCACTCATATTGGTTATGTCGCAGAGCCTTTACGAGGAAGTGCCCTCCCTGTCTTTGCGCCCAGCAAATGTCTACAGATGCTGATACTAAAAGAATGCATCTTACCTGTCCAAAGTTGAATGCACGGTAAAATCTGGAGGCTGATAGTTCTTTTCAAAACTCTGATATATCCAGCATGCTTCGTCTTTCCCCTGTCCACAACTATTTGCAAATGTCTCGATCTGTGATTGTATTTCGTTGTATCATGGTTGTATTAACACAATGAAGAAAACAGAAACGACCAACCTTTGATCTGCGAATTCTTCCAGCTTGTCTCTTTACTTTATGTATAAATACTTTCGATAAACATGACACAGTTGAGTGTTTAGCCAGGAAGTTCTCACTGTTCTTAATAGTTGCAAACAAAGATTGGGATCAGTCGTTTGTCAACTTTTCACCGATTGGAATTGCTTTGATGGTGATATCGCAGGTCTGTCCGCAGAGTGCAAAACGTAAGCTGTCAGTGAGGCATTGGGTGTGAAAATCGTTCACAGATACGACAGGGATATGGTGTTTTCCCTGAGCAGCTTTCCCAAATAAAGTTGTAGTTCAGAGTATGGGAATCTGATATGATTACGGGTAAACCAGATGAAAAGTTGGGATTTTCTAAATTGTTGTTATTTAGTTTGGTAATTTCATTTTGTATCAATTTTCCGTGATGTCTAATGTGCTACGCTCAGCGAACTTCCACTGCCAATGTGAGGAAGAAAAGGAAATGGCAGAGGAGCGCACGGAGAGGGAGGAAATGCCGTTTGCTCTTACCTCCGCAGTTTATCTTCCTTTCTCTCCTTGGTAGTGAAAGTTTGCCGCGCAACATAAACAAAATTTGCACAGCTCAGCAGTCAATCTGGTTGCCCTGTGGTTCTTGGACGGTTTCGGAGTTTCTCTAGCCTTTTTTGGAAAGAGCTAAAAGAGTTCACTGCACTGAAGTACTGCAGTAACCTCAAGAAAGAAAAAAACTAACGATAATTATTTGTTCACTTAAAATCCTCCAATTTTGGCAAAAAGTAGGGTTGCACTTCCTGTTCTTGGGGAAAAAGTAAGGTAGCTAGTAGGCGTACCTCTTTGGCTAAGATTTGCATATCTTTGATCGACTTGTTTTCCACCGAAAAGTAAGGCTATGGGCTTACCTTTTTCACCAACTTTGCGGATTTGGATCGACTCTTTTCCATCAAAAATACGGCACGTACACGTATTTGCGTACTTTTTTCACTAAATTTGCGGATTTTGGATCGGGTTTTTTCCATCAAAAGTACGGCAATAAGCTTACCTTTTTCACTAAATTTGCGGATTTTGGATCAACTTTTTTCCATCAAAGGTTCGGCAATAGGCGTACTTTTTTCACTAAATTTGCGGATTTTGGATCGGCTTTTTCCATCAAAAGTACGGCAATGAGCTTACCTTTTTCACTAAATTTGCGGATTTTGGATCGGCTTTTTTCCATCAAAAGTTCGGCAATAAGCTTACCTTTTTCACTAAATTTGCGGATTTTGGATCGGCTTTTTTCCATCAAAAGTACGGCAATAGGCGTACTTTTTGTTAAAATTTGCTCAATTTGTATTGACTCATTTTTTTGATCGCGAAAATCGGCTACCTTTGAAAGTACCAAGTTGTTACCAAAATTATTATATAGCTTCACATTGTCTTCACATTCACTTTGATGAAATGATATCCCATCAAAATGAAAGGCTTTGACTTTGGATTTTGGAATATGTTTTGGGAATCGCAGCCAGAATATGAATTTTATTGCAAGTGTCAAATTTGGATTTTGTAAATATCGGCCGTCGTCGAAAGAGTGTAACGTTCAATCAATGATATTCCTTTCCATTTCTGTTGTTTTCTAGTGGTAAAGATCTTGAAAAATGTATGCTTCCGCTGAAGGAGGTCAGCCCGAGAAAATATGCAGCGTAAACAGAAAACCTCTTCTTTCAAGGAAAATTCACCGTACAATATGGTAAAACATTCAAGGCCTCACTGAATAATTTGACGGCATTTGAAGAGTTTTGACAGCAGGAAAAACGACATTATTAATACGAGGTCAAATGCTTCGTGCTTATTCACGTTTTCTTACAAAAATACGATACGAAATTTACGTAAAATTAATTCTAAATTCAACTGTTACTATGAAACACGTCACAAAGGTACAGAAAGTTGGCTTTTAATTAGATCAAAGTTATGGACCAAACTTTAGTCTGGAGAAAATGAAGCCTGGGCAGCAATGACCAATGACCAGAAATTGTAGAAGAAACGGAAAAGCCTCTGTCGAGTCTTTTCACAGGATGCATGATTGAGCCTAGAAATATGACCAACTCACGTTAATTCGACCCTCACTATACATGTTTTTTTTTAAATAAGAAACTTGGATTAGGCCATAGTACTAAAAGTTTCTTAATTTCGCATAAAACTTTGTCCATTTTAGTACTAAAAGTTTCTTAATTGGTTGCTTATTTCTTGAATGCAGAATTAGCAATGTGGTCGCTAACACTGCGGCAGATATGTTTCTTGACATTTAAAACATCATAAAGGAATAAACAGTATTCAAATTTTTAGATAATATTGCTCAAGAATAAAGGTTCAACGATCTATTTGCTATAATATTTATGCTTTTAACTTTGAAAAGTTTCTTAGTACTGCTCAGACATAATACTAGAGTTTCTTAAAATTTTGGCCATCTTAGTACTAGTTTCTTATAAACCAGTTTCTTTATAAAAAACGTGTATAGCCTGAATTCACTCTGTATACTGCTCTTTAAGTTATTTTGTGTATTCATAGACCTTTTAGCTATTCAGCAAAAGAACCTGGATCGAGCGTTATTTTTATACATTTTTATACACGAGATTCGATCGAGTGGCGTTAGAGCTTCTATCACAATTGTGCACATTCGAAAATTCTTAAAAAATGTAGCAAAGTTTTTCAGAATAGCTAAAAGGTCTATTGCTTCATATGGCCGCATGTACAAACAAATAATTCATATCTGATAATTCAAGCCTGGCTGACGAGAAACCTACTCGAAACCGAAATCAGTTGCAAGTCCTTTGACCCTAGCGACTAAAATACAGCGTGAATCAATCCAAAATGATTTTCAAAACATACCTCGATAGCTAATTTGAACAAAGATACCTCGCTTCTTGATACTGATGCGTTGAGAGCGAAGATTTTAATCTTCAAAGGATAAATTTACCTCCACCTCCAAACCAGAGCTTTGACGTTTTGGTTTAAGCAAATCGTCGAGGCACGTTGAATAAAATCAACAAAATTTGAAGCACGAGGGGCAAACTACACAACAGATGTGCTTTACAAAATACATTTCATGTGAGACCTATGGTCAAGGGAGCTCCGAAATCAGCTTCGCTCATATCAATATCAACAATTCATTATACACATACTAGTCATCGGTGAAAGTACTCCCTTGAGCATCAACACACTCTTGGAACTGTTGAATCATTCCTTGAAAAGAATTTGTTATCAGATCTCTCTGGAATCTAAGACAGGGAGGTCTGGATATCTTGGAGGCCAAGAGTTGTTTCCTCTTTTGTTGATGACCCGCTCGGGATGCGAAAGCTGCCTCGAATATACATCACGCTAAACCTGATCGCGAGAGATCCGATGACAAGTTCTTTTCAAGGAATTATTCGATGATGCCAAAAGTGGGTTGATGCTCAAGGGAGTACTTTCACAGATGAATAGTATGTGTAAACGAAATTTTTGATTCTAAGATGACTGGAGCTGATTTCTGAGCCCCTTTGATGAAAAGCGACACACAGATTATGTTTCGTGAAACCTATCTGTCGAGCCGTCTTTAGATTTTCTCTTCGTGTTTCAAATTTTGTTTATTCTATTCACCGTGCTTCAAAAATTTGCTTAGGCCAAAATTTCAAAGCTCTTGTTTGGAGGTGGAGGCAAAATTAGTCTTTTGAAGATCAATATCTTCACTCTCAATGCACCGCTATCAACAAACGAGGTATCTATGTTCAAGTTAGCCATCGAGGTATGTTTTAAAAATCATTTTGAATTGATTCACACTATAGTTTTATCGCTAGGGTCGACGAAGTCCGTATACTGTTTTGGGACACCCGGTAAAACTGCTTTGTTGGATTACTTGAAAGAGGGGAAATCATAGCCTTTCCTAAACTCCAGTTTTTAAAAAGCAAATCCTAAACGAGACATGGTCAATTTACCTTGAAATGTTGGGTCTTATGTTCAAACTTTTTGTTTCCATAGAAAATGTCGCTCTTTAAAGCAGAAAAACCAGTGAATTTTGGTATCTGAAGGGTTTGAAATTCCTGCAAACCTTCTCGGGTACTTACATTACTTAAAGAGCGAAGGTTCTCCTGGTTGTGATTTATTCAATTCAATTCACTTTTATCGTTGCTTGTTGCTGCTCACGCAATTAAAGTCAGTCTCACAAAAAATGGCGAGCGAAAGCCAGCGCATGAAAATAATAAACAAGTTTGAAAGAACAATTTCGATTTAACGCAGAACTCATATAACCTCAATTTGGCATTAGAAAAAACTGAACAATGACGCGTCTTAAGCATTTCAAGCCTGGCTGAGTGCACGGACAAATTGCGCGTCTATACCCTAGATCTGCCTCTTACAATTATAGCTACGTAAGATTAAACGTTTGGCCACAGAGCTGCAAACTTCCTTGTCAAAATACAGGCAGGCACTAATGATTATGAGTATTAAATTTAGAGTAAGAAAGTAAGGATAAAACATTATAAGTAAAAATGAGTATACATAATTACTGATTAAAATGGATAAATTGACCTGTGCTATAACCTAAAACTGAGAATCATATACAACAAAATTGCACCTACAAAACTGCTTCGATGAAGCTTACATTACCAAAAATTCTAAATCATGAGATACGTTATGGGAACAGAAATTTAATAGATACTGTCTTGAAACCATAATGGTACTGATTTCCACGGGCAAAATTGCATCTGGCAAAATTTGCGAGAATAAATGCCAGATTTCGAGACAATGATCTGATAGAAAACATAAAAGTTTATTCCAACGAACAAATTTCAAAATAACAATGGTATCTGGAAGCAGATATTTGCTACCTGCCTTTGTCGGCAGTGGAAATTAGTGCCAATGTGGTTTCATCTCTAACAGAACAAACTAAACTAACATAAAACGTTTTGCTTATATCTTTTTACAATTATATGCACAAATGATTGAAATTCTTACGATATCTTAACGTATATACGTCAACAAACCACATTTAGGCCGTCAGGGGTCACTTGCGCCTACTTTAGTTCCTTAGAGACAGTGCCGTTACCAGTCACCAAAATCAGAGTTGACCAATTTCGGAGGAGGGGGCCGCTCTGGAAAACCGTGTGGGCTAACCAAGCTCGAAACATTGTCTTTTACCATGATGTAACGTGTTACCTGTTTCTCACTGTTTGAGTTATTTTATACCACAAATTACAATTTTCATAACGTACCATTAAATTTAGGGACTAAAACCCTAGAGCATATCAATACTTTGGTCTTTTTGGAATCCTGATAAATATTTTCCAATGTTTCGAGCATTATCCAGGACTCTCTGTAGGTTTAAGCAATGAAGCCAACAGAGAAAGCAATCAAGCAATCAGTAATCAGTATACTGAATACGCAAAGCTCTCTTACCCAGATTTCCACATTTAGGGTCTTCTTTCTCTACTGCACCTCTCAATATCTTGCCTGCCTCACTCGTTTACAGACTCGACAAAATGTACTAACACATGGTAACAGGTAACATGTATATGGACTCTCTTTGCAGATACAACCCTGACATTACCTATGGAACGACATACACAAATCTCATTGGGGCCCTTCAGAAAGGGTGTCCGTAGTTCTGCGTTATTCTTGATTTGGTTTCGGACAATAATCCAACAAAACAACTATATACATTCCACAATGAATGAATGCTGGCCGTAGCTATTGTTTAAATCATCCAATAAGAAGTCACTGCCTGAACTGATCGATGCGATAACAGAAAAACTAATTTACGCTTGAAGATGATTCTTTTCCTTCAAAGATTCACTCAGCGTTTACAGTACCACTTTACAATTTTCTCTTTTTAACATGATTCCTCTTTCTCCTGATTTGCGAACATGAAGGCTTTTAGGCTTAGTTAAACCTTGGCTTTACTTCCCTCTGCATAGCAGTAGATGTCCATCTCAACTTTCAGTACCATCAGCTGAAAACTGTGTGTCAATGATATGCATCCCTCTCTATCTAAGAGTCAAGTCACATTATGGGCAACCATGTACACTGTCTAGCATACCGAAGACTCAGATGACTGTGGTGATGTGGACCAGCCTCCAGGGCTACGCTTCGGTGAGTCAGGAGAAGGCGTCAAAAAGCTCGCAGCTGCTCCTCCCCCTTGGGGAGAGATGCTTTTTCCTGGTGACGATTCATATGCTACGGAATGATCTGATGGTGGGGTGGGGAGCTGCTGATGCAACAGAGGGTTCATTCCGTCTGTGTGTAATAGTCTATTAAGTTTGGTATGTCCATAATCAAAGTCATTTGAAATATGCATTGGCATATCTTGTGAATGAGACATAGTGTCCATTGGTTGAATCATGTCAGCCCCTGAGACCATTATTTGTCGATAATGGCTTGTGGGTATTGAGTCATTCCCGGTTGTGCGTGCAATTTTCGGTCTAGCGCCGTTGCTGTGATTTGCTATTTGCATGTTTATATCACGAAGTCCAATCGATGAATTAGGCAGTGTTGCACTGATATAGTTAGGGTTTTCGCCGTTTAAGTTCGGCACACTTTGATGATGTGCCTGTGATGTAAGGGGTGTTTCCTCACTTTCCCAATTCGATGGTAGGCTTTCAAAACAACCATGCGTGTCAAATAGCGAGAGACCCTCAAGGATATCTTTCTCTGAGAGCTCTGGCAATGAGCCCCGATTCGAATTACTTGATGATCTTCCCACAGAGGCCTTAATAAGACGATTAGGAGGTACCTCAGCACAAGGAGGCGACAACGTAGGAGCAGCGTTCATCGATGATGGTAACTGAACATATTCATTCATATGAGGAGGCGCTCTGTTAACATGCTGACCACTCACTGCATATCCGTTGACTTTCGCTCTTACTTGATGTTGCGCCGCTTTGTTGCATGACTTTCTCTTTCTTTTATTTGGAGCCCTTCTCGAATCACCACTCAGACATTTATCTGTGGGTGCACATCCTTGAATGCTTGCTTGTGTGTGTGCTGCATGCGCATGAGATCGGGGTATATGGGACATCTTAGGAGCGATGTTATTCATCTTCGGCCTAATCAAGTTTGGCGGTGATGTCGTGCTTCTTGGTGGTGTAGGGTGGCCATGACGGTTGTGTGGGCTCTTTTGCGATTCTGGTGAAGTAGGCCCTGGAACTTTCGGTGGTGAATTAGCTCCAAGTGTCCAATCAGAGATCAACTCAACAATGTCATGGTGGCCTCTTTCACGTGCAATCTGTATAGGAGATTGGTCCATGTTATCTGCTGCGTTGCGGTTGGCAAAGTTCAGGAGAAGAATTTTGGCGGAGCGCATGCTGCCTTCTCTTGCTGCTAAGTACAGTGCTGTCTGGCCCTAAAATCAAAATAAACAGAATGACACATGGATATAGATATTAATCAAGTAAGAAACAGTGCATTGCTCTTCTCATTAAAAATTACAGAGCTCTTTGTAAACACATTTCTGGATTTTTGCTCGTAACAACCAGAACCATACATAGAAATGTAGACGAATACAAAAAAAGGAAGAGCTCTCGTCTACTGGTAAATACAGTAAGAACCCGCACACAAGGACCTAAATAAATATTTCAAACCAAGCTATTTTAGTTCTTATGTAAAGGATAGCATTTATCAAATCTGCCTGTAGTTTCTTCAAGTTGTTGTTGGAGAGATGAGATCGCTTTGTCCGAAGAAATTAATGTCTCCCCCCGTGCAGTTGGTTAAAGCTCATGCACCTGTCAGAGCTTCAACTCCAAAACGCTACTGCCCATGAGCTTTAATCCACTGCACAGGGGGACACATCAGTTTCTTCGGACAAAGCATATCTCGTCTCCCCATCAAGTTGATTCTTAGATTTTGTCAAGAAGTTGTTCTTTTAGAACAATGCTTCTTTGTTTCTTTATCTTTGAAATATGAATGTTTAAAATCAAATACTGTGACAAAGGATGGAACACCAGCATAGTTGTGGAATCGGATCAGTGTAGGCTTATTAGATTACGGAGGAGCAATACCTGTTTCTTGCATTTTCACAACAATCAAATTAATGCGCCTTGAACTGTTAGAACTGAAAACTGGATCAATATGCATTTCAACTAAACACAAGAACGCATAAAGAACAGTGTCAAAAGATTCTTACATAAAGGAGATTGAAGATTTCAGGCTGGGGGTAGGTTCATATCCGAGGAAGGCTCTTAAATGCGGGTTTATTGTAGTCTTCCCTACATTTTAGGTTAAAAGATATATACCCAATTTTTCAAGAGAAAATTAGAAACATGAAAAACAGCAATTCTTACATCACAGTTAATCATCAGATCAAGTGACTACGTTGAAGGAATTCTATAAAGCTAATTTTACAACGAAGGTCTTATGGGTATTGATTTCAGGCTGACTTGTGACTTTTCGAACTTGTTTATCTAGCATGTAAATTATGTTTTACTCTTAAAGTTCATGTATTCTAGTTTAAATATTCGTATACTATAAATACGTGGCTGCATGTAAAATATCTCACACCGAAGAAGAAGTTAAATAGAAACGTCTGTGCAAATAACAGTTGTGTTTTCATATCTCATTCTCTGCTTATTCTTGAGGATAGTATTGTTTATTGCTCATTTAACAAATTAATCCTTGGAAATGTTCATAAATATATGACATTTGGAATGACGAAAAAGTTCCCACTGTTTAAAATTCATAGCACCAACAGTACTTCAAAGATTTGAATGATTCAAAATCTAGTTAAAAGCCGAAAGATCGAAGTATTTTTGCGATTTTCTTTCGCTGTCTTACGAGCACTAGAAATAAAGGTAAATTCAACTTTACAAAAATATCATAGTTGCAAAATGGCTGAAAAATGGCCTAAAACATTGATCAAAATCATGATGGACTCCTCGCAAAGATCAATAAATGAAATACAATTGTTCATGGGTGCGAGACATCTACTGCAAAGTTACAGCCATGGGATTGAAAATCTTTAGTATGTGTTCGAAAAATGATGTCATATAACCCGTGAAAGAGGTGAAACCCCAAATGCGCATTGTTCTGTGGAAGAAGAATCCTTAAAATTTGATCACTAATTTAAGCCCTTTTCACGGTCATTTTGGAACCATGAAATCTTTAAAGTTTAGTTAACCGATACTTCTAGTGCTGTTGAGACGACGAGAAAAATCCAAAAAATACTTCGATCTTTCGGCTTTGGTATTTGAATCATGCTATGAGTTTTTAAAACAGGGAGCCATCCGGTATTTCAACAGCGACGGTCTTCTTGCATGGATAAACATCGAGCTTTGACATTGAAAAGGAGGTAAATATTTACCTTATTGTCTGCAGCATCAACCTTCGTTCCGTTTCTCGTCAAAATCATCGTAGCAACATCGTTATCTACTGAAACAGCCCAGTGTAATGCTGTTCGGCCTAAAATCGAAGAAAGTAACATCAATAATAATAAATGTCAACAAATTACTGAATTCATACAGGTATACCCCAATATCAGCAAATATACTTTAAGGCTCACTAAAAGCTAACAAAACATTTTTGTAACACGCAGGCATAGCCATTTGTCCTACAAGTGGTTTCCTTAGTCACTCATTAAAGAAAATTTTGGAGCAAAATTTAAGTAAAGCGAATAAGATATAACCAACCCTCAACAATAAATAGGCAAAGAAGGAAAATTTGGGTGAGTGATTTCCTAACGAAGACAGATCTAAAAGTAAAAATTTGCCTCTATACTAATCTTTGGAACTCGCTCCCGATTGAGCTACGTATGACCACTAACATTGTAGAGTTTAAGTCGAGATTGAAGACCTATTTGTTCAAAGTGGCATTCGAGGGATACTTATAACTTTATACAACCTTTTACACCTGATTTGTAACTAATTTTATCTATTTTTCTTTACATGATCTAAATTTGCAAAGGCACCTTTGAATATATTTTATTGTAGATAAATGGCGCTATAGAAATGTTCTGATAATAATAACAATAATAAACTTTGTACGCAGAACGACATATTAGCCTCAAAAGTACAAAATCTCAAACAACAAAAGACTTACGTTTTGGCACCTCTTATCTTGAAGATGTGGATTTCTTTGCAATTTCGGTATTTTTTCCGGAGTGAAGAAGGATTACGTAATAACGACAGCAGATATTTGACCTATGTATAGCCCTAACCTTGTGGCCTTGTGGCATTACAGGGGACAAGAGAGATCTTTTCGCATACCTTGATTGTCAACTATATTGACTTTCGCTCCAGTGTTGATTAAATCTTCGACCATCGAGTTAACTTCAAATCTGCATGCATCCATTAATGGTGTGCTGCCGTCGTATGTTTGAGCATCAATCACAGTTGAACGATGTTTTATCAACACCTGCAACGAAAAAATAATTTAGCAAATGAACAGTGGAAACAATAAACAACAGACCTTTACGGACTCTAAAAAGAATCTAAATTGAATGTACTTTGTAAAAATTAATGAAGAATTTTCGAATGTGACCTACAGTGATAGAAATCCTAATGCCACTCAACCGAACCTCTCGTGTAAAATTATATAAAACTATCGCTCAACAGGCTCTTATGTAGAATATATAACCAAACAGGTCAATTCCTGGGATAACTGTTCCTCCAACTTTTGAATTTCTACTCGGAAGGTCTAACATCAGTCCTCACAAGGCAAAGTCAAACGTGTCAGGTATCAAATCACCCACCAAACAAGGTAACTTGGGTTTTACAAATAAATATATAAACGGGAATGGGCTAGCCAGCAAAGATTCCGCATCTTTAAATCGGTGTAAAACGGGTGGGTGTGAAATTCTACGATCTATCTATCTGAAATGAATGGATTGCACAAAATTTTATACTCCTACTTAAATATAGTTTTACCTTCGACTTTTGAAGAATTTTGAAAACTTATCGAGATAACAGCGTCTGCATTTCAACTCATTTGAGGATATGACATCATCAAATTTTCAAATTGTAAACCGGAACAGTGACTGAATTTTGCTCACTACCATATTGTTGACATACATAAACTATGCTTTCAGAAAATTACTTCATGTTTCGTCGCTATGGTTTTAACTTTTTTCAAAATTTTTCTTGAAGTTTCAAAAAGCAGAGAACCATTCTAATTTTGAAAATATCAAGATTTCATAAAAGTCCAATGGTAGAATTATAGCGCAATAGTTTCTTAGAGGCTATCCAATCAAAAGAAGCACAATCTTGGTCAAAATACTTGGGGCAAGTCACAAAATTGCACTATTTCAGTCTTTGGTTATGTGCCTATCCGCTCACTCCGTTTCAACGTTGCTTGAATAAAACGCCATTCGACCTTCTCAACGTTGAGTTAAGGGAAAGGGGGGGGGGATCACTACGTCCTGAACGAACGTTTTCGCCTCGATATTTCAGGAAACATCACGAAGACACTGAAATTTCGGTGTGTTCACCAGCTCCCCCCGTTTCTATGCTGCTTGAATCAAACGCCATTCGACCTTCTCAACTGACGAAAGGGGGGATCAGAAGATCCTAAACGAACGTTTCCAATTGATATTTTAGAAAATCACAAAAACAGTGAAATTGGCCTTTGTCCCATCTTGTTTTTGCCAGGACTGTAGGTACTAGAATGTTGTACCAACCGTTTTAAAAGATTTGGAACCTATGCTCGTCGTAACACTTACAACTTATCCGGAATATGTCAAGAAGAACGCGTCAAATGCTAATTGAGCTTGAGGCATGTACTGTATCAATTACTGAGATCACCAAATCATTGCACAATCAGTCAATCACTTTTTATCCGATTAGCACATACCTTGAAAGCAGCAACAGCATCTGCAGACACAGCTAAATGCAACGGAGTTCTTCCATGGATATCACGGACATTAACGTCTGCACCACCTTCTAGAAGCTTCCTTAGGCCTTCAACGTTTCCATGTCTAGCGGCAATATGTAGGGGTGTCTCCCCTTGAATGTCTGTTCGAGCAGTATGATTCGCTCCATTTGCCAGTAAACTCTCGACCTTAAAAGTAAAGACAAGAACATTAGATGTCTGAATTTTCAAAAATGTTCAAGCGACTTAAATGTTGTATATTGTTGATAAGGCTTGTTTTGCTTTGTCAAATATTCGAAAACTGGAACAAGGAACATCATAATACAACACAAAAGAAAAGACAACTATCATTTAGATCACATCTTTAGATTGCATTGTATGGTAGTCTTCTCTTTTGCGTTGTATTGTCATGTTCCTACGAATATTTTACGCTCGTTCTTCGCTGCAAGCACCTTTCGTGCGAGGAACATCGGAGGCACAACCTGCCATCGTGGCTTCCTCTCGATAAAATTCATTTGCTTTGTTTCCTTGGCTAATTCAGTGGCGCACGCTTGGGGGGAGGGCAGGGGTTGCGATTGCCAACTAGATGTTGGCTAAAACAAAGACCATTTTTGAAAGTAATAGAAACAAACAATGGTTTTAACTAAAACAATGGCGTTGCCCCTAGTATTAGGCAAAACTTCCGCCACTACGATAATCTAAAATTAGTTAACCCTTCCACCCCGGGAAGGGCCATATGGCCCAACAGTATTCATTGAGAACTGCGAATTTTGCAGGGGGTAAAGCATTCAGAAGTTTGATTGCTTTGAAAGGTTATGCGCATTGCATTTATCTATTGCTTACTGTATCACTGATTATGATACCCCCTGGAAAACGACACTCTGCATTAGGTTTTCCTGTCAAGCTTAATTTTAGCCGGGCGTGAAAGGGTTAACACCATTCAGTATCGTTCATTCTCTTTCGGATTTTATCTGACAATTGCTGAGGCCAGCGTTAGGCGAAAACATTTGCAAAGTATTGACAACGAATTCATACGAGACTTACCACTGCTCCTTCTGCGCTATCCTCACTATCTTTATCGTCATCATAAGAATCTCGAATATCGGCCGCTGACCGGCATACTGCAACATGAAGAGGCGTCAGACCACCTGGTCCTCGAACATTTATGTCCGGGTAACGTCCGGATGATGCAAATGATCCTTGTGGTGGAGTGAGGCCTAAGTGACGTGAGTCAGCAGCTTCTCTGTGAAGGCTTGTCCATGTTCGGTCATCAGGGATCTGCTTACAGCCATCTAATGAAGAGTCCAAACAAACCATTTTCTGGTCGTGTATGCTTGAAGGGCTTGGAGGACTCTCCCATGAACACGAGGCTGATGCTATGGATTCCGCCGATGAACGATCTCCTGGCTTGATAGACCTGAAGGGAAGACGGTATCATTTGCACAATATGGTACCAAGCTACCTTAGACTGTATCTTTTTGTTTGTTAGGGTATCATAATTGCAAGTATCATCCAAAGTGGGGACCAGATGAACTTGTGTCTTTCCTGCTTTGAATAACCTGTGTTCCAGTCTACTTGAAAAGAAAGTTACGTGGTCTGTGTAACCAAACGCTGATCAGTGTTCAGAGCTTTTCTTCAGAATCTGAAGCAAAATTAGTGTATACTTATGCATAAGAGATTGCCTGTTATTTCTCGCACTTCAATTCATCGTCTGAACACGGATTTGCGCTTCGTTATTAGTTACACAACCACTTATCCTTATTTTCGAGTGGTCTGGAACACAGGCCAACTTTGGGTGGAAAATTATAATGAAATATTTTTCGTGTTTTTGTTGCTGTAATCATGATACAAAAAAGCGAGACGTCTTTCATACTGCTCAAGAGGAGTATTACACACATACAAAACCAAAAAGGCTTTACGAAAAGCTTTCTTCCTGTCTTTGAAAGTGGAAGTGTTTACAGTTATAAACAATGAAATGACCCCCTCCCTCAGAGATAACAAGGGCAAATTTTGTGAAAAACATAGCATAAGCTGCTTGTCAAAACTGATTAATTAAATGCAGCAGAAATACGATGTTTAAATCAACTCGTGTTCTACCGTTTAACACGACAGAGCTGGTGAACTCCTGCTATCTTAACAATCGAAAAAGGCTGATGATTTCAACATCGTTTACATGGCGAATATAACTGACACCTGGACATTCTCCACAGCAACAATCAGACATCACCAAAACTATTTTGCACATTCGAGCGAAAAATTTTCCACAAAAATGTGCCTGCAAATTTTGTCAAAGCATATCATAAAGAAACTAAATTCTTTCTGTGCATCACATGAAGCAAACTTTGATTAAAGTAAACGAACTTTTTGATTCTAAAAGTCAGATGATAGTGCCATATGCAATAAGTACTCCTTAAGACGTCTAAAAACTTTTGGAATTGTAAACACGGTTCCTGCACATTCGCTATCTTCAAGCTCAACGCAATCTTTTAAAATTTTCCTTGTATTTCATCATATACTCATTTCATAAGTCTCAGCATCGCTCAGTGAAACAATGAACGAATACAAGAAACCACGTCGTAAGTCTACTTTCATTATTCTTGACCTTTCACATCGTTTTCTGCTAATAACCAAACCACATTGACAAAAAATGAAATCATGATAGTTGTTTCCAAATTCTTACCTATCAATCGCTAAAACTTTAGAAGACATCTTTTTTGAAATTTACCTGCAGATATTCATTAGATTTAGAAATGTGCTTGCAAGCGGCGCTCGCACCCTAACGTACTCAGGCGATTCCTGGCATCAATTAAACTTGACAAGGCAAATAAAATACAACGTTTAAACTAGGCCTTAGTCTCACTGTATTATGAGCCAAGCTCTTTACACATATGTATATAACTTAGACAGATATTCATATAAACAGTAATCTTACTTTAAACTGTATTCCTGGCCAACTGGTGCTTCTCTGTCATTGCTCAGAGGGTTTGTAGGGTCTTGCGCGTTGGAGAGGACGAATCCACCTGGTGTCCAAAGTCTAGTGGTACACTTCTTGGTGCCAAGGATAACAGCAGAGGCAAGTGCTGGGACAGTGACGCAAATGATCACAATCCACAGTACTTCCAGTCCACCCCCTGGTTCTTTCTCCTTTTTCTTAAGTTCGTCACCTTGGATAAACAAACAGTTGATTAATCAGTGAGCGAAAACAGATAATGGATCTTTCCATACTTTAATTTCAAATCTCAACAGTTCGCAGTTGATATTACATGACATGGCACTATGTCGCCTTTGTAGCGTAAAGTCATTTGCAACATCTTTCAACCCTTTGTATAAAGTACCTTGTTACCTACCATCTATACTTACACAATCTCTATAAGAAACTTGGACCAGGCCATAGTACTAAAAGTTTCTAAATCTAACATGAAATTTCTTCTATTTTAGTACTAAAAGTTTCTTAATTGGTTTCTTATCTTTTGAATGCATGAATTGTCAATTTGGTCGATAGCACTGCTGCAGAAATGTTTCTTGACATTTAAAACATCATGTAGGAATATACAGTGTTCTGTCAAAAACACAAATGGTTAGTTGATATTGCAAAAGAATAAAACTTCGAAAAGTTTCTTAGTACTTCTCAGACATAGTAATAGAGTTTCTTAAAATTTCGAAAATCTTAGTACTAGTTTCTTATAAACCATTTTCTTATAAAAAAACGCGTATTGTTTGTCTTGCATTCTTGTTTACAAAAAAGACTGCTTCAATTTCAGCGTTCCCGCAAAGGACCATGGGTAACAACGAGTCCTTAAGCAGGATTTCTTATTCGTTTCGATTCTCTTTAAGTAATAGTTGCATTGATTTTGCAATAAAAACTTGAGATACAGTAAGTAAATCCCTGAGTATAAGAACCTACTTTTTGAGATTCCGGCTTAATTACGTTCTTACTTGAATGGTATTTACATTTATTTCAGGGTATAAGGGTTCTTATTTGAAGAATACTCTTTTGCAAATTTTCATCAAAGGATCCTTAAATGATTCAATGCCACGAGACTCAAGAACCCTTTATTTGTTTAGGCATTGTCATTATCAACTATATGTCTGATTCTAAGGGTGTGTTTGATTGGTAATTCCAAACCTACCCAATTCTGAAAACGGTAGACTTCGAAGAGACGGAAATACAGTTCCCAACCAAACACAAGGTTCTTGAAAGCAGCAGGTTTCAGATTTATCCTGGCGAAGACGAGGTCTCCAATTGAAAAACATGAAGATGAGTCCGCTGCTTGGCAACAAAAACTGAACTGACTCAATTACCATGGCAGCACGAGCAAATTCGCCTCGTTTTCAAAGTTTTGCAAATGAAAACGAGAATCTCTCCAAAGTCTGCCAAACCTTCCGCCAGTTGGAGCAGAAGGCTCGGCAGGCCTTCCAAACCTGCCAAACCTGCCGTTTTCGGAATTCGGTAGTCAATCAAACACAAATTCCGAGTCTTCCAAGTCTACCGTTTTCAGAATTAGCACCAATCAAACACACCCTAAGTGCACAAATAGCAAGGGCTGAGGTCTTTTTCAACAGTCAATCAAAAATTAACTTTACTGCCCTTGTGATAGACTCGATTACCTGTCGTAGTTTCGCTTTTCGCCTGAACTGATATCGCTTCAACCACAATGGAGCGATAACAACAACAACAATTCAACTCAATGAGATGAGCGTAACTTGAGGGTCCTTATGGTAGTGAGGCTACCCTTGTGATACAAACATATTGGTTTATCAAAATGAAACAGGTTCTTAATTAGAAGTGTATAGTTCTGAACAAGCAATCTGCAGGTTCTTATTTTTCTAGGCTCTTATAAGCGCGGATGAACTGTGAGGGCCAACTAATGTAGTCGATACCCTGACTTTGCTATCAAGAACATTTGCAATGACAAGTCCGCAAATAGCCGAATTCTTACCTTTCACTGAGAAAATCGGCAGATTTGATTTCAGTTTTCCTTTCGACTGCAAAGCTCCAATGTAATTGGCAATCTAAAAGAGAATCAATACATTATTGACACTGTTAGCAATTTATCTTTGACGCCTCAAAAACTTTCCAACCAGACCTGATTTGATTGACGGTCTGTCAGGACAATTTCATTGCTAAGGCGTTCGTCCTTTTGCTCGCATCACAACTTCAGTCTAGAAATTTCATTAATTTCGAGATCATTAGTTATTTAGCAAACTGGTACGTTCATCAAATTAATAGCTGGAGATTTGCAGCCGATGCCTGAATAGACTATTCCATGTTTTACAACAGCATTGTGATCAGCATAAAAGCACTCTGTGGATTGTTTAGAACTAGCATTGAAAATCAGCATACTATGAAGAACGGACCAGCAGACGTGAATTTTAGGCGACAAATCTAACTTCTTCCACGAGGGGTAGTTTTCTTTTTTAAAATTCTTTGAATGCACTAACATTAGCTCCAGGTGTTTTCTGGTATGACGACGACGTTAACGACGAAGATGATGAAGGGAAAGGAAGATAGTACGAGCAAGAATGAAGGATATGACGTACATGATAGGAGGCAGAGAGAGACGAGATATGATGGGATGCAGAGCAATAACGAAGGAAACGCGAAGTGAAGGAGAGGAGGATCCGAAGAAAACAGAAAAGAAAGAAATAGAAGGAGGGGGCAAGGAAGAGAAAGTAGAGGGTTACAGTAGAAGGGGGCTTTTTCCAGGAAGTTGAAAATTGGTTTTGGCATTTGCCAAAATGCATGATCGTGAACTTTCCAACAACTTCAACAAAAAATACTGAAATACTTCCAACGGAAAATTGAAAATAATCAGCATTTGCACTTGCCATTTTATCCAAACCTCATGAAGGCTGGTGAAACATCAGAACGGATAATTATACAGTAAACACCCGTGTGTACGAATCTAAAACTTTTCAAGTCAGCCTTGGTTCTGGTACAATGATTACAATGGATTGGTTCTGAAATTGGGGTATAATTTGTCAATGTCCGCCTGCAGCTTCCTAATCATGTACAGGGCCGAGGAGAGGAGGGTCAGGAGGGGGGGGGGGGGTAAAAAACCTTGGGCCCATGGCCATCAGAGGCCCATGAATAATAACTCAGTTTTTCAAGTATGACACAAAAAGGGCCCCAATAACTTCTTAAATCGCTACAATGTATTAAAAATCAAGAAGAGGCAACTTGTTATTATATCGTGAATCTTATGCATAATGACTGGCTACTTTGATGGCATGATAATTGTATCTAGAGGCGAAAAAAGCTACTAGAGCGATTCTAACAATCTTGATTTAAAAATGTTCCCGGGGAAGAACACTCCGGGCCCCCCTAGATGAGTGCGCCTTCAGCGTACCTTTCACAACTCATTTTGCCAGGGGCCCATATTTCGTTTTGACCTGAGGCCCATAAATCCTCTCCGCGGCCCTGATCCTGTACGTTCTTATACACGGATGGTAACTTCACAGGAAGGCTTTCTCCACCACTGCTGCAACGCAAACAGTCGCACAAAAAAGTGAAGAGAGCCAGCAGTACATTTGAAAGGCTTACCAAATGAACGTCGTTAAAACAGCCTGCAGTACACTTCTGATTATCAACACCGAGCAATACTTCAGTTCTGAAAATGTAAAATAATTTCATAATAAGTTGAGTGCTGAACGTTGCAGCTAGAATGCTTATTAGAAAATGAGCGCCTATCAAACGAATACACAACTGTTTTATGAAATTTAAGATTCTCAATTTTCAAATATCCGACCAAAAGTATACCGTAACATGTAGATACAGTTATTGCAAGATTGTATACAACACATTGTGAAGCATTGTATACAACGCATTGTGAAGCATTGTTTACAAGCCTTGTATACAAAACACAGTTTAACAGCCATCAATTCCATACTTGCCCGGTGGTTGCACTGATAATGAGCAGAAAAATGAAATAGCATCTGCGTCTTAATTCATTTATTATGTTTACTTTTCTAAACACAGTAGTGTTCTATAAAATATATGGATTTCAGTTTAAAACATGTAACTAAGATTATGTACAAGTATGTATACAGTTATTGCAATGTCGTAAACAAAGCATTGTTTGGAAAATACTGTTTGCAAGCAACCACTTCTACATGCCTGGTGGTGGTTCTGATAATCGACAGAATAATAAAATAACGTTTTCATTTTCATTCATTTTGAATTTCTACTTATTTCAACATGGTGCTATTTTATGAAATAAGGGTTTTAATTTTCAAATATGTGACTATCTAAGTCAGGAAGAGGCATACACCAACTACAAAATCGCAAACAACACATGGAGTAGAACATATTGTTTACAAGAAATCATTTCCTACTTGCCTTGTGGTACAACTGATAGCGAACAGAAGAAAAGCATAGCAGCAGCACTTGCATTCCCTTTTCACTCAGCATTGGTGAAAATAATGGCGGACCACAGCAACAACGGCCGTAGAAATGTTTTCAGGTCTCCAGTGAGAAAGAAAAGTAAGAAAAAACGGGGAATTCATGATTCAATTTTGCTTGAAAATCCAAAATTTTCTCTTTGCATTTCAAACTAAGTCTGCAGATGATTTGATTGATGTTCGATCAATTTAGGCTGTCTCCAAACTAAGGCCCCATTCTCACTTGTAAGTTAACCCAGCTTAAGCTAAACCAAGCTGTAGCATGGTATGTTTTACCTGATTAATCTAACAAATAGAATACATTTGATTGATTGAAATTTCACCTCGTTTAAACAAAAGTGGTTTAACTGTGTCAGTGTGAATGCAGCATAAAAGAACTGTTTATAACCCGGGAAGTAGTCAGCCGAAAAATGAAAAGAAGCTCGCTAATACCGTACGCGATTGAGACGGAAGACTGATAACCAGCCATCAGAATCAGCCCAGCGTATTTTTATGGAGACCTATCAAACATGGCTTCTTTCCGGAGGACCTAGCTGTCACAGAATGTTTTTTCGACGACTTTCTCTGGAGTTAGAAATCAAAATACTTTTTTCTATCCCTATCATTCAGTTCACTTAATTTGAATTTACTTCTTTAAACACTTTATTTTACTTTTTTGATTACGAAGTCTGCTTTGTGATCGAAAGAACGGATTCGATGTCAGTGCGTCAGTCATTTAAGCATATTTTCTTTGATAACTAGCACAAGGACAATGAACGGTGAGTTTTTGGCACGCATTTATCCTTAAACCTGATCTGATTGCGGCTTGCCGCAATCTAATCGAGATAAAGGAAAAACTGCGACCTCTTTCGAAGTGTAGAAATGAGAAAATGTGGCAATCGGGCCAATCTCCATTCCACGAGGAGTTTCCCGCTGCTGCGATGCAACTTCATTGCCTCATTTGGCTTTGTTTCAAAAAGCGAATTTCCGCCTCAAGGCTGATAGGAAGGTTAACAAGACCTTTAATCTGTCTCTTGTTCAGTGGAATGTCTATTGGTCTCATTTCACATGTTGTCTTAACAGAACGGTTTCCACGAGTGACTTGAAGTAGCCATTCCAGATGAACAATCATAAAAGTAACAGCTGAATAATTTTTGAGATGGGTAGCGACAGGCATTGAAGATAGGTATCCACCATCGAATATTGTGGTGTCAAAAGAAGAGAAAAGGCCCATTCAAGTTTGCCGGACTCTAGTACAGTTTGTTTTCAATGTCCAAATCGCCGCACTCACTGACTATTGTCATTTCTAGTCTTGGGATTACCTAAAGGTCACTACAATTTACAGCTGGAACAGACTACCACAAACACCTTATACCATAATTATATTACCTGTTTCTGCCTGCTTCTCTTCTGACTCTACTATGGAACAACATCGACAGCTGAGACGTGTCTCGGCGCTTTCTTTTGGAAGATACAGCACCCAAGGCCCTAATTCGCTCTCTGTTATTTTCATCTTTCAGGATGAACACATGGGTTCTCAGTTTTATGCTCAAATTACGCAGGAATAAGCTTGATTTTTTCCTGAACTCTTCTGGAGATGCCAAAACAACTACTCTTAACATGCCAGGTAGCTGAAACGAAAATGCATATTGTTTTGCATCTATTTACAGGTGTCTTTTAACTCTGCCTGGCTTTGCAGCATACTGCAAAACACGGTAGCATGATCTTTAACAGTGTGGCTACTTTTGCTAATGTTGTTACTTTCGTATTTCACATATAGATATTGTAAAATTAAGAAGTGTAGTACCGGGTATTCTAATAGAAAGCACTGCCGTTTAAAATATCACTGAAACTCGATTATTAAACCTATCATAAAATTCACGTTCTATCTGTTTTCCAATATATGCAAAATTAAGAAAATTTTGTTTTCCCTATTACTTTATTCAGACAGGTGTGAGGATACCATTTCTAGCAACACTCTCTGAGCAACATCCCAAGTCTTGACTGGGAGCCATTATTTTGAGATTTCTCAGTGTTATTTTGGTATACAATGACATTTTGTGATTGTCTCTGAAATTGCGAGAATATTTGGATAGTATGCTTCAAACGAGCCAGACCCAAAGAAACATAAGACTGCTGTAAATAAATGGATGTTGACGATGCTGATGACGATGATGATCATAATCATCATTAATGATGATGAAGATGATGGTGATGATATACGAGGAAGGCGAAATTTTTAAATGCGAGTTTTTACTGTATTTCGTTTTCAACGTATTCAAAAGACAATGAAATAATGTACTTACCACCTGAGGGGATCCACTGGGACATTCAAGGTCATCATACCCACATGCCTCATTATAACAATGTTTGTCGCATTGTTTGTTTCCATATTGAGCTTTGCAGAAGTTAGGATACCTAGGCAGATTAAATTTGTTAATTAGTTGAAGGGGTAAACGAAAATATGTCTACAGCCTTGCAATTTGTAGCCTGGGTCAGGCTATCTAATCTGGCAATAAGCGTTCTTGGCTGCAGATGTTGGTAAAAAAAGGAATTTAGAATATGAAGTTCAAGAATTTTGATCTGCAGAAAGCTATTTTATGACATGTATATAACTCCTTGGAACACCTATCAAGACCCATCGACTTGATTGGTTCCCTCGCGACACTGCGAAATCTTTTAAAAATAGCTGCTAGTTGCGTAAAAACAGCCGATATACAACTTGAATACCGGCACTTAAATGAAAATATATTTTGGTGACTTAAGGCCGAAAACAAGTCGTGCTGCACATGTTGATTAAATATCCAGAAGAACGGTACCTTTTCCACGGATATTCGCAAAAACGGACTTCAAATGTAATACCGAAGATCTGAATTGCAAATAAAACGATCCCCTCTACAATGTCCGCAATGACTATAAACATTCTAAAATTCATATTTTAACTTTCCACGTTTTGGGGGCACTGCAAAATGATTTCAATGAGAGCAGCTATAGTAGGGAGGGTTATCAGATTCCATGTAAACAAAGTGTTGGTTACAAGATTTATCAGTCAGCTCTTCACTCTTCACTGCTATCAACTACAACAAAATCCCCGGAACAAAACCATATTTTTCAAAAACCAAGACAGACCATATGCTCTTGTGACTATGCTCTCCTCCTTGCAATCAGTTTGAGCTTCTTATCTCAAGAGCACTTGCGACTAAGATGACCACAAAACTATACAACACGCATTTGATGAACTTTGGGAAGTGCGATGGCATTGTAGACAAAAACAAATTACATTGCACACATTGACGAGACAATTTGTTTACCCTTAAGGTTCATTCACTTACTTATTTTCTTGATTCTCATTTTCCTTTGTTCATTTGTGCATGACAGAATAGACTATTTATAATCGATGTAAGATAAGGGCACAACAACAACATTCTTGTTTACGGGGTGGTAGCTCCTTCGATGCACGTCAACAAAAGTGGGAGATGACCGTGATTAATTCCCTTGAACTCAACTAGTAAAATATTGTACTTACTTGCACGGTTCAACTTTCTTCAAACAGTCACGTCCATCGAAGAGACAACCAGGATTGTTACACTGCTCATCGCAAATACCATTTTCGAAATGTTTCCAGCATTCTGCTGCAGTTGCTGTGCAATTAGCCCATGGGTCGACACCAAGTGAACAATCTGTCCCATCCCATTGGCACTCTTGGATATTGCATTTGTCCTAAAAGAAAGCATAAATATCAAATTATATATGATTACAGATCATGAATATTATCACTGTATCAGGTAGACAGAGGAGACCAAGTTGGAATCGGACGATAAAAGGCTTCGTGGAGAGTAAGTTTTGGTTACTTTGAACGATACACTTTTTGACCTCTTGAAACAATGGGCGCTCTCTCCTCGATTAGTTTAACTACTGAGAGAGCTCCTTCTTTAAGTAATTCCCTCCATGCAATTTATTCTGCCTTTTTTCGTATCTACATATTGTAATAACCTTAGTTCTTGATGTATTAACTTTGTGTAATGTTGTGTAGTATGTATTAGTTACTTGTGTGAATAGTTAATCAGAATAAATTGTATGTAGAGAATTTAAAATATACGAAACTGAAACTGAAACTGAAACTAAAACTTAGGGGTGACTTACAACTTACTCTTGAGTACCGAATAAACGGGGGGATGAGAATAATCGGGGTGGGGGGGGGTTGGAAATGGTTCGATATTTCGACATAACAATAATCGGGAGGGGAGTTGGCACAATCGGGGGGGGGATGTTTGGAGAAATTGAAAATAGTCGTTTTCTCAGCTAAACATGTATCTTTTATACACCCATGTGAACAGTGATGTTACTGATACATTTACATATGAACTCTGGTTGTGTTGAATGCACTTCTTGAGATTTTTTCTTGCGTTTACTCAGAAATTACTTTTACTATCATTTCATTTTTCCAAAAATTAATAAAATGGGGGTTGGAATAAAAGCAGGGGGTTGGAAAATTCTCCGAAATTAATAAGCAAGGGGGACAATTATTCGGTACTCGATAGTACCACCATGGGAACACCGGTTAAACTTACTACCTCAGTGATGAAGGCAATAAAAAGAAAGGAACGCTGGATCAAACGTCAAGAGGCGACGGAGTAATGGATTTGTAAAGCGCCTTCGAAGATTGCACTATGATTAAGGCATTACATAAAAATAGTAACTTTTACATCCACTTCAATTTACTATTAGCTGATGGTTAGAAGGGTCTGGACCAAGTGCTATCTTCATACATTTTATAGGAGAAGTTTTTGTATGTGAACGACAATGATTGAAGCTTACACGCTACTAAATGCAATCAGTTCAAATAAGAGAGTTCGATCAAAATTAAAGGAGAATAGTTCAACCTAGATAGGGCAACATTTTACATTAACCATTT